>CM031858.1:141972858-142175930 GCA_018697195.1 Certhia americana | reverse complement strand
CCGAGGAGCTGCCGAACCCTTCACCGAGGAGCTGCCGAACCCTTCACAGAGGTGCTGCCGAACCCTTCACAGAGGTGCTGCCGAGCCCCTCACTGAGGAGCTCACCGGGTCCTGTCTCGGCGGACTGTTGGGGCTCTTTCCCAGCAGGGACAAGCTCTTTCTTAGCAGAGCCTGCTGGACTGTGCCAGACAGAGACTGTGTTAGCACCGGGGGCAGCTTATGAGAGAGACTGGCCCTGGGCCAGGAGCAGCCCTGCAGCCGCTGCCATTGCAGACCGGGAGCATCCATGTGTCCAGGATCAGAGGGACCGGGGTGATCTCACACGGACACCTCAGCATGGCTGGCAATGAACTTTGTGTGCTCAGCTGCTTTAAGCCAGCTTCACTACAGACAGAAGGACAAAAGCGTTGGCGACAGCTGGGGTGTTTTTTTGTTGTTGGTTTTTTTCCTGTTTTTCATCACCCCAGAGCAGCAGAGTCAGGCTGCCTCGTGCAGTGCCAGCGGGCACCACGTGCCAGCAGGGAAGCACAGCGAGCCGTGTTCCTGGTACAGAGCTTGGACCAGATCAGCTTTTCGGCGTTGCAAGACTTTATAGAACTGTTTCAATTAATGGTAAAGCTTGAAAACAAATGACTTTACAAATACCAATTCTCTCCTAAATTAGGAAAAGGAAAAAATGTGAACACATAGAGGTAATAACTCTGAAGGGACTCTGAAGTCAGTACAGAAAGAGTTAATTCTAGATAGAAGGAATTGATGTTTTAAACTTGACTTGAAATCCTGTAAGGCTATGGTGAAGATATATTTGACTTTGTTTCCTTGTAACTCATAGAGATGCACTGGGGGGATGTAGCATTCTAGCCCAGCTGTGGGCCGAGGCACCACTAGTGGAAGCAGATGCATGTTGTTGTGTATCTAGTTAGAAACTTGAGCATAAAGAAATAAGAAACTTTGCCCTAGAGAGAGTAGTGGAAGACCTCTAGTCCCAGAGATGGACTTTTGCTCTGTGTTAGAACAACTCATCCTTAAGATAGACCCCAATAAATTGAAACAGCCTATGAAAGCAGCTGTGAGGAAAAACTGCAAGACATAGGAAGGACTTTCACACTGCAAACAGATTTCTTCCAATATCCCAGGTGGCAGATTTGCTTTGTGACATTAAAACCATGAGAGAACTATTTGCTTATTAGGAAGTCTCCATAGTATGGCGAGAAAAACTCTTCTCCCTAAGTGAACTGAAAAAACTATTTCAGAGTTAGTAACCTGACTAAAAGTCACAAGTTTTTGTTGTCTCTACATTGTCAGTAGAAAAGAATATTGTAGAGAAGGAGGGAAAGGTGTTCTAAAGGTTCTATTCTAATTTTTTTATTATTATTATTATTATGTTTCTTTTAAATCTGTTAATAAAGTTTTCTTTATACCCTTTGAAGCTTAAACATGTTTTGCTATTTTTTTTTTCTCCTAATCCTCTCATAGTAAAAAATATACAGAGTGACACCTTCCTGTATATTCCAACCCAAATTCTTGAGGATCTTTGGTACCCTCCTACTCCTTTAGGCAAGGCAGGCTGCCATGTAGGTGTCAGATCTTCCACAGCTCAACCCAAGCCTCTCAGATGCTACATTTCCCTGCCACTGAGGTTTCACAAATCCACTGACAGGGCCTTACAGTGCCTACTTAGGGTCAGAGACACACAAAGCTGTAGGTAAGAGCCTCACACTCTGTTTGCCTTGAACAGGCTTCATGAAATCCGACTGGCACCTTCTGCTTGCTCTTGGACCACCAGACAAAAGATGTAGAAGTTCTCTCTCCAAAAAGATGGTTATATAAATGTAGTGGGATGGAGGAATATCAGCAGAAAGGGGGAGTGGCAGTGAGACACTGAGAGTGTTGCACAAAAAGGAGGTACGATACCTATGTAGGTAACCTGGAGGAAAATAGAAGATAAAGTCCTGTACAGGACCTGTCTGTGGTTCATGACCCACCATCATTCATAAATTCCTTCCTTTTTAGGAAAGATGTAGGTTCAAGGCTGAAACTTTCTAGAAGATTGTGAGAAGGGCAAAGCTGAGCATGATCACATTTAAATCTTTAAAGATTTGGAGATCTGTATACCCTCCAGCTGGATTGCCTGTGTCCTGGTGATGGAGTGAGCAGGGTCCCTGTGGGCAGCAGTGTGTCCACAGGGGCAGCAGGGTGCTCAGAGATGAGGAACAGTGCCTGGTCTCTGTGCACCAGATCTCCACGGGGGAGGTGCCAGCAGAAGGCTCTCAGATGTGCACAGAGTGGGCGCAGGGTGACCAAGAAGTCTGTGCCCTGCAAATGACTCCTTCTATGCAGCTGCTCTCCAAACATAGCCAGAGAACAGGAAAGCAGGTTTCATTCCACACTGTTTTTTTGGGGTTTTTTTCATGGAGATTTACAAATATATTTAATTTTGTGACTGTGAAATAAAGACATTATTTCAGCCAGGATACTGGGAGGGAAAAAAAGCAAACCAAGTTCAGGTGGGAGCAGGAATCAGATTATTTTCATCAAATTCCAAGACTTCTGTGCAAAGGTGATAGAGGGAAATTCTACTAAGTACACATTTTCTACCCTAGTCCAGTGTGTCAAAGGGTTCGATTCTGCCTGGAGAGGACAGAAAAAATAGGAATTATGTTGGATTTTCAAGTGGAAAAATTGTTATATAGTTTTATTTTCCACAGAGGAAAATTAAAAGCGAGGAAGAACAAGTCACAAACCTCCAAGTGGAACCAACTTTTGCTCAGGTAGAAGGAGGCAGCTGACCCAAATCACCAGAAGACCAGCGACACACCCAGGACTGGACAGTGGACCTCCCACATGCACCTATTCTGCCTCCCATGTGTCTCTCCTTCATCAGTTCACTTCTCTTCTCTGGATCAGAAAACATTTTATCTGGTTAGTAATTACTAGAGCATTTTGTCTGCCATATCACTTGTTCTGAATTAGGTGTGAGCTATAGATGAGATGTGTATTGTGCCCCTGGACAATGAAGGAAAGCTGCTTGTACAGTCTTGCTTCCAAACAATCCACACTTTCCAGACATACGACTTCCTCTTTTTCCTAGGATAATCCACCTTTTTTCTCTGCTCCCTTCTTGAACATTTCATTGCCTTTCACCTAAACTTTTGAACTTTTGCTGATTTCCTTCCTCCTATCCTCAAAAAAAGAAGAAGAGATTGACATTTTTAACAGCTGAATTTTCTGGCCAAAGACTGCAATGCTGCAAACTCAGAGTAAAAAACAAAGTTCCCAGATTTCAGCATCTCAAAAAAATACCAGATATTACTCACAGAAAGAAATTAGATACAAGAAGCTTGGTGCTGTGAAGGAGGCTTTATTGGCATTCTGTCCCTCCTGAATCTTCAGCACTGGAAAATTCTGTACTCTTTTGTCCATGATGATACATGAGGGATTAATTTGGTCTTTCCTGCTACTTTATAATGCTGTGGGCAGCAGGTGTTTTTCTCAGTCTGAAGCACACAGTTTGGTTGAGCTGTAGGCTCATTGCCTCTCTCAGAGAGGTGCCCTCCTCAATGCACACCTGCAGGAGAGGACCACAGCCTCCTCTTTTCTCACAAGCTCACAGGATAAGGGCACAAAGATATCAGCATTGAAACTCCATTAAATGGGCTGTAAGAGGAGCAAGGAGGAAGATGAAAGAGGGAAAAGGAACACTCTAGAGTTGAGCGCTTCTTCAAGCAGTGCCTGAGAAAACACAAGGGCACCATTCTTATTTACACCTGTGGTATTTGTGGAATATGATTCAGGCATCACACTGAGAGTTGAGGTGTTGAGCTTAGCACTAGGGCTGGAGAAATGGGACCAGAGCACGAGTCCTGGTTCTGGGAGAGTGTGTACCTCCAGTTCCTTTCATGAACTTCCCTTCCCTTTAGATGACTTCACTCTTCTGTTAAGACTCTTCTGTTAAGACTCTTCTGTGGTGGGTCACTCCCAGAGCTTGCTTAATGCTTTTTTCTTAGAAATCCTTTGTGTCTAACCCTTTAAATGTGAATTAATATGTAGCTATATCCTTTTAATATCCACTTATAATTTCCCTCTAGAAAACATATATTTCACAACCAGTATAATTATTTCTTCCACTAGTAGAAACCAGCTTCTCTTACACATTTCCTCTGTCCCAGATTTGGAATATTTTCATGCTGCATTGACACAGATTAAAAGCCCATAGCACTCTGTAGAAAATGTGGGAAAATATTAATCTTATTAAATCAAAGAATACATTAAAACAGAAACAGTTCAAAAAAGCTTCACTATGGTTAGTCAGAGTACACCCTTTCACAGTGGAATGCTGGTATCATTTTACAGACTTTAATAGAAATAAAAATAACTGAGTGAAATTTTAAATGGATTAAAAAATCTTTCACCAACAAACTTGTGCTCCAGAACTGCACTTTATTAAGTCCTTAATTTCTTTTCATTCACCACTCTCTGGATAGCTGAATCACTGCCTTTTATTGCACCTAAAGAGGGATCATGGAATAATTTATAACAATAATCAATCTTCTGCCCAGCCTGTCACATGTAATCCACTACCAACAGAAGTGGGAGGCTGGGTTTGCACTGGAGACAGTCTTTGGGGGATACTGTAATGGGGTTACATTTTTTGTCTGATCTACAAAGTTCACTTAATAATTGCTATCTGCCCTGAGGTCAGGATAATACATAGAATTTAGATGATGTGCAAATATGTCATATCTGCCCCTTTTTTGGTCTTTGTAGTTCTCTCTGAGTGGAGTTTTTTTTCTTACTGTCTCTGCTCAGATTTTGCATATAATAGTCCATAATGTCACTCTGCATATAATGATTCATTACAGTAAAAAAGATGTAGAAGTGTCCTGATAAGTAAGATATCTTCCACTCTTCAGTGTATTGTGCGCTCCCAAAGCACCTTTCACCTGGAAAGCTTTAAGAACAGCCTTATAGATCCACTGGGATTAACAATGGAGGAAATAATTTTTTGGCCACTTTGTTCCTTCTCCACAGCTGGCTGCCATACGTGGGTAAGAAACAGGGACAACAGAGCAAGTGACTGGATCTGCCTGACTCCCCCACCTCTCTCCAAGCAATACAGCTCAGCAGGTCACACCAGAGCAATTATTAAAGGTGACTTTTGCACTTAGACTACATGGCCCCTGAGGCTACCCTGCTGCCCTGTTCAGCAGGAATGAGATCTCAGCTGATGCATTTGAATACATTCAGAGTCAAAGACTCAAAAACAATAAACAGGTCTTGAAATATTTCAGGTTTCTATGAGGGAGAAAGGAATAATACCCACTTCCATCCCAGGATGGGTAGGATAAGAAGCAATCAAGGAAACATGAAAGAAATTACATGTTGGAAAGCAGAAAACGCTTTGTGTGAGAAAAATAGATGTTTTACTACCTACTCACCTGATCTGAAGAAGGGATCCTTCTAATCCCAAAATTTACTTTATAGGCACTTGTAAATTTGCTCAATTGTAACTGTTCAAGATAAAATTTTCAGCCTGAGAAATTTCTCTGGGCCTGAGCTTTAGTGAAACTTTTAGCCCAAGCTGCAACAGAATTTTGTGTTCTAACACTTCTCTTGGCTCCATTGCTAAGTTGGACTGGAAGGATTTGGTTTGGGAAAACTGCAGTCTTTGCTCTTCCCAGTCATCCAATCCTAACTGGAGGAGCTACTTTAAAAAAAACCCCAAACCTCAGTAAATATCCAACAGAATTTTTATTTTGTGGTTATCAAACAAAAGACACTGCATTAGGGGAATTAAGCTCAGCCCCTAATAGCTCTTCAAATAAATGATGTTTGAGCAGGTGTTGAAGTTGTTCTTTCTATTGGTACTTTTAACAGTATGTGAAAGGCTCAAAAGGTCTTTAATGACTCACATGTGGCTTTTTTCCCTTGTAAACTAAGTGAATAAGTGATACAAGAGTGGCTACGTCTCCAACAATTGGTATAGAACCTATCTCAGGCACTTATCTCTGCTTACTTCTAACACTCTTCTTGAATTTGGAAACTGAGAAGAGGCATAAACTTTTGCTATCTATTTGATGTCAGTCTGCCAGGATAGTTAAAGCAGCTGCTCCTATTGCCTGAGTGCTGTAGGAAGCATCTGCACCTTCACCTGCCTGAGGGGAGAAGGCCATTCAGATCCTGTCAGCCTTTCTGAAACAAGATCTGCTTCCTGCTGCTATTCATGAACCAGCATCCAGCTTCTGGGCTGGTTTCATGATGAAATGGCTTTTTTTTTTGCAATCAAACACCTATTTGCAATACATTTTAATTCTTCAGCTAGTTAGCTTTAATAATAGTATTTAGCAGATTGGAAGAGCCTACTCAACCTCTGAAGTCTCTGCAATGAATTTCCTGCTATTGAAGAACAGCAATGCCCTGAACCCCCAACAGGAGTGCAAGAAATATCTGTATCAGAACAGCTGTGAAAATGTGACAATGATATCACCATTTGAAGATAAATAAAAAGATATCTCATATTGTCCGAAAGAGATTGATGGAAAAGTGCTGTGGTGACAGCAGGATGATGGTATTTTTCCTTGGTCAAATAGAGAGGCAAGATAATTCCTACTTTCCTCATATTATCCCAGGTACGTCATGCCCAAGCATTGGCTGAGATGAGGCAGTGCTGCCCATGTGGTGGGAGAGAGGTACCTGCTTGGGCAGTTGTTCTGGGCTTGGGCAGTGATCTCACAGGATCAAAACAGAAAATTAATTCTGTCGGAGGAAAAATATGAGTGTTTTGAGGACTCCCTTGCATAAAACTTTCCATTCCCTTGAACAAGGGAGGCATGTGCCAAGAGCAGACAACGGGAGAAGGGTGCTGGAGATGGAAGTTGTCCCCCAGATGCTGGAGAGGGATTTCTGTCTGGGAGTTTGCACTAGGGAGAAGTGCCCAGTGAGCTGCCTTTGAAGATGGCAGGAGGCAAAGCATCATTCGTCCTGGGTGGCAGGTCCCAGTGGTAATGCCTGTGCACATCTCTAACTCCTTGATGCACAGGCTGCTCACTTTCCCAAGACTTTTCACAAGGCAAGGCAGGGATGGGAACATGACAGGTTTAGTTCAGCCAAGCCAAATTAAGGTATCTGCACTTCAAGTAGCGGAAAAGATTACAGAAGATAAAGGCAGAATAAATGAACCCAAACTCAGTTAAATGAACCCAGCCTCAGATCCTACCTGTTCCTCCCTGGCCTTGCTGAGATGCCCTGAGGCTCTCAGAGCAGAAAGGAGTTCAAGCATTGACACACCTCTTCCCGAGTGCTGCTATTCGGTTCTGAACCCTAAAGGGGTTTGAACTCTGAGGTCTTAGCTCTGACCAAACACCTTCTGTCTTTCCCGTGGTGGCTGTGGCTGAACTCTCTCTTGCTCTTTTTATCGGTGATGCGCCTCCTTTCCAGCTGCATTTGAATTCTGCTTGCTGGTTCTTCCCTGTGGCAGGAAGGCAGCATTGGTGGCTCAGATTGTTGTTATATTGTACCATCTGCTCTAACAAAAGGCAGACTCTAAAACACAGTCTTGGAGGGATAATGAGCAAATATATCAGGAGTTCTCTTATCCTCCTAGGCAGCCCCTCAGTTCTAGAGTCTTCTTAGGATGAGGCTTTCCTTTTGAATTCCTCTGACTCACTCTTTGTAAGATGCATTTATTGTACTGACACCATGGGAAACCCACTGCCCTGCTGAGCTTTATCTTTCTACAGGGGCTGAGAGCTCCATCACTAATGCAGAGGCTGGAGTTTTCGAGTTTTCCAAACTGCTCATTCCCACACTGCCCACACACCTTTCACAGAGGACCTGCTGGGAAGTCAATATCTATTTATTTATTTATTGTGCTGTGGGGTACAGAGGAAGCAGCTGTATGTTTTTTCATTACCTTGGTCACTACCAGAGACCAAACTTTTTCCTTGATTTAAATAAGTATGAGGGCACAATTTCTGAGCGCCTCAAACTCTTTGAAGGGTTTTAGCACTTCCCTGACTGTGACAGTGTGCTTTCCTCTCCCCCTTCTGCTTATGTAATAGCCACTGGTGGTGGTCATGAAAGGCACGTCCAGCTTAGAGAGAACAAAATAATTAAGGGCCGTAAACCTTGTTCAACATCTAAGGACTAGTTGAGCATGTGCCAACCCAAAATGGAGCAGGTGTGTAAATATGACTAAGTCAATCACCCTACTCCATAAATAGCAGGCAGCCCAGGGTCCACTGGATTCTCCTGCAGGGCAGCAGGCTGCATGGCACGATCTCCCCTTGTGTCGGGATGCCTCTCAAGGTTACTCCTCAAGTATGACAGATGTTTGCATGCTAAACTTTGAAATCTTACCTAAGGGATATAAAGAATTGATTGTGCCTATATAACCCTCTAGATATAAATGGTTGACTGAGTCTGGGACTAAACTTGGGTCTAGTTCCTTATCTCATAACCACAAAGGTTTATTGAAACTGCTTGTTCTGGGTCTCCTGTGTCTTCCACAATTGAATTGTATTCAGTTTGTGTATTGCACAATCTGAACTCAGGAGCTCTCTCTCCACTGTCACTCTGAATTGCTCTGCTGTGTACTGTTCCTTCTTCCAGCATTGAAATGCTCTTGGCTAGGAGGGTTCAATTCTGCAGCCACTGACTGCTAAAAATGCTTTATGGCATCTCCTGCCCCATCTCAGTATGACCTATAAGGTGTTATTTGCAGCCTGAGCTCATATCCAGGCTTCGATAAGCATCTGCAGATCTCCTGGTGAGGATGGGCTGGTGAGTTGCATCAGGTGCTGCAGGAGGGTTGGTGGGGTGAGCACAGGCAACTGACTCTTCTGCCCTGCTCTGCCTCCAGTGCCTGCCCCACCTTACCTGTGCAAGCAGGGCATCTCATGTGAGCCCTGCTCTCATGTCCCCAAGATGTTGCCTCTCCATGCCACCCACTACTTCAGAACTGCACCCTGAGAGCCTGATGGCAGAAACTGATCTCCAGGGCTGCAGTCACACTGCAAGAGTTTAGAGAAGGTGTTGGTTGGGTATTTTTCTTTCCAGAGAGGTTTCTTGTGGGATTTTTTCCCCCAGCCCTGATGTTGAGTCCTGCACTACAAAAGTCTGAAAATGTGAAGTACTGAAGCTACTTACAGCTTTTTCATAGCAGAGCATTTGATCACAGTGGCTCCCTCTTTACTGTGTGTTCTGTTTCCTCTGACATACAAAACTATAAGAAGCACATATATTTGATGAGAACCAACAGAGGACTTTCTCTAAAGCCTTCAGCAGCAAATTTACTTACTCTCAGTTTGCTGACTGTTTGAAGTCTAGCAATCTCAAGCCTGACACACACCAGAAACACAACTACCACTGTGTTCAGCAAGAGCAGTACTGCTTTCCTGTGGGATGCTTTGGCACAGAGTCATTTTGGTTTAATGTTTAAGCTGTGCCAGGGATGATTGACCACACAAACCATATTGTCTGTTAATTAGTTATTTGAGCATGAATGCTGTGGCATCCCAATATTTCAGGGGCTCTTCTCTGGTGGTGGGTGTCATCATCAGGGCTTTGCAAGATGTGAGCAGGATGCATTGCAGCTGTACACAGCCCAGCAGATGCCTTGCAAATGCACACATGCCCCACTTGGTTTGCTTCCCATTCAGTGAAGTATGTAAAGTAAAACCAACTCATGAGGATTCTTGAATAAAAGACCTTATTTCTCTGTGAATAGAGGTGTTTTGATGGATTAAAAAAGGAGATCACAGTCATGCACATTCATAAATCAATAGCCTGGTAAAAGTTCTGAGTTAATGTAATTATAAGCAGTGCAATCAAAGAGTTGTCCCATATGAAGTACTTGCCAGATGCCCCAGGTTAAAAGAACATTTTTTTGTTGACAAATTTGCCTTGTTCTCTCAAAAGGACTGAAAAAAAAAATCCCCTACTGCCTGTTTTCAGATACAGGGATCATTATTTAATTCAGTTACAAGCGTGGGAGTGTTTTGAATCAACCATAGCCTTTGAAAAACTTGTAAAATACACTGAACTGCTTACAGACCCTTATAGCTGAGACAAGACCAGGTCATGCAGGATTGAGCTGTGCTGTCAGACACTGATCAGTGCTGAGGAGCCTCGGCATCATCAGAGCCTACACCTCATGTCCCACAGGGCAGCCTGCTCCCATTGATAAGCCTGCTCTTGTAGAGATCAAGCTGCTTTGAAACCTTGAGGTAGCAGATTCAGCTGTGAAATTTGGAGCTGGTTCTTCCTTTATGCTTCTGCTGTGGGTTGGAATGCGCAAGGGCTGGGTTCCAGGTCTGGGTCTGATTTGTGCTGCCAAACCTGCTCATAAAATGAATTTTCTAAAACTAAATTTTACTTTTTCCCAAGCAGGCAAGCTTCCCAGTCCCAAGGACTGCAGAGAACCACTGATTTCATATTTTAATTTACAGCCAATACCTGAAGAAAGTCAATAATACAGGTTCAGTAATTAACATGCTGTGGGTACTTGGCCTCACAGGAAGCAATGATGAGCACAGATAAACCAGGTGTGAGTCTGCTTTTCATTGTGGAAGAAAAGCTTGTTCTGTCAGTATTTAAAATGAAAGAAGAACCCAAGAGATTGCTTTCTTCCAAAGAGGGAATGACTTATCTGCCCTAGCAGTCGTGGGAACAGGTGGCACAGGGGAGAAGAAAGAGGAGTTTTAGAAGGCCACTTGGCAATGGTGAGTGTTTAATTTTAGCAGTGAGTGAGAGCTGATTTGGAAACCTTGTCTTGTGATCAGGGACTGCAGGAAAAACTTTGTGCCCTTGAAGGATGCAGAGGAGAGGTCTGAAGGCAAGGAATCACCCAGAGGTAATTAACAGGTAGGATTCATATTGCTTGCTCTGCCTGTCCTTCAGTCCCATTGGATGGGTTCAATTAACAAAGCAAGGCGTGATCAGAAGGGTTTGTTAAATATTGCAGCCATTACAAGACTGGACTCAAACCAAGAACTGACATTTCTCTCACAAGGTGTCAGTCCCTCAACCTGTCTGGGAGTCCTCAGGATGCTTATGGGGACTCATGAGGAACTTCCTTGCAGGGTTGCAAAATGAATGGGAGTAAATTCAAAGTCAAACCTGTCACTTTTTTGTGAAGCTAATAAAATGTAAGTGATTGCAGAAACCAGGGCTTAGTTTTGTGTGCAGCAAGATCATTTTCTTCCCATGAATAAATTACCATATCTGAATAATAACCAAGTGAAACAACCTTTCAGGCATTTATCAGACCTCTTTTATTCTGTGCCTAAAAAAGTTTTTGTGTGTGGCATAAGCAATGGACTACTTGGAGTCTGACACAGACCGAGATGCCACAGGGAATTAAATCAGCATCCCTGTGACCACAGAAGATCTATAGGTACAGCTTTCCTCTTTGGCTCCAACAGAAAGACCACCTTGGACAACCTAACATCTGCTAGGAAACAATTTGCCTGATATAGTAGTGAAAGGCTTTGTCAGGGGGGAGTTCAGCTACACAACATCTCACGCTCTGGAGTGTGTTTATGATACAGGCCCCCAAAGATTGATGGAAGAACTCAGCTGCTGCTGGGTGAGCAGATAACTTTGATGTCTCACAGTCCAGCCAGAGGCACTGTAACCAAGTTCTCATCAGTCTCTGCTTCCTTTTCCATAAATCCAGCTGACTTCTCAAACCACTAAATGGAAATGGAGCCACTAAAGCTGATCTATAAAATTTCATCTCCCAAACTAGAGATATTGTGTGGAAAAGTGAGGTTTTTGGAAATAAAGATGCTTTGGTTCTTGACCTGAGGATCTGAAGGGGTTCTACAGTCACTTGAATTTTAGAGGACTGTAATAGGATTTGAACTACAAATACAGTTCTTCCCAAACTTTCCCTTTTTATCTGCCTGCACAATTTTTGGTTTTTCAAACTAAAAAGGCTGTGACCAAAACCTGTGGAGACAGTAGAAAGTATTAAGCCTTTCCATCTTTCCTCTCTTCATCACAGCTGTTACAGAAAAAGAAACAAATATGCTGACAAAGATCCCAGCTTCACTTTCTAGACTGAAAAGTCTTTCCTGTCCAAAACTTCAACAACTTTTTTTACAGCATATGTGTTGACTCCCCACTGCAAAGGTCTGTGGTCATGTCCTTCAAGGGCACATCTATCACCAGTGATCTTGACCCAGAATTACTTAGACAGCACTGGTTAAGGCAGATATTCAACTCTATTAAGGTTCTATCATGGCCCTGGGAGGGCAAATCAGAATGCCTGGCTTTGAAACCCATCTTCCATATTGTCACATTTTAAATACCCAGTCCATAAGTGCTCCTCACAAATAGCTACTGCAGCTCCTTGTGCCAAGAACAGCAAGACCTGGCCATGATACATCAAAATCCAGTTTCCAGAGCCATGAGCAAATCCACTTTATGGTCGTAGATGCTGATGGAATATCTGTGTGAGCTGCATACCATCAGCATTCAGTCAAAGCAGAGCTTGGGATGTGCAAACCATTTCCAAATAAAGATAATGAAGGGAATGGAATGCACTAACTGAGCAGAAAAAATCCTCCTAAAGAGTTGCTCTTATTATCACTCTTTTCTTAATATATTGACTTTTCTGTACTGTATTCACCACAGTTGTGTTCCATACACTAAAATAGCCCTTGAAGCTGCTATAGTATAGCACTTTTGCACAAGCTGTGTGCATCCATCTGCATGGTGGGTACCAGCCCCAGAGAGCTTTGGTCAAAGGGAAAGTTGCTCTCTTGGGTGAAACTATTCACGCACCAAGAGTCAAGAGCATAATGATAGTGTCAAGAGGCTTTTGAAAAGTGTTTTGTTAAGTGCTTTGGTGAGATTTTATTGCTATAGCTAATTAAAAGTTCATCACAAACACTAAATGCAGCCAATTTTTTTTGCTGTACAGTCATATTGACAGGCCAGTGCTTTGTCAGTATATTAGAACTGTGGGCTGGTTTCTGGAGAGGATTAACTATTGCTTATCTGTCAGGAAAAAGAAACATCACTTAAATTAAGTAAACAAACAAATAAATCCTTGTCCTTTATGTTGTATCAGCCTTTGCATTTGGCTCTTTTCATATTTTTTCTAAAATCTGGCATTTAAGTAGCAGTGCAAAGTTAAACAGTGTGTGCCAGCAGGCTTTGGGCACCACAAACCTATCTGGATTTTCTTGTGCCTGACCAGCAGGGGCTTGCAGCTGTAACCACTGCTCAAAGGTGCAAGATGCCTTGATCCAGGATGAAGAATGGAGAGGCAGGGCTTCCAAACGATGCTTCAGGACCAGCTGTAGCCACTTGGGCTGGAGATGGAAACTCCACACCTCTGAGATGTGGTGTCCCACAGTAGCTGACTGCTCTGGTTCAGCGATTGAGGACACGCAGAGACCCTCAATGGGTGAGAACTTCAGGGAATGACAAAGAACTAAAGGAAAAGGAATCCACTGGAAAAAGGTGATGACAGTACAACTGTTCTGTTTGACCATCCCACCTAGAAGTGTAGACATCTGACAGGTTTCTGGTCTGTATTTGTTATATAATTTTATATATATATATATATAACGGTATTTCCCAATCTCCAGTGATTCTCAATTTTGCCCACTACTGGATACCAAATTTCTGTATGGGCTTGTCTTAAAAGGTATTTGGGAAAGAAGTCTTACAGCACCTGATATCACCTACAGGTCTGCTGTGTTTTCAGTATCTGACTGGTGAGGGAAAATGCAGGCTGCACATGAACATGTAAATTAGAGGTGATCTCCCTCTCCTCTGTCAGTCTCCCCTTCACTCCAGCTTCTGAGGCAGCAGTTCCCTGCAGTGTTCTTGCAGCTTTCCAGTTCCTCCCTGGCAGGAGCCAGCTGCTTGGAAAAGAGCTCCAGCCACCCCTGCAGCAAAAGGAGGAGGCACTGCTGGGAGCAGTGTTCTCCTGTGCTGGTGGGCCAAGCACAGCCCTTTTGAGGAGCTGCCGTATGAAAATGTTCTGTGATGGGCAGGTCACTCTGAAAGAACAGCATGTTGAAATTTTCCAGTTAATCAACTGTTAACATCATCCCAGAGAGTACAGCCAGGGCCACTCTCCAGTCAGAGGGAGGGAAGGAACATCCATAAATCTTTCTGGCCTGTTCCTAATGAAGGCGGCCTCTGTTCCTGAGTCCAGGAGCCATGGCAGAGGCATCCAGGAAGCAGACACAGAGTTTCTGCTAATCAGTGTTGCTCTGATTAGTCTTCATAGCTGCTTACAGAAATGCTTAAAAGAGAGGCTGTCTGGAAGAGTTTTATAAATTGTCCTTTCTCCATCAAAAATACATGAAAATTTATCTGTTTGCTATTGAGATAGAGATTAATTAAAAAATGGGAGGAAGAGGTGGCTGTCATATACCAAATGTCTGGGAGGCTGGTACCAGATCTTGGGTTGAGCTCTTCCCCAGTCACAAATAGCTGATAAAAAAAGTATAAATTAGTCTGGAAGGAGACAGTGCTCTGCACTTTGAGCTAATGGCAAGCAGACTATTCAGCCAAGATGATAAAAAATTCCTTTGGAGCTGGCAGCTGGCATACAGAGCAATGAGGAGCTCTGCCTGGCAACCAAAAACCTTGCTGTGGCTAATATGTGAAGAAAGCAACTTCTTATATCACCTTGTCAAGGGCTTTCTTTCTTTCAAATATAAAAGTCCTTTTAACATAGTCATTAGTCATTATGAGACCAGTCTGCTGTGTCCAGTGCAGTTTGCAGACTGGGAGCAAGGCACAGATTATACTACAAAAATCAGGACAGAGCAGAACATGGTCCAGTGCTTCACACAGTACAAGGCAGCAAGAACAAACAAGCAGAGTAAGGACAGATGAATCAACAGCTGCCATGCAGCATCAGGACCTCTGACCTGACACAATGGAAAAAATTCAAATTCTTTGCCTTTTTGGCTGTCACAACATAATCCAGTCATATATTTATCTCTCATCTTTTGCACCAGAATAGTTTTATTTGCTCTCACTGGAGCTTTTAAATTGCATTTCCAAAATTCATGGTATGATGAAACATATTAGGAGAAACAACATTTTCTTTTCTGTTTCCTACAGATTCAGTTGCAAAATAGCACAAAATTGAAAAATATGATTTCAAAGGAATATGTCACAAATGGTGTGTGAGCAGAGACTGCACCAGAAAATGGCCTGGTGCAGAGGGATATGAGATGAAGAGGGACTCAAGGGTGATCAGCACCTTTTCATGTCACTGCCTTGCTACATTCAACTAGGGCAGATTTAACCATGTAATTGTGTTTTAATTTCTTGGTCAAAATAATAACTTCTAAAGGAAAATTGAACAGAAAAACTCACCCACTGTGGTCCTTTGGTACATGTCTAGTTGTTATATACTCACTCACATACCTGGATAACTTGGTTATATTTATTATATACTTAGAATTGATTCCATATCAATCATACTTAGAAGTTGAAATTTACAAGAAAAACGGAGTCACAATCTGCTGGATGGAATGGGATGGGATGTTTTCAGCTCGCCTTTAGCCATCTGCTTTTGTCATCAATGGAATGGGGAAGAGGCACTTTTAGAGCAAGTTGTCCCATCCAAAATAAAAGCATCTAAAATGCTTTTCAAAAGTGTCTTTTCTGTGGAAGTTTCACTGATACCCATTTTCCAGACTAATTACCTGTGTTGTTGGTCAGAGAAGAACACAGCCTTAGCAGACCAGCTACAAGCAGTACCAAACAAGCTTTCCTTTTAAGGGGCTTCTGAGAATTATCAAGCTGCCTGCTTTTCTATTACTGCACCCTGAGCTTGGCCGAATTATCAGCATTAATAGGATCTGTTTGTCTTGCCTTTTGATACTTTGAAATGTGCAAAGGGTGCTCACAGTTTGTGTGAGGGGTGCATGGTGGAAAGTATTTTCACAAAGGTTGTCTTTACAACAGATCTAACTGGGTGACACGGGAGAAGATGTGGATGGCTAGTGCAAATTCATAACCACTCATCTGAAGGCCAAGTGGAATCATTAATTATCAAGCCTTGCCTTGTGCATGACACAGGTGGCAACATTTTATGTATTCTTAAGTAGGATGAGGATTTTCACATTGACAACTGTGTAAGGGTTTATTCCTTGTTTTCTTTAATACTCCATGGTTTGTTCTGTTCTGCAGCCCTTTTCTTTTCCACTGCTCTTTGCTTTAGCTTTTCAAGCAGCAGGATTTTCTCTGTTCCCTGTCCTTTACAAGGATCGTTTGTTACCATAATGCCCGTGGATGAGTCTTCATCCTGATCCCTGTCCTCCAGAGACCACCAGCACTTTCAAATTGCAGCTGGAAAAAGTCCTTTCAATCTCTACTACTACATCCCTGTCATGGGCACTTAGCTTATTTATGAGTGTGTGAGATGTTTCTGTAGAGCACAGCATTTTTTACTGAGAGGTGCAGGATAAATTCTACATGACACCAAATGAGAAACTTTAACCTTAGAGTTCTTTTAATAATATATTTTATCTAAAAGTAATCATGCCGTTATAAGGTTATTGAAAAACAGTTAAGAGAATTAATTACAAAACTATGCAAAGACTGTATTATACATTTATCTTTGGGTAAAGATTTTGACCTTAGTATTTAATTATTCATCTGTAATAATAAATACTTGGCTGAAAAATTAATTTCTGCATAGCATTGAAGAATTTACTCTTAAATTCAGTTTTAGGTACATAATGACACTTTCAATAACAATGTCAATAAAGCTGCAGCAGTTATGATGTACATCATTAATATATGTCATTAATGTACATTAATATACATGAATGATGATGTACATTAATGATGGGTTTGAACAAGCATTCAAAGAAGATATTCCAGTGTTCTGAGAGCTCCAGTTTCTGATGTGAATAGTTTTTTTTCTTTTTACAAGGAATGAGATGTGTTTCAGGTTAATTAATTCTTTTTGCCTGACTTATTCTTTGGTGGAAGTTTTCTTATTTGATAGACTACAATGAGAGCCATGATCTACCCTCTTCCTATAACTATCTTTTCACTAATTGCACCTGGCAGTGTGTAGATAAAGAGAATCAGGAAGATGACAAGAATAAGCAGAATTATGCCAATGATGATGTACTTCTTGTAATTCCTCCAGATCAGATGATACAAACACTTGAAAGGGTTTACGAACCAAGAGAAGGATGTGTCTGGTCGGCTAAAGGGGAAGAAAGAAAAAGAAAATCTTTTATTAAGGCAGATCCATCTCTTTCAAAGTTATCCCACTGCAAAATATATATTTGAGACTAAAAAGGACCTTTAACTCCTTGGAATCCACTACAGGGGTTAGAGGGTATGTCCACCCACATTCACAAGCTGTTGGGTCACTTCTACTCATTCCCAAACCCAAGCTCCACACACAACTTGTAATGAAATTCCAGCTCATACATCACAAATACTTCAATTTATGCCATTATACAGGGTTCAAAATTGAAAACAAGATCATGATAAACCCTAAAGAAGAAATGCAGGCATCATAAATTTGAGTGCAAAAGCTTTCTAGCAATTTCAAGCAATTTAGCATCACAAAAGTGGTAATAAGCCACTACAAAAAAATTTGATTGCACAGAGATAGTTACAGTGCCATAATAATCAGAGCCAGCTCAGGTTGGGCATGCGGCTCAAAATGGGGTATTTTCAGAAGGAAATGATGAAATGAAACCCAGATGGTTTGACTGTGTACATAAAGAAGAGCCACCTTCTTCCAGTGGAGAATATCTGCATCCCACAATCCAAGTTTTTTCCAAATGTGGCCCCATGTTGTGTTCTCCATACCCAGAAGTTTTTTCACACTGTGCAACAAAGCTGACTGCATACAGAGAGGAAAACAGTGTTCTGTTTAGGACAAATGCTGGCCTGGTCCCTTGTCTGGCATGACACCTGGACTGGGAGGGCACAGTGTTGCTGCTCCAACAGCCCTACCCAAGGCAGCATCTGCCAGCTTTTCCCATGGGACGACCTGATGAACACAGTGGTGTTGGGCAACATTAACACCTGCAAAACTGGGGCAGGTTGTCTTTCTTACCCAATGTCACTGTAATTGTGCAGATGGTGCAGCAATGAGGAGAAATTAACTGAGGGTCACAAAAAGCTGTGACCAAGTCTCACTCCAGAAAGATGTTCCAGGAATTTAAGCAATGTCTTAGTTATCTGGTGAACTCAGTATTCAGCCAGTGGAAGTGAATGCCAGTGTGACAGAAAGTCTGTAAATAGAAAAGGCCAACTGAACATCTTTTAATGAAACACTGGGCTTTTTATTGAGGTGGAAATGAGTCAGAAGCAAACCATTAAATTATCCCTCCAGGTTAAAAGGAATTGTTAAAAACTGGACATCCTGAAGATTAAAACTACTTGAGTAACAAGACCCTTAGTCTGCATGTACCAACTACTTGAGGACTTTTCATAACCTTTAAAGGCTGGGAAAAAAAAAAAAAAAAGCCAGACTGTTGCTTATTTAATTTGTTTCCTTTGCAACATAGGCAATAGAACTCATAATCAGTTATAGCAGTGTATTTATTTTATAATAGACTGCATCCGGAAAGGCATCATGTCTTCATCAGCAGAATTGAAGAGATGAATAACCTCAAAGTGTTTTGGCCAGCAGGAAATTACACTCATTGAACCTTATTCTTTGTTTGCATGTGTCTCTCTCTAGTTCACAGACATTTAATCTTTGTCCACCTTTGCTCTGGTACATTAAAGAGTCTGCTCCTGTCTCTAGCTCATAGAAAATAATTTTTTTGTTTTGAAATTATTTTGTTTCTTAATTAAAAAGAATAATTTCACAAAATAATCTGAAAATTTCTCTGCTTCTCTGTGTGTTCCTACATGATGAGTGAAAAAATAGAGTGAACATACAGTACTGGCATAGAGATCTAGAGGTCCTGAGAAAAGAGGTCCTTGAGATACACTCCTTCCTGAAGAGAACTCATTTGGAGGGTAGAATCAATTATTTTTTATCTCTCAGCTGACAGTGACTACTCTGCATGTATGAACCACATATTGCATCACCTGGGGGCACTGAGCTGGTAAACTTTTATATCTTTAAACTTTAATGAAACTGAGGCATGTTATGTCTTCAGCTGTTAGTTTATTTTCTTTCCAGTGAGTGAGTGTCTCGCTAAAATAATTTTTTCTATTCACATGCTGATATTGCTTTAGCAACCTTAGGATTTATTCTGCCTGACTTTAAAGCCTAGATGCTCAGTCTGGTCCTTCATGGGCTGTCTGCATGGGGAGAGGAAGGACCTTCAGGAGGCCAAGGTCATCTCTTTCCCCAGCTTATATCCTAGGATATTTGTGCTAGGTAAATGGGATGACTCCCTCACCTGTACCATGAGCAGCTACAAAAGGAACCTGAATGTTTTCCTTCTGAGATGGGTAGTGTCAAATGACACTATCCCCACCCTACTTTTGATTTAATTGAGGCATACATCTCAATTGAGAGTAGAATTATGTTGAGCCATATGTTGGCAGTGTATTCACACACACAAACCCCACTGATTACTCAGTACAAAATTTGGAGGGAGGAAGACTCTGGTTTTGAGGCTTTTGGGTCAAAACACCTCTAGGCTGTGCAGCAGAGAAGAGACCACCAGATTGGTGACAACTTTTTGGCCCAGCAGCACATCTGCAGATAAAATTCCCTTGAGCTGACACCACATGGGCTGGGTCTCAAAAAATGAGAGGAAAATGAGACAGTGCCTTTTGCATCCTGCTACAGCCTTCTGGACATTTTACATCCTGCTACAACCTTCTATTACACTTGACACTTCCTCTAAAACCTCCCTAGGCTGATTGCCTTCCACCACATGTATTTCAGAGCTATCCCAGTCCTCTCTCCTCTGAAAGAGGTGCTTTAGTTTCCATTACTGGGAATCTTTCAAGCAGACACATGTCAGGCAAAGCTCATCCTGCCTTTGGGTAAAGGTGTGGGGTGGAGTGATTGATTAAAGTCTTTCCAATGCTAGTTTTAAACAATGCTCTGATACCTCTGATCTGATAATTCCTTTATTTACTTCATCCTTTCTCATGTTTATCATGAGATGTATCTCAAACCAACAAATTTAAACAGAATGTGAAATTATTATGATGAGCAATTGAATTTTAGAAGCTTTGGTAGAAGGAAATAAAACATCAATTTCTCTCACTGTTTTTTTAATCCAGCTCATAAAAAAGTACTCAAGTGTTTTGGTGGAACAAAGCACTTGAGCCAAAATAGATTAAAAATAATTTTTTTCTAAATGAAAAAAACTCAGCTGATACTTTTTTTAATGTGACAAATACTGAAAGATAAACTGCTCTTTCTAGATCTTTTGCCTTTGTTAAAACATTTAAAATGTCCTCATTAAAAATGATGAAAAATAAGCATCTTCATTCTTAGAGTTTGAAGTACAATAAAATTAGAGACGGAATTTTGAAGTTACATCATTCATGTTTGTAAAGAAGGGCAATGATGCTGATGAAAGATTTGGAGCATGAGTCTTGTGAGAAGCAGCTGAGGGAACTAGAGTTGTTTATCCCAGAGAAAAGAAGGCTTCAGAGGAGACCTTCTTGCTCTTTACAACCACCTGAAAGCAGGCTGTCACCAGGTGGGAACTGGTCTCTTCCCCCAAGTAACAAGCAATATGATGAGAGGAAATCACCTCAACTTGCTTCAAGGAGGGTTTAGTCTGTGTATTGGTGAAAAAAGTTACTGACCAAAAGGGAAGCATTGGAACAGACTTCCCAGGGAAGTGATGGAGTCACCATTCCTGGAAGTATTTAAAAGATGTATAGATGTCATGCTTAGAAAACTGAGTTAGCAATGGACTTGAGTTAGCAATGAACTTGGAAATGGTTGGACTCAGTGATGGACTTAAAGATAATTTTCAACCTAAATGATTCTATTATTAATATAATAAATATAATCTATCTGATCTTTATAGGTGATCAAACTGAGATGTTGACTGTATGTGTAAACTCTGGGATATAAGGTATTATCATGTTCCAGGTCAGCTATGGAATGAGCTCTTGTGTGAATTCCAGCTGAGGACAAGTGCTCAGCAATGCAATTTATTTGGGCTTCCAGAGGAAGGTATTTCCGAAAAACTGGAATGTGCTGCCAGCAGCAGTGCCAGCTGCCAGGCCATGCACAAGCTGGACAATTACTTGCTGAAGGTTGCAGCAGGAAAGAGAAGGAAATCCAGGAGACCAGTGAGGAGGTTTCCTGCAAGGAGATCAGGTGGTTGCCCTTCCCCATCTCCAGCTCCTGCCCCAGCATGTTTAATGAATATGCTCTTACTCACTTGGGTTTTTCCAAGGGCTCAGGCTCCTTTCGAGCTTTGCCTACTGGATTCTTCTCAGCTTCTTCTGCTGTGACCAAGTGAAACTCAGCTTCCACTTTGCCCTGGATCAGAGAGAGAATAGAGAAAGCATCCAGTCCTGGGCTATTATCACTAATTCTCAGCAAGATTTGTCTTGTAGAGAAATGATGGAACCAATTGAGGGCAAAAGAAATTGATTAAAGGAAATAAGTCTTTGCAACTGAAGAGAAAGTACAAAGGAAACCAAGGCACAAATTGCTGACTTATGCTCAAGGACTGTAGGAAAGAGAGGTCAGATATTTTCTTCCTGAACCATAAATTTATTTTCTGCTTTTTAAATTATAATGTAATTCATCTGAAAAGACGTGTCTTCTATCTATCACACATCCTGAATGTCTGAGCTGGAAGCTGTGTTGCTGTGGACCAGATGTAATCCATCAGCAGAGGGATATTCAGCCAGTCACAAGTGCTGGAGCTATTGAGCTGTGGGGTCTCAGCTCACAAAGGGAAGATAGGATTTAAGATTCCAGTTACAATTCAGAGTGGATAAATCAAGTCAGATTTATAGAATCTGTGATGGATAAAAAACAGACAATGACTTTACGTATATCTGTGATTTTCCTATCTATAGCTCTGTGGAAGGTATTAATCTGAAGTGTTGATCTATGCCCACTGGCAGTGATTCAGCTCAGAACAGGACTGAAAGAATGATGCCAATAAAAGTCATAAATGTGGAAGCAAGGGAGAGATCAAAGTGAACTGAGAAAGGGAATCAATTGTACTAGAGTTGAGAATAGGGAAGTAAATCTGAGATTTGGAAGTGGAGTTCATTCACTAAATCCATGGAAAGTACAGTCAGCTTCAAGATGAATAAGGCAATGAATTTGAAGATGGCACTTTTCATTAAAACAGTCTTTTTGCTGGAATAGAAATAAATGTGAAGGAATGGTGAGCTTTAGGAACTCCCTTGGAGAATCAATGAAAGTCTACAGAACAGGGGAAGAAACCCCTAAAAAAGGATCAAAGCAGGTGATTTTTAGAGGGCTATACTATTGGAAATGAGCAGAGGGTAGCTCTTTGTCTGTGTCCCCCTCAGGAACTGAATGCACCTGAAAAGGCAATTTAGTGCTCAGTTACCTGGGTTCTTCTGAACAAAATATATAGAAAACCACTAAAGCATTTGGAGGAATCTTACAGATTTCCAGTGGTGGTTGTTCAAAATCCAAAATTACCATTTTAGTCCCAGAGAAAAACTTTTCATCTCTAGTCAGCTGCTTACCGTGAGCTCCCCCGCCTTGATGAAAGGCCACCAGCCTCTGATGCGCTTCTGCTGAAATATGGAGATCTTGTTTTCTTCGCTTGCTGCCACAACTGTGCCTAAGTTACAGCTCTTGGCTGTCTTTGCTGCTCGAGGGAACCCATTAAGGTCCAGTTCAAGAGTGCCTGGAGAAAGAAACAATGTGACAAGACTCAGGGACCAGACAGACACAAAGACATTCAATAGCAGCTTCCAGATGAGATCTATGGAGGAATTTAGTAGATGAGGATCTCTCTGTGCTGTCAGTCATTATTTTTTATTGCCCTGGAATTCTCATCTGATTCCCAATTACTGACTTTACAAGAAATGTGCAAGTCTGCAATGTGGTGCTTCAGAAAGAGAAAAGCAAAAGTTGAGGCTCAGACACCACTTTGTGCATACCTCTGCAAAACACGGGTCTGGTGAGACCTCAGATGAAGTTCAGGCAGATCCATTGCATACTTACCCAAGAAATCATCTGAAGACAGTCTTTCAAAATCCCACACCTGAAGCACCAGCTCAGCAGGTATTTTGCGTTCTGTCTTTTCTAAGGAAAATATGTTTTCTCTTTTAGTAACCACCATTTGTTTCTCTGCTGGGAGATAGTGGAATGGGAACACAAAGCGCCAGTTGAAGTTGCCCTCTCCTGTCAAGGAATTGTAATGTACATCTGTCTCCTGTTTGTCCTCTTCCAGGCCCTTTATCCACCTGCAGCAAGCACACAGTGGAAAGCATTGCTGTCACCAGGGATCTTGAATTGTAATTATTGGTTACAGGCCTGACCATTTACTAATTCCTCCCTAACCAGTAAGAGGCAACACTGAAGAGTGTTCAGGACTGTGACAGGCAGAAACAGCCCTGGCTTGGGAATCTTGGAACACAGGCTGCTGTACTGACCAGCGGTGATCAAAAGCTGAGAATGAACAGTACTAGTTTGCTATTGGCCAGGACACTTCTTTGGGACAGGCAGTGCTGACAGCATCAGTTGTTTATCCAGCACTAATCACACTGTATTGATGTTTTGCCACACTAATAAATTCTTTATCACTGTCTCAAGACTGATATCAATGTTCACTATTAGAGTCCAAATTTTTTGCAATTGCTGTTTGCAGGTGTAAATGGTGTTAGTATGGCTGGACAAGTCTCTGGTTTTTTGTGCTTTTCTCTTGGCTTCTGCTATAGCGTGCACAATATTAGATGTGGTGTGTCACAAAGGACAATGCTTTCTTAAACATAATTTTCTCATCTGAAGAGAGGTAATGACCCAGCTGGGTGTGTTTTAGTTCTGTAGATGATTCATCACACTTGAATAAAGATTAGCATTTTTGTTCTGTATCCAAAGAGCAGCTTACCCCCTGCAACCCCAATATTTCAAAAAGGAATTGTGAAAAATGGTAACAATCTGAAACACGACACTGCCCCAAGTGCACATCCATGCCTGGTGACAGATACAGTGCTACATGCACTGTTTGAACATAATGAGATTTGTGTCTTCATCATTAAGGCACAGAAGCAAAAAAAGTTTCCCACTCTAAGCTTCTCTGTCAGACCACTCTGGCACTGATGTTGATGTTCTGATCACACAGCTTAGCACAAAGGTTGTCTCCCTATTTAATTCCTCAGATTTGTGTTCTCAAAGGCCCTCTGCTACTGCTCTGAACACACAGATTGGCATATTAAATATTATTATTTAATATTGGCATATTAAACTTACTCTCTAGGAGTGGAAAAATAGCAAGAAATCTAAGACCAGTCTGGCACCTGAGATTTTCAGTACTTTGTGCTGCCACTTACACCCATTATTTCCTCTGAGCCCTCCCTGCTACTGCATTCAAATTCTGCTCCAGAAGCAGAAAGTGCAAAGCAGTATTCCAAAGCTAGAATTAAGGAACAACTTGCTACAATCTCAGGAAAGGAAGGAGATGAAGAGCAGAAAATGCCAATGTGATGTTCTCCTCATTCACTCTCACACACTCCCCACATGAGGTTAGAAAATATTTCCAATAGAAATAGCCTGGCAAACATCTGCTTTCTTATTTCTAATGTAGTTATAATGCCCTTTTCTCTGATTATGTCAAACCTCTCTGCGTCTGTGTAAGCTCTCACAGTTCAAGTTCTGTAAGTGTTTGATCTCTCTGTGCTAAACTGTGAGATGGAGCTTGTTGTGTGCCATCTCTGCCTGAGTAGGAACTAATGATTAGTGTCACTTTAGTTACTTAATTTTCAGAGGAAATAAAACAGGAAAAAAAGGGAACAGTATCCAATATGGGTGAGTAATTTTGGCAGGCATTTAGAGCAAAGTGCCAAGGTCACTGAATAGCTCATCAAATATTCTCACAACATATTTTTTTTCCTCTGACTTTTGAATTAAATATTGCATGTTATTTTGAAGACAAGTGTGAAGAACTTACCCTTTTACATAGATATCACTTGATTTTTGCCCTGTAAAGATATTTTCGTCTTCTAGAATTACATCCTCTGTATTCCAAATTATTACCCTCAGTTCATATCTGAAAAAGAAAAAAGGATTGTGTGTAAAGCTCTGGTCAGGCACTAATGCCAACCTCTATCAAATAATGCTTTTACAAAGTGAGAAATATTGTATTTGTGCAGCAGTCTCAGGCCTCTTCTGTTTACAAGAGTCAGTGATAAAGTGGGGATGTTGTTTCCCCTTAGCTCATGGAGTATAATGGACAACAACAGGGTCCCAGCTTTGGAGGTATGGAAAATTGCTTATTTTTTATATGTATGTTCATTTTCAACTCTTTTCACAGTAATGCTGCAGTAGAACAAGGCAGAGTTGATCTGAAAAACCTCATCAGAGCAGTCTCCGAAACAGCAATCAGCTTGCTAATAAAGAACAGAACTCCCTGAGAGGTGCTTTTTAGAAGAAATGCCTAAAAATATTGCATTTTGTGCAATCTAGGGTATTAAAAGGGAAGAGAACTGCTTGGAGATATTTGCATTTAAGCAGGTACAATCATCTTTAGAAACAACAGTAAAAGGAATTAAAGTTTCTCCATCCTTTCCACTCCCTACATGCAAACATTTATGGTGGTCATCCAAAGCTCTCAAAACTTGAGCCGAAATACAGATATTGCAGGTGACATAAAAATTTAATACTGAAAAATTTAGGTATTCCTTGAGTCATTGTATGAATTGCAAAATTCATAAAAAAGACAAAACTATGTTTGATAACAGCAACCTACAATTTCCTTGATGTGACATGCTTTGTCTTGGAAATAGCCTCAATCTCAGGGTGTGGAACAATTTGCTTCAGAGGTTACCAGAGACTCTGCATCATGGAGCTCTTAAGGAGCTCCATGAAAACCAAGACTCTGCAGTAACCAAAGAAACTTGTATCTGCAATGCCCCGCTTGAGTCTTGTTCAATCAAAGATCATTGATAAGAGATGTTTTCACAAAGTGTTTGAAGTTTTATAGAGGCTGGAGCCTGTTTTGCTGCAGCAAATATGCATTCATCAGCAAGATGTGTAACTTGTGTCTACAGGTACTGGTATTTTTTTCTCATAATTAATGTTCAAAAGTATTTTCCCCTGCTATAGTAAACTACAAAAATGGCAGCAACAATTTGGTTTTATGGGCTTGATTGGTTTTAAATCCTTTTTTGGATTGGAAAATATTTATTATTAAGGACTTTTCTATAAAGTTCTGGTCTGAAAGAAGTAATTGCTACTTTGTTTGTAGTCTTTGTTTGTTTGTCAAATTAAATAATATAGGAATAGTATCCGATGATGTTACAGACATGAAATTCTCAGGAAAGGCCTTGCTAAAATTCAAGATGGGCTGAGAATTCTGTTTCTCATTTTTGTGTTTTCTTTACAATATTCAATTAGCTTGAACAACTATGTGCAGAATTGCATGTGAAGCAGCATAAGGAAATGGGAGAAGGCTATTCCTAACAGATCTCTTCTATCTGTTGCTGTTTTATGTGTTTCTTGATCTTATCCTTGTACAAATCGCTGCAAATCCAATACATGTAATGCTATTGCAGCAGATTAAAGATCTCAACCAGGGTCGAGTAAGTTATCTCAGTGAAAAAGCTAGTGAAACCAGAATTAATTCTTGCAGTTCAACAAGTAGATGATAACATCAGAATTACTTGCCTCTAGACAGCTACAATCTCTTTATTATAAAGGATAAAGGGATAAAGGATAAAAAAGTATCTCTTTGTAAGAGGTGTTTGATAGCTCTTGCAGAAAAATCACTAACAGTTCTTTGAGTTATTTAATGGAGGAAACCAAACTAGATACTCCTCTTTGACTTGAAGTCATGTGAACCAAAGAAAACTTCCTTCAGGACTGGAGAGATTTGTTTTAGTAGTTCATTTTCTATTTATTTCCAGACACTAAAGTCTTTGAAGAGTTATTGCCACTGTGGTAGGAGGAAAGCACAGATTATTACCCTTTGGGTTTTCTTGGTGAAATGTCCACAGGGGGTCCTGGCAGAGGCATATCGTTAGGAAACATGTCAACCCACATCTGTACACGACCCTTGAAAACAAAGAGAGAAATCCTGTAACCCTATTTTACAGAGGCTTTAAAAGGCTTTAAAAGTAGTTCTGACATCCAAAATCACCACTTCTTCTATAAGCTCCAACCAGCTCAATACCCTGTAACTATAATTTATTCTAGGAGCTTTCTATACAATATCGTTTTCATGTAGATATTCTTTCAATCTTTCAGATATTTGGTGAAGGTGAAATAGAGCTCAAACACTGTCAGCTTCAAGGTAAAATCCATGCAAAAATAGTAAGTGATGAACAGAAAAAACAGAGAACCAAGGTTTCAATACAAGCAGAGGTTTCATTAACTTAATAAAGTAAAGCATTTAAAAGAATGAAAATTTGTGGTTACAACTTGTGTGATTACGGTGTATTTGGGTAAGTGGCTGTGTACGCACATGGTGACAATTTCCATTGTTGATACTGTACAGAGTCTCAGGTTTGGTGCAACACTGGGGTGCTGACTCTGTAGGTTGGCAGTTACAAATAGAAACCACAATAACTGGAGGAAATGAAAACTGCTTCTGGGTGTACCATCACGACCCTCTGAGCTGCTTTACCTGTTCCATGCCTGGCTTATCCTTGTGATAGAGAGGCCGAGTCTCAATGTGCTCTGGGACCAATTTGTAGCCAGCTCCAGGGATTTCTTCCCAAGCACGTAAAGCCTTTAAGGAGAGATGTTCATATGATTCAACTGGCTCCTCTATAGGAAAGAATAAAACAAAAAGAACAATGAGAGCCGAATCATAATATTGAACCTCTTGGTAATACATTTCATTAGTTATTAGAGGTACTTATTAAAAAATTGCTTGAGTTAAGAGGAAGGTATGCATTTTATGTATTCCAGCTAAATAAAGAAGAACCTTGAAATACTTCTAATTTTCATAAATAAGGGGACCCACTGAGTTAACTAGAAGATTAGCACTCCGGCAGCTTTTTTCCTGTAAAACACAGCAAATCATTACACTACTAGAGCAGCAGTTTTTAACGAGAAGATGGAGGAAACATGTCAACTCTACTTTTGATAGCAAGTCACAAATTTTTAAAGCTTGTGAATGGCAAGGAGACTTGGATTTGACAAAGCTGACAGTGAATAGGCAGTAGGAGTTAACTATGCCTCCTTTTGCTTTGTGATGGCAACAGCAAAGACCACCTTAGAGAATTGAATCACACCTCAGAGGAAGAGAGCTGAAGTCCATGGGCAAGAACATTTCACCTCCTGACCCCCTCACCATGGCCACTGGAAGGGAGACCCAGAGAATGGCATCTCAAGGAAGGACCAGTGCTAATATTGAAAACAGGGTGGATGTTAGAACGCAGAGAAAACCCTTTGAGCTCTTGAGTTCTCTTTCCTCCCTTTTTATGTGGGCTCCACACAAAAGGAGCCCAGACTTTTGACAAGTGATATCTTCTAGATTAGAAGTCCCTAAGTGAGAAGAAGATTGAGATTTATTTCTGTCAACAAATTATTATCACTTTTCCTACGCATGTTGCTATGTCTGAATTACTGATTGTTGGCAAAGGACTCATTTGGAATTTAAACAGTAGGTATTAAACCCTCCCTAATTGCTCAGAGAGCAAGGAAGGATGATCCTGTAATTATGAATCTTCATTCCCTCTTGTGCACCAACATCAAATTTTAGCCAGCTAAAAGCTAGAGACCTAGCTGCTATTCAGTCAGGCAGCCTCAGTAGCAATGACACAGATTATCCTACAATATCCTGTATCCTCTCAAAGACACCTTTCTGAAGATTCTTTTTAACCTCTGAAGATGTATGTTTCTTCCCACTGGCTACAGGTAGTCCTAGACTACTTGGGAGTAGTGGACTAGATGATTGTTGTAGGTCTGTTCCAACTGGACTATTCTTATCCTACCCAACCCTACCCTACCCTATTCTATCCTAACATTTTTGTTCCTAGAGCAAAGATAAATTTTTCCTTCCCTTGCAAGTTAAAGCAGGTTGGATAATTATAATTTTTTCCACCTGTGCAGTGGAAATAGGACTGGTTTCCCTTTTCAGTATGCCTCTAGAGCTCAAATCTGTAGCCCTTGTTAGTTTTACAGATCCAAATGAAGGCCACCACAGAAATCCATCAGGAAATAAGGACCCAGATGTACTTGTCAGAACAGCAATCTGCATAGAAATTATGTAACGACTACATGCGATAAACTATTTTTGTACAATATTGAAAGACTTGTGTACATAACTCCTTTGGTCTTTGCCATCTGGTTCTATATTTCCTTGCTCTGATTTCCATCATCTTATCTGACATTGGTATGTCTGAAGCTCATTTTAGTGAACCAGAATTTTGATTGAGACATCCTGTTGCTGATAGTCACACTTAGTCATCTGCTAGTGAGGAAAACAAACAGCAATACTGGAGTAAAAAATCTCTTTCAGGCCAAGAAACCAAAAAATGGATCAGCTTTTCTCACTTCATCGATGCTTCCTTGGCAGCCTTCCACTCAAGGTGTGAGCTGTATTTTGAAGCTGCCAATAAGAACATGGTCAAAGACAAACCAACACTGATAAGGAAGTAGAGGTTCTCTTACACTGCCTCAGTATCCATTACTGTCTCTGAGACAGCTCCTTTTACTCCCTTTGAGAGGCTCCATCCTCACATCTCTTTTCCTTATTCTAAGTACAAAACCAAGTCATAGAAAGGTTTGGGGTGGAAGGAATGTTCAAAGACAATCTTGTCCATTCCCCCGGCCATGGGCAGGGGCACCTTTCAGTGATGACTCTGTCTCACTCCACCCCAATGTGATATGGACACTCAAGGTCCCAACTGCTTTGACCTCTTTTTAACCTGGGAGCTCTGACAGTAAGTTCTCTCCTGCCATCTGGATTCATGGACCCCACACATACCTGCATTTACACAGTGCTGTATTAATGCTTCAGAAGGGGAATCAGAGTGGCAGTCACCAAGAGGAGGAAAAAAAACAACAGAGAGGAAAGACAGGTAGGTAAGATAGGACTGACAGGTAAGTGGCCTGGAATATAACTGTGGTCATAGATTTGCCTGATTTTGAGTTACTCCCTTCAAAAGAGTATTTCCCTTCCCTCTACTTCTCACTTCTTGGGTATGTATATTCCAGAGTTTTAATTTAGACAGAGAATATATTTTTTGAAAGAATTCCTGACTGCCCATGCTTTGATATTCTGCGGGGAATGATTTCAGAGCAGGCACATACAAACACTAAGCCAGAAGACATGTTCCACAAGGGTCACCCACAATCCAGCCTATCCTGGACATCCCATCCTTGGGATCAGGTATGATCTAGTCCAAGGTATTCCTCAACAGCCATCATGGGGACATCAGGTCATCAGCTGCAACTGTTTCATGCTGTAGATTCTTTGCAATTAAGCTACGGATTCTTTGCAAAAGCTTATACAGACACAGCCTTTGTTGCCAGAGTTACATGAATGTTTAAGAGCAGAAACAGGCTCCAGTGATCTGACTTCAGAGTTCATAGCACAACAGGGCTCCAGCTACATCTTGGCTGGCTCCTGGTACTGCTGCAATGTAAAGGAAGGATGCTCAACTACTCTGTTACCGTTCTCATCTTCTGTGAAGACTGTCTGTCCCTTGAAGATTTTTGTTCCTACTTGTATCTCTCCTGGCCGCATGAAGGGTCCACTTATTCTGTAGTCCTTGCACAGCTTAGTGAGGATCTCACTTGGCTTGGTTGCATCTCGCCATGCATTATATCCTTCTCTGCAAGGAGGGAACAGAATGAAGCAAAATGGGTGAGGTTTTCCTTCAGAACAGTGCACTGATGGATCAGAAATTTCCATGCAGAAATTCACTTTGTGGTCAGTGGCCCTGATATCTGCTCAGTCAGACTTTTCCTTTGTCCAGCACTGCTTCTTACTTGAGACACTGCCTGTCTGCTCAGGTCCTTGGAGATCAACCACTCCTTTCTCTTAAAACACAGGAAGTTGAGGGAGCCTTGCCTACAGCTCAGATAAAGTAACAGCATGGGCATGCTTCCCATGAGGAAAAGTAACAGAGCTTGTTCCCTGTTGTACCTAAACAATTTGAGTTTACATTCAAGGAGAATTATTCTGCAGCTCCTAGATGCAAAGAACAAACTCAGGTTGTCTGGGGCCTGTAATAAGGACATGAAGAAATATCTCACACTGGAGATTGAGCTGGCTAGGGAAGCTTTGGGGTTTGGTTTGTGTTCATGGATTGCTTTTTGACATTGTCCACCCTTGGTTTGTAGATAAAATGAGAAACAATCATAGTAGAGCCCCAAACACACATCTCCTGGGTTAGTGTCCCACCCCAGGGCAGCAGAGTTATTTTAGATTTCTCTGCATTAATTAATTTTGATGCACGAGGTCCCTGAGAGTGCAGCTGTCTGGCAGGAACCAGGAGCTCAGCCTCACTGCCCCATGACTCACCCTGTTACAGAGGTCATGTCAGCAGCCTCTGCTCCTGCTCCCCCCAGTGCCACCCCAGTCCCACCAGCCTTGCTGCAATTACTCCAGCTGTAGCTGAATAGCAAAGCAAAAACAGAGCACAATTTCTCTGAGAGACTTTTGTCATTTGCCCTTTACAGCTGTCCAAAGGCTGTCTATCAAGCAGGTAAGCAGTAAACAGCTGATGTTTACTATCTAAAATACTTCTTGAACCAACAGTGCTGTTAATTTAAAAATATCCAGTTCCCATTGAGGCTGGCAGCTTCCCAAAGCCACCACTAAGCTCTGGTGAATTTTAATTAAAATACCCCCCATGACACTTTTATGCTAGAGAAAGCATAATATCTGGAACACATCTGTAATTTCTCCTTCAAGTCACTCACTGTGAGCTCTGTTGCTCCTGAAGAATTACTTACATTTCATATTGGCTCTGTAACCCACAGGTAGCTCGATGTCTACTGTAGAAACGATTTTCCAAATCAATTTTTGTTTCTCCAATAAGATCATCAGTCCCAATGAAGTCATGGTCATAGATCAAGACTGTGAGCAAAGAATCCTTGGGGAATGTAGCTTGGATTTCAAATGATCTACAGGAAAAATTGAGACCTACATGAAGTCAAATCAATTTTGAAGCCTAAAAGGCTAGACTAATTAATGCCATGCAAACAGTGTGTGAATAGTGTCTCTTCTAATATGCAATGCGCTTTTTTGGTAGTGCTTTTTGCTTCATTTACATATTTGAACATGCTGGAAACACAGTGCAAAAGTATATTCTTTCTCCAGCTACCCTAGCACCCTGTGTACTGTCCTAATATTGTTCCTACAATCCTGAATCCAGTAAGGCAAATAAAGCTGTCTGTAAGGGTTCTCACACATTTTTCAGAACCCCCAAAAGGGACATCTAAGTCCTTTCTGTTTTCTTGTAAAAGCTGCAGCTTAAATATTGAATATATGACTCTGGGGGCACCCAGCAAAATGATCAGGCAAAAGTTTTTAAAAGTTTTTTAAAAAGTTTTTTAAAAGAGCAGAGATAAGAACTTCCTTTTCACTTGGTGTATTTTTCAGGAATCAGTACTGTTAAGATGTTATGGGAAGTTGAAAATATGAACATGATTGTGAAAGGGATTTGTCAAATTAGTGAAAGACAGGACATCCTGATTACCACAACATTAGCTCCATATTTCTCTAAAGCACAGAAAAAATTGAGCTTTGTCACCTGAAGGTTGTATTTTCTACTTCTCCCACCATTCTAAGGAAATTTCAGTCCAAAATAGTATAGTTTTTCTGTCTTAATGTTCTTTCAACCCAATTCAAAATATTTTCAGCCTTCTTAAAATAGGGAAATTTACTGAAAAAAAAAAAATCATAGCTATTAGCATTAAAAATATAAATAACTATAAAGCATTGATAATACAAACTGGATATTTACTAACAGCTTGTCCCTGGCTCCCCATTTAGAAGGTTGTCTGAGTTCAAAAAACCTCATATGTCCTAGAATTATGAGATCTATTTAGCACTCTATTCAACCTGAAACAGCAACTAAGATTGTGAAATCACACTTTACTGTTCTGATATTTGTTTTGCTTTAAACTTTATGATTGTATTAATCTTCACAGACAATTATCATTTGTTGCCTCATTTTCTCTCACACATCATTTTGCAAAGCCTCCAACAGATTGCATTACGTGATACGTTTTGACGGGTATGAAAATGAAATATTTTATTATCATGCAGTGTGACACCAATCCCCAAAGTTTTATCCATCAGAATTACAAAACATGCAAACAGGCAAAAATCAGCATATAGCAAACACTTTGTAACAGCAACAGTGGTAGCAAGAGATAAAGCACAAATTACACTGAATACAAAAACAAGTCATCACTGACCTTCCAAATATAGGGTTTAGCTGCTTGGGGATGTAGTTTTCCCTGTCTTTAATTTCTGTGTTGCCCAGCCTCAGCACAATGTAGGGATCTGACTTGCCATCTGGATCAGCTGGGCTGAGGTTAAATGCCTGTTAAGAAGAAAAATTGTGTCCTCAAGAAGTTTGTTTAAATACAGCAGGGTTCCATCAAAGGACAATGGTTTTCCTGCCCAGTTCTGGGTGTTCTGGAAGTTCAGGGACTTTGCCTGCCTCATGTAAAGTAAAATTTGGCCTGTAGTCTTGGAGGCTACCAGGAAGAGATGATCTGGAGGAGAAGGTTTGCAAGGCTGGAAGACCACTATGACAGAAAAAGCTGAGCAGGAAAGGCAATGCTAAGGAAGAAGCTGGCTGCACAAGAGCAGGTAAGGTCCAGGAAAGATTTACCTTTTTAAATATTATTCCAGATCCTTGATCAGTGCAAACCAATTCTTTATAGAATCACAGAATTGTTAAGATTGAAAAAGACCGCGAAATCTTTATTTCATTCAGGAAGTAAAACCATCTCTTCATATTTTATTGCTGCAGTCTCTCTGCATGCCATCTTTCTGTCTTAGATTACCTGCAACTCTCTTGTTTTTCTGAATACCAGTTCCTTCTACCCATTTTGCCTCTCACACCATTCTCTCTCATCTTGAGCTCTGTATTTCTACCTTTAGCTACCCCTAAATTTATTCACATGTAGAACTTTCAGAGTATGCCATTCACAGTCCCTCAAAAATACACTGCTATTTCCCCCTTAATGAGGTTTTGCTTAAATGTGTGTCATTTTGAACAGGTCTTCTCATTAAAACTAGCTGTATTTGCATATTGTGGCTGGAACGGGTTGTCTATACTATTTTAGTTATACATCCAGAGCTTTTAGTTTGAACAAGTGATTCTCCAGTCCTGCAGAAATCTCCAGTTTTATTTCAAGGAATATATATAACATTTTCTACTCTGAACACCCATTTCTACAGTATGAAACATTGTCTGCAATATGACCAGAAAAAAACCCAAACCCCATGGATGGGGATTTTCAGAAGCTTCACTTCAAAGACATTTAAAGTAAACTTTTTTCTTTTGAGTTGAAAAGAAAAATCCAAGTTATTTAAAGGTTAAAAGAACATCTGTCTACTTACTGCCACAATATAAACCCTGATTAGGACTTTGACAGAGTGGTTTGGGGGTATCCCTTGCAGGATGCGGGGCTGCCCTCCATCCAGCAAGCTGCCATCCTCAGGACTTGGGTATATGCAGAAGGAGCCCTGGAAATACATTGACTTTTATCTCCCTTGAAAACAGATCAAGTCACATTAAAAAAAAAAAACAAACCAAAAAACCCTTTGAATGAAAAAATCATCATTCATGCAACTTATTTTATTGTAGCACTCACAGGGAACCCAAACTGCATTGCACTAAACATTAACTTTTTAAAAAATCTTTTTCTCTCCGATATGGTACTATCATATCTACATATTTACAAGGAGTACCTCCATGCCCAGTGACTATTTAAAACTAATACCTGTAGATGTTCTGAATAATAAATAAAATATTATTTATGAATAATATTTTGACCTTAACTGTATATTGGCAGATTAATAATTCCATAGAGTATGTTTCATAACAGTGTGACAGGAATCCTACTGTATTTTTTCAGCTCATAAAAATCAATATCGACTCACTTTGCTGAGTGGCTCGTACTGCCCAAAAGCAACTAGCAAGTCATATGGACAGAAATCTGCATGGCAAGATAATTGAGATGCCAATGAGTTTACTCAGTTCCTCTAAACTACAAACAAATCCTAGTAACATTACTCTGGCTTTAAACTTTTCAGATTGCCTGATGGAGCCCTGGATGAGGCTGTAGCTGTGAGGATCTACACTTAAATTACACAAAATTACATATAAGGTTCTGTAACTGATAGTGTAGAAACAAAGTTGCATTAGTGAAATCTGGACTACATAATATATCCCTTCTTCCCCTACAGCAATTTCAAACTCCTTGTAATTCCTTATTTCAAAACAGTAGTGAGCACCTGCTGCTGGATGATGTTTTTTTTCTATCAAATAATGGGAAGGGAAAAAACTTGACTCTAGATATAATAAAACTAATTCTATTTACAACAGACTATCAATGTCTATTTCGTTCATCCTTGATACACCTGAAATTTGTATTAAAACCTAAATTCTTTAAATTATTACCCATTTAATCAACATTAAAGCTTACCTTAAATTTTCCTATTATTCTGTCTTCAGCATCAGCATGAACTTCATCATTAGATTTTCCCCTTAAGAGATGGAAAGTTTTCACCCAGTCTTCAAAGTTATTAAATTCACTCTCCAAGTCTCCTTCATAAATCTTTGAAAATAGAAAAATGCTTATATTTTGTGGTGCAGTGAATACATTTATAGCACCTTTTTTATTAGAGAATGAATAGAAATTCATTTTGACCCAAAATGCAGACTTTAATAAAAACCAAGGTTTTGCAAAAGTCCTTGAGGAAAAAAGTTAATTCTGCATTTAAAGCATGACCAGTTTCGTCATCAACCAAAGTCTTTCCCCAACGATTGAAATAACACATTAATGCAGCAGGAGGAATTAAATCTGGAGGGGCCAAAATGAACATTTGTAAGCACTCGTATGAGTGAAAAATTGCTCTTTGCTTCTGTTTCCTTGCTGCCTTGTGCCTTTGTTGAACTGACCCATTCTACTGTGTGAATGTGTCAAAACTTAAGAGCAAAGCAGAGAATAATAAAGTGCTGTGGGGACAGAGCTTTAGAATAGCTCAAAAGACCAAATAAGTTTCCAAATAATATGTTTTTTCAATAATCTCCCCCAGTAATCTATCAAGCATGAAATAGAAGGGCCTATACTACTGCCATCTCTTAAAAAATGGAAACAGCAGTTTCAAATTCCCATTTATTCAGCTGCAATCTAATCCAAACTGTCCTAATCTTTTCAAACCTCTCATCTCTCCAGACATTTTGCACAACCCATATAGTTTTCTTTGAATTCCTTCTATCATTACCCAACCAAATCTAATGTGAGCTGAGTATTATTTCCCATCAGGAAGGATGCACTAGCCATCACAGCAATGCTTTCCATCTCTTTTTTAAGACATTCTTGATAGGCACAATATTTCTAACATGAAATTTGGGATTTCCAACTACAGTATTTTACATGAAAACAACAAAACTGAATTTCACTGAAGTCTCTCTGAGTCTGTCTACACGAATAAATTCTATGTCAAAAACCAAGTGGGCCAAATCCACCCTATGAGACCCTGTTTTCCTCTGTGTTTCTTGTGCTGAAGGGCATTATCACTATAATTTAGTGTGTTTTATTAAAGTGTCTTAAATAAATATATGTAAGGAGGGTTTTCCATACTCAGCTGCTGATGTAAAACTTTGGAGAGACAAACAACAGCCTGGAAAATAACAACAGCCTTAACTCAGCCTTACTTTTCTCTTACCTGCAGTGTTGCTAGGTTTGGAGTTTCATTCTGTATCCTTTTCAATGTCTTATCCTTCTTCTTTTTGTCTGGCTCATCCTCTATGATCAATGCTATGTGGTCAGAAGACTGCTTATCTGCAGAAATTTAATAGCATTGTGTATGTTTTAGTAAGCAAAGTACATAAAATGCTTCAGACAAGGATGCAAAATAAATTCTTAAAGAGTCCCCCTTGCCCTTTATTTATTCCTCTACTGCCAGACAGGGCTCCTCTCTTTTACCATTGATCCTCCCAGGCAGAGGTGGCAATTTATGCTCTCTGTGGCTACCAGCCTTCATACGGTGCTTGTTGGACCAAGTGTGATCCTGTATGATCTTCTCCCTGATAGCCGCCTCCCAGACCACCCTTTTCCTCCCTCTCTGACTCCTCCCCAATGCAAATAAACAGATCTTGATGGCTTTCACATAAAATTTAAGGTTTATTTAAAACTGAAAGCTGTTGTTAAGGCTGACAGCTATTTCAGATATCAGGATGACCCAAGTCCTTCCCTGCTTAAAGATATCACAAAATAGGGTGTATCTCGCCTGGTGAAAGCCTAGAAGTGTGAGGAATGGGGGAGGAGGTACACCAGACTAAAGTCAGATTCCAAACACTGAGAGAGGATTTCCCAACAAAAAGAGGGTGAGACCTCAAAATTACACTGAGATGGTTCAGTTCTTTGGCTGAAATCTGGATTTTGAATTCACTTTCATTTTTTGAGTAGTTCCTGTGTGTTTAACAGCACTAAATATTTAGAGATACATATTTCATGTCAGAGATGTCCTATATGTGTAACCTGTATGCTTATCATCACAGGTGAAAATTTGTAACAAAAGTGATCACAAGAGAATTAACAAGGTCTGAAATCGTCAGTCAGAACCAATATGCCACAACTGCCTGAATAGCCTGTGGGTGGATGTCACAACTGTAAATAAACATTAAATGTTTTTAGAACATTTTCTATGTAAATATTTCCTCCATTTAGATGAGTGAGCTTCACTCAGAAACTGATCTCATCCTCATCTTTCAGCAGCCCCAATGATCACTGAAGGACCAATTCCATATTCCCAAAATGATGTCATGTGATATTTATGTCATGTCTTCCATTCAGAGCAACCTCAACACCCCCTTTAAACTACCTCAGTCACTGAGGGAATGTGGTCAGCTCTGGCACAAAAAGGTGATTAATTTCATTCTGAATAGCAGCTCTGTGTAAACATTAAATATTTCTTTATTTTCCCAGCCTTCTCAAGCCGTCATATTTGTCCAAAAGTAAAATTTTCCAGAGTTCAGTTTGATTATGGCAGGACCTGTTGAGCCATGGAATATATATGTATGGAGACATACATACATATGACAAAGAGCCTGTTTCTGGCCAATTCTTTTAGGTGCTTGTGGGGAAAAAAAGAATTCCTAGAACCTGAGCTACATAAAGCCTTTCAGCTATGGAAATAACATGATTACAAGTCTCCTAGCAGAAGCTGTTCCTGCATCACTGATCCTGACCTGGATTCAAAATAGAGAGGAGTTTCTTTTCTGCAACCTGTTACAAATGCAGCCTATGTTCAGGATAATCTCTATCTGGTATACTTTAGGACTTCGACTTTGCTAATCTTTGTGCATGATATTTGAATGACAGGGAATTCATTCTAACCCAACACTGGCTGTGAAGTTTTAACCTACCCATCATCTGATCAGCTGTAGAAGAAAGAGCCCAGTATACCAACAGCACTCTGTTACCAGATATTAATTGTGGCCAGTAAAATAGTAGAGAAGCAGTACTAGAGAAAGTATTTGTGCGAAATAATAGAAAAATGCAAATAATTTACTCACTGTCTTCAGGTTTTCCTTCACTGGAAAAAATTCCTTTTGCCTTTCAAAAGAGAAACACGATGGACAAACTCCTCATTATGAATGCAATACCGAAAAGGAATCATTCAGCAGTAAATCTGCTTTTACAACATTCCTTATCTGTGAGAGTTTTGGTCATGCTGGATGACTCACCTTTTGCATTTTGAACACAGAAGCATAGTATTTTGACCACCAGTCAATAACATTTTCAGCTGATTCATCTGCAATGGTTCTTTTCCTCCTCTTTGTTGACCGTCGGATGGATTTTTTCATCTCCTACCAAATGATGGCAAAAGCACTAGAATTTATTAAAACTAATCACCTGACTCGTGACATTAAGCATGAACAACTGTATACATAGAAAATGTTAGCCTCTAAGAGTTAAATAAAATGCAATATGAATTCCTGTCTCTATCTTTTATTCCAAGACACTTCATCGTGACCATCATATTATTAAAGCTATCTCTGTATTTCCTCCTGACCATGCTATGACTTTAAACACTGGAGACATTGCCAAAGGATCAACCTATACAATAGGCAAATCTACACAGATAATAAAAAATAATCTACACAGATAATAAAAAATAATGATGTTTCAAGGAATGCAAACATTCAGGTACAAATTGGCTTTTCCCACTTGAGTCTGCAAGTGTTTTAAGAATCTATTAGTGGAAGTAATGAAATTCTGTGGGATCAAAGCTGCATTTTTAATTGGTTCTCTTGAGGGCCAGCAAGATAGTGTGGATATCAACATCAATACCCCAATTATTCTAAACCTGGAGTCAACAGCTTACCACTTTAAAAGGAAGGGCTAAAGTCTGCAAGACTGCAGGAGGAAGCTAGCTGGTAGCTTCAGCTGTACCCACCTTCTGTTTCTTCTCTTTCCCTGGCTCAGAGTGCTCTGGTTCAGTGGCAGGAAGTGCTGTGAGGGATGGGTCTGGCTCTACCACTCTCCATTTCCCCTGCTCCACCTCAGCGTAGATGTCATCAGCTGAAAATGGTTCTTCTTGGGATAGTTCAGCAGGCTGGGATGACTCAGGTGAAGCTGAGATTGAAACTTTGCAAGTTAGATAAGATTTTATCAGAAATACTAATACCAGAAATACTGTCATAGCATTTGATGATCATCAAATAATCATGTGATTACGGGTTTGATCCTATACTCAAAGCAATAAAGCACACTTCCAAGTGTAAACCTCGGAGATGGTCCTTTGTCTTTTTATTTGGGGTCAGAATTGAACACTCACCTCTCTCAGTTTCTGCAATGTCTACTCTGTTAGGTACAGCTTGAGGACCTAATGGGGTTTTACATAGGAATTGCTTAAGACAATTGATGGTATGTGTTCCAACAAGAGTACTTCTCCCAAATGCTCTCCAGTCGACCACACAGATGCTTAGTGGTGGATGCAAGAGCTCATTTTCAGGCAGCTCCTAGTGCAGGATACAGACAGCAGCATGAGAGAATTTCTAGAGAACATAGAACATATACTGAATAGTTCTCATGTACAGCAATAAGCAACTCTTCCCTCCCTCCCTCCCTCCATTCTCCTCCTTAGCTATGAACTTATTCATAATGCAAAATGCATTCAGCATAGGCAATATGATTTAGGTTTAATGTAAAATCTAGAGAAAGCTTTGTTTTTTAAAATACAGAGTGGACTATACAGACTGTGCTGCTGAGATGAATCCCATGCTTCCATACTGAAGCATCTCTTGTTAGAATAAACTGGGAGAATCACAGCATTCAGAAGGATGGAATGCAGCATTGGAAGTTGTCAGTCTTAATTCCACTGCTGCTGTGTTGAAGGCTATTAACCCTATCTGCCTCAGGCTGCCCAACAACAAGATGTGGACCTTGGGTAGTTACATGCCTTATAGGATAAACAGCCAAGAGGAAAATAGCTCTTAGGACAATACAATAGGAGCTAAACCCTATTGTTTCAGTGTAGAAACTGTACTTCAGTATCCATGTTATTGTTTTGATATACTTTTCTCAAGAGTGCATTGATCAGATTGTTTTATTCTGATGGTGACTGATTCTGAAAGTGCCAGCTCTTATAACCCAGCCAACAGGTGATACATTACTTTGCAGTTCATAAAAGCACGTGTGACAATATGAGAAGTCCTGAGCTCATAAGCCAGAAATTATCAACCCCCTTAACAGCCCGGTAACACACAAAGGAAAGTTGCAAGAATGGAAAGAAAACAATGGAAACCGAACGCTATCCATCAAAATTGGAAAGGAGGAGAAAAAATACTAAGTATATTTCTGTTAGCTGCCCACAAGTTCCAACTTATCAGTAAAAATCTGATTGCAACATATTTTCTTATCTTCTTGGGACTTAACATGAAGAACATCATCTTCTTTTATCACATGGTTGTAGCAGGTCTTAAAGCATTTTCAAAACAATAGCTTTTGCATGAGAACTGACATCCCTTAGTATTTAATCAAGACACAGAAGAAATTATTTGACAAGGAAGATAATGGTAATTAACAGCTTGTCTGACCAGAGAACAGACAGGAAAGGGGCAGCATGCTGTACACACCACTTCAAACCAGTCTGCAAGGCCAGTGAAATTGGGATTTTTCTTGTAGCTCTGTATGACAGAGGATTTGACTCCTTTCCCTGCACACTCGATGAGAACCTGGGGCCGGTCTACTGAGAGGAGCTGGACTTTCTTCAGCTCTCGAACACCCCAAAACAGGACCTGTGGTGTGCAGAGAGAAACACTATTAGCCTGCAGAAACCCTAGCTTGTCATGAAGAAATGGGCAAATAAGCAGGTGGTGTGAAGGCTGCAGAATGAGTGGCAGTGAACAGTGAGGCTGGGCAGCATCAGGCATTGCAGTGATAGGAAAAGTTTCCACTTTTCCCAAGTTTCTAATATAAGGCTACTTTGGACACAAATTGTACGAGAAGGGTGGGGAAGATGTAGACGTTTGTACATAGGCAGAAGGCAGTGTTTGGCTGCAGTCTGGGACCCAGAAAAAGCCTGTGAGATAGCTGATGCCGAACTTCAGCTCCAGTGATGTCATTTGCAAGGGGAAGCTCTCCATCTCCTGTGGACACTTCCTTGACTGCCCAGAGTGTAGATTCACCAGCCATGCTCTGCTCTCAATCAAGAGACTGAGACACAACCCCACTGTTCCCCTCAGTGGAAGCACAGCCTTGCATGTCCTTATATGCTATTTTCATGTGAATCCTATTGATCAAGATTGTAAAATCATCAGTTACTGTTGCATCAGTTACTGTTCAAAAAGAGAATAAAAGGAGATGAGATTAGGAAAGGGAAATAGTCAAAGTATCTCACCTCCACTCTGTATTTGCTTAAAACAGGTCGTATGTTAGCTGGGACTGGGTAAATCTGGCCAATATCTGGTGGGTCCAGTGGGGGAAGTCTGTCTGGATCTGACTCAGGAATCTGAAAAATGAAGCAGTTGTAAATCAGGCCAGTCTTTGGAAGAATAAAACCAGTATCATAAGTATCTGTTGATAATGGCACATAGAACACACCAATCTAATCAGCTTTATAAGACAAGTTGCAGAGTAGAATAGTTGTGCGGTGAAAGGAATGTGACTTGAAATGCTCTCTCTCATGCTGTGATGCTTAAACACAGATCAGAAAAAGTCTTCAATAGATTTGGCTTCTGTGCCTGTCTGAAAAAAAAGGCTCCTTTTACCTAGTAGGACATAGTTTGCCCTAAAGACATGATGTACTGAAGGATGGTAATTCTGCTTACTAAAAATGGAAAGCATGGTAATTCTATTTAACAAAAATCCTGAGCAAAACAGCTTAGAATACTTCCACAGGAAGATTCTAGATGTGATTCTAGTTAAAAAGAGCTGGTGAACAGACAGTGCACATCAGCAAAACCACACATTTGCTGGAGAGACATAAAATTCTCCAGCTGCTATGGAATAGTGTTTCTGCATTATTGCATGCTCTGACAATTGAGAACTTCTAAACCACCTCTCCAACATTAGGGCTGAGTCTTCTCTGTGCAGCTACTAAACTCCTGTGGCAGGCAGCACTTCTGGTTTTGTGTGTGACTGTACATGAACCTGCCCCATGTTCGGGAGCCTCTGTGGGTGTACATGACTGCCCTGTTCCATCTGGGTGGGAGGAGAGCAGACTCCACAGCAGCTCTGAGGTGTGATCATCTCTGCCTCTTGCTGTGCTCCAGGCTTTGCTGCCTGCTTGGTGCACCTTTTGTGACAAAGCTCATTGGCTTCATTTTCCAATACCTTCCTAATTTTTAACTGTGTATTTATGACCTTCTCGATGCAGAACAGGACAGATCTGAAGCCTGGCCTGATTTAAAATATTCCTGCATAAAACAGAGAAAGACAGCACATGATGGGTCCAGTGAGAAGCTCAGGCTGTGGCAGCAGAGAAGAGCTTACAAGAAAGAGCTATTCTGAGCTTTCACTTGAACCATGGTACCTAAGGAGCACTGCAGCTTCTGGGAAAAGAAGCACAACTTCAGGAGTGCAGCAGCGTTCCTAAGCTAACTTGTCACTACTGAGAGGTGAAGCAGGTGAGATACAGCTCTCAAAGGGCCTGTGAAGTTGAAGTCTTCTGCTTCATTTAACCAGGCTACCTGTCTATGTACAGTTATGTGGGAGTCTAATTACTCTAAGGGAGAAAGGATATGTTCCTTGGTATTTTGTAAGTGAAGGAAGAGATGGATGGAGAGCATATCTAGAACAGCAGCAGCAGCAGAGGTGAGTATTCACATAATTACCAGCAATAATTCACATGCACATGTGATCTACATTTTATCAGTAAAAATCCCAAATAATTAATTTAATAACTGCAGAGAACAAGAGGTGAAAAACTATCTAGTACTCAAATGACAGTAGAGTGAAATACCTGCATGAAGGTTTATACAGGGGTTTTGCTTTTTCAATTAAAAGAAAATCAATAAACCCTAAGTTCGTTCTGAGCAAATGCAAGACTCAGTATTCATTAGACTGTATTTTTTTGGGTACTCTTCCTCTGAATTCCAGGATACTTCATTGTAAGATTCATTTTATCCCATCAGCAAGACACAGCATTCATTTCGAAAGGAGAAAGGAGAATTTACTTTGTACACAACACTCTTCAGTTGAACCAGACAGTACCTGTAGATCAGAGTTAGCAAGAATGCTATGTCATAGGAAAAGTTATGGGTTCAGAATGAGAATAAATCAGTGATGAGAGAGTTTTTTTCCTTCCTCACACAAAGCACCATCAGGAATCTCCTGATGTTGGAAAAAGCCAACAGTATATCAGCTCTCGGAGTACTTTGAGGCCTGGCAGTTTCATTTCATGAAAGGAAATGAAATCTTGAAGTCAGAACAAAGTGTGACAAACCCTCTGGAAAGGTGAGAGGAGAAAATAAAATGCAATTGAAAAAATAAAGGAAATTTGGAAGAGGAGTAAATACAACAAAATGGACTGGCATGAAATGAGGTGCAGTGAAAAGAACCAAAAGTGGCCAAAATCATATTCACTCCTCACAAAAAGAGTGAATGAAGAGAGAGGAGAAGAAACTGATGAAATTAAATGCTTGGGGAAAAAAAAAAAAAAAAAAAAAAAAAAAAGATAAAATTCTGAAATTAAGTGAAAACAGTAAAATGGAATGGGATGACATGAAGTGCATGAAAATGGACCAAACCTTACCAAGTGGGTACTCATTGAAATCACAAGATTTCATTTCCTTTCATGAAATGAAGTTGTCACCTTTCTAGAGAATTCTTAGGACTATATTTGAATATATCCCCTAAATAGTGTTGCTTCTTTACCACAAAAGATAGTAAAACAAAGCATAATATATTACTCTTCTGTTCACCAAAAACTGAAATTACAGAAAGGTTCACTCACACCTCTATAATTCCTTAGACTTAAACCATTGACAATCTGGGACTAAGATTGGACCCAGCCATACTCAGGTTCCTCTCTGAGAAGGTGTTTAGAAAGCAAAAGGATCCTTTTGTCACTTTGTGACTCAACAGGAGAGCTTCTCTAATGAACTTTGTCTGTAGCTCTCACACTCTCCTGTGACACCACCATAATGAGGAAATATTCCACATATTTCAGGCTTTCGCCATAAACAGCTATCATGACTAAAAGCCTGTTTTATCTGTAAAATATATTATGACATTCCACATTTTTCCCATTGCAGATTTCAGAATAAACTGTTGCAGGTTTTCAGCAGATGGAAGTTACCTTTAATTGGTGTCTCTGCAAATTTCAGTGAAATTGCCTGGAATGATAGACCCCAGTCCTGCATCTACCAGGACTGAATTTTCCTTTTGTCTTGCAGCTGGAAACCATGCAATTTTCTTTTAATATAGTAGGGGTATCTAAAAACTCAACCTCCCTAATCCAATCCTTATTATTCACCATTTAATTTTCCTAAGAGTGAAAGCAGTATTGGGAGCTTCAAGGCTGGTGGTAAGGGCCATTAGCTTCTCCAAACAGCAGGTCATTGCAACATCAGTGGGATTTACAGTTTCTCAGGCCAGAGCACAGTTTAGGGGAGGGCAAAGGAGGGTTACAGCTTGGGGGGGGCTGGCAGTGGTGTGCAGGCAGTGGCCCCTGACAAAGTGGAACAGGTGACAGGAGCTGCATGGGGACTGTGGGGCCCAATGTCTCCATCTGCAAGTTCCTATTAATTCAGGATGGTCATGGACCCTGATGCCATGGCAGCTTTTGTGAGACTCATGGTGTAAAAGTGTAATTTTCAAGAAAGTCAAATTTACCTCCAGAAGCTCAAATGTGGCAAGAAGGTCTCCTCCTGAAAGACTTCCACAGTGCACTGGGTGGTAGCAAAGTTTTGGTGGTTCATAGTTTTTATGAGCAAGTGTCACCACAGGGGCAGCCACTGTAGACCCAATGTATTCTGCCTTACCCTAAATAAAGGAGAATACAGGGATCAAATGCATTTGGATTTCACAATGGTTATAGAACCCAAGATGACGCAGAGCTTATTACTTATGAAAAAAGCCTTCTGAAGGAAAGTCCAAGGTAAGATGCAAGACAGCTGTGAAGGTGAAGAGCTGAGTACTTATTAGCTCTTCTGAGTATCCAAAATTTCTGAGTTCTACATTTAGTCAGTGAGACTGCATGAGAGTCTGCATGGTCTTGATCCAGACTTAGATAAAATATTTACATTGGCATTCAAGGGACCTAGGGGAAAATGTTTCTGATTTCTGTAAGCTGGATTTTGGGGGCAAGATTCATCTGGGGAAAATACAAGGCCACATCTTTGCAAGGCCATGTAGTGAATCTCGAGGCTGTTCTCAGATGTTAAACTGCAAACCGCAGTAACACTGAGCTCTATTCAGCAAGGTGATCCATTCAAAGCCTGTTCAGTGACTCAGCTTTGCTTTCATGCTTGCAATAGGATATAAAGGCCTAGGTTTTTAGTAAGAAGAATTTTGAGTTTACCACTGCGTCATCATCATACAGCTCGATGACAATCTCCGGTGGGAACTGAGCGATCTCCCCTTTGTCACCATGAAGCACAATGCTGTTGAAAAGCAGTGTCTGGTTCCAGGTGGGGGATAATGTCTGAGAAATGATCTAATGGAAGAGAGGAAATATTTAATGAGCTGTTTGGTTGAGTGTCCTTCAGCAGGACATGCTCATCTACTGGTGACTTCCTTTTCCACAGCCTGAACAATGCCATGTCTGACACCACATTTTTCAGCAGCTCCTCCCAGCCAGGAGAATATGAATCTTGCACTTTGAGGCTGGTACCTCCAACTCCTCCATTTCCCTGTTTGCCTCACAAATCCCTAACAAGCATATTAATACATGACAACCAGTCTGTGAAGACAAACTTCAGTGTTAAATTTAGAAGAAAGCTGTTCAGGAAACAAGCTCATGCCAAATGCTATTAAAATAAAGCTTTTGCCCTAACTGAGGCCAGTTTTCACTTCTTCAGGGCACATTCTTTTAATCTTATTTTTAGTTCTCTGTGATGACACTTAACACTTTATGAAAAAGAAGATATTTTCATGAATTACTCATAAGAAATCAAGGGTTTTTAATTTGTTGTAATTTGAATTAGGTGGTTGCTTATAGCATTTCATCATAGAGAATATTTTAACTGTCTAGACAGAAAATATATTTTACAAAGATAACAGTTATAAGAGGAGAAATGTGCCAAATGCAAAATTACTCATAAGCTGTTATCATTCTTTTGAATGGAAATAAGGTTCTTTACTACATTTATTGGCACTTGGCTGACACTCATGCGCAAACATGCAAGTTATCAGCTGCAATATTTTATTCAGGCAGTGAATAAACTTAACACTTCTGTGCCTATAAAGAACTATTTTTCCTAGGCCAAATTCTACTTTCCAGAATCTGGTGCATCTAAACACTAACTTAATTGGATTCATTCACCATCTTCTATTAGAAATTAAAATCACATTACAGGAAAAAAATCAATTAATAACCCTGAGGCAAAAGTACCACATGCAGGTATTTACAATTTAGAGAAAGGTTTTTATTTTTACTCCCTTTGGCACATGCAACAGAACTTGCTTTGTAATAGAATAAAATGTCCAAGGAATTTTAGAATAAATTAACTTAAAACAGTTCTCTGTGAAGTTTTAGAGGGAGGGGCTGAATGGGAGGGTTAAATATTTTTTTGAAGCAAAGCTGTATTTGGTGTGAAGCAAGACCACATTTGGCTCAGCAAATTCTGTTTGTGGCATGATTGTCAGAATTCCTGCCCAATTTTAACTCCAGAGTAATTGCAAAGGGCTCAGGACCTTTGAAAGTCAGCCTCCATGTTCTGTGAGGGATGTCCTCCTGCTCATTTGCCCAGGCTGTCCTTCAGCCTCTCTTGCTGAAACTCTGTAGAAGTTTCCACTTCTCTCCAGAGACTCCACCAGAGCCCATTTGATTTCTGGAGTTTCCTGAGCGAGATGGGAGACCATTCCCTACTGGGAATATTTTAGCAGCATTTAAGATTCCCACCTCTCTGTTTTCAGCTCATTTGCATTTAATGCTCTAAAATCATCAGTGTGCTTTGCCACATTCCATCACAAAGGGCCATGCTAGCTCGCATGGCTACAGAAGCCATAGAAAGGTCCTCACTCTGCTCAAGGACTGAATGTATCGGCTAGAGGAAAAGAGAACCATGAGGGTTCATCCTTATGCCCACATTTATACCTAGCAATGTGTCCAAGTTTAAAATACATAAATAAAGATGTGACGAAAGGTACACTTGCTACCAGTAGTCCCAGAGAATCTGATATCTGAGTTACAATGAACTAGTACTGCTGCACCTCTAATTAGGGTAGTGGGTAACATGTAAATTTTTTCCCTTGTTTGCAGTGGACTCTCAGGATCTGCTCTTTAACAGCAGACATCTAACTTTTCCTGCTAGGTACCTTCTTGCAAAACCAAGCTTTTCTGTTTTCATACCTTAATTGTTGAAAATTAAAAAAAAAAAATTCAGTCACCAGATGAGGCTTTGGAACATACCTTTGTGGTCTGACAGCGTGATGTGAAAGTAACTTTTGCAAAAGGATCAGAAAGCCCAGTGCTGTCAGCGGCAATGAGCCCCCTCGCCTGGTACATGTGGGCTCTCAGCTGGAAGAGGTGTGGGGCTACATCATGGCAGAGAAAACAGCAACATCAGCTCCATGGAAACAGTGCAGCACACACGTAGGAGGGGAGGATTCATCAGCTGCTCTCCAACCAGGATCTGACAATGGGAACTGTTGCTAGTGCTGTCTCACTAAAGAAACACCTGAGACACTCAGAAGTTGTGTAAGACATCTGAATTCACCTAAAATCAGTTATGTAGGTCTCTTCTGCAGGGCTATTAAGTGCCAAATTTTATCTCCCAGCACTCTTTTATCTACTAGGTGTTCTATGTATCATCAGGAGAACTGAGGGATGATTCCTCTACAAGGACACAGATACATGGGACAGGGAAGAGAAATTGCAAGTGAAAAAGTTCTTTCTTTCCCTGACATCTACAAAGTGTCAGTGGCAGAACTGATGACCTGGCAATGAAACCAGCATTTTCTGATGAAAAGAAGGAAAGCCATTATGGTCTTAGAACAGAATACTTTGTATAGGGGTTCTGCCACAATGAACTAGAGCTTTTGAGGCCATTTCTCTTAACATTTAATAGTGAGAAGAAAGAGTGCCTTACTTTTATACAGCAGGCAGGCAGGTGAGGGCAGCACACTGTGCCCTGAATTGGTGTTAGATGATAATTCAATCTCATATCCTACAGGCAAATTCTCCATGGCACTGTGGGCATAGCTGGTAGGTCCAAGCCATAGGTAGATGTCCACCTTTGCCTGCACAGTCCAGCCCAGAGGGCGCTTGCCTGGGAGCTGAAGAAAAAATCCATTGCAACCAATAAGCTCAGAGAGATGGCTGGGTGCTGAGTCTTACCAAGACAGAGTAAAATAAAGAAGTCATTATCTGAGCTGATACATTGATAAGTGGCATTTCTTCACAGAGAGTGGCCCTGAGACCCATTTAGCACAAAAAACTACTGTGATTCTTATGGAAGGAATTAATAGTTTGCTCAACTAACAGTCTATGTAAACGGCATACTGCCTAATATGCAGAGGTTTGTGCAGGCTATCTTATAGCTGCACACATATATATAAGTGTTATCTTAAGCCCTACTTTGCCCGGACTTCATCCCACTTTCCATTTCCTGCAGTATTGCTGGTCTCCAGTATGTAGTCCCATGTATTACTAAAAATATTACTCCATTGGGCAGGTCAGAAAACTTTTCCACTCTAAAATGTTACTAGTCTTGACATATTATTTCCTTTTTCTTCCTTTCCACTTCATCCAGATCTGCTAAGTTCAGAGTTCAGTATTGTCTATTCCTAAAGTAATTCTTGATACTGAAGGGGCTGGCTAGTTAATTGTGTAATATTTTATTTCATGCAGGCAAATAGTACCTTGCTTAGCAAGTACCTATGGCAAGTATCTCGGGATCTTTTTTTAACTGCTCTTTGCCTCTGTTTTATGGGAGCCAGAAGTCCAAGGTGAAAAACCACTAAAAAGTCATTATATGAAGTTACTGTTGTCTATAGTATTTGGGTTTTTCCTGATGGTGACAGTAACAATTACATTACAATATTCCACTGTAGGTGCTACTGGTCACACAGCCTTTGTAGGAGTATATCCACTAGGGCTTTCCTTCAACATGAATAATCCCAACACAGCATTTTGGACATATATTGTGCAAATTTAAGCATGTTTTAAATAGAAAGTATAAATAATTCCTGTATTCCCCTGAATACCAAAGTTTCCTCACTGAGTTGCTGAGTGCTGATCTCCCACCAGTCTCCTAACAGACTTTCAGGTGCTGCATTCTGATGTTTCTGCCAGCAAAGAGGCTGTACCTTTTCTATTTGTTTATGTATACATTGATAAACAATGTTCTATACTTGCCATACCAAGTAGTGAGGGAATTAATTACTCGTACTTACATCAAAAGCCTGGCAATAATAGAATGCTTAAAGAATGACAAGCATAAATGTAAGAAGCAAATATTAATAAATGGTGGAAAAAAATCTTTACATATTTTTACATTGAAAAGATTAATCTGTAAAATACTGTCCCTGGAAGAAATCTGAATACCAAATGCATTACCCAAGCATTACCTGTGTTTGCAGTGTGCCACAGACTTACTTTCAGGAAATGAGTTTTAATCTTCCCACAGTCCTTGCCTCTCTGTTCTTTTGCAGGGGAGTAAAGTATGTTTTTTGCTGGGACTCTTGCATATGCAACTCTTTTGTTGTTGCTGATCATCCAGATGAACACATCAGGCACTGTATTCTGCGGCTGTTAAATGAGGCATATTGATCTAAAACTGAATTCTTTCTATGAGTCAATATCATCATTTATTTGTTGAAACAGTCTAAGAGCTGATGCCCTCATGGCTCCTGTCCAGTGGCAGATGTGCCCCTGAACTAAATGAGGCTGTCACTTCATGCTTTGCATTCTACACCTCAATTTCTAATTACAGCTGAAGGTTAAGAGATTTGTAGAGTGATTAAGGAGCAGCCACTTTATAAGTAATTTCAGGAGAAACTAAAATTAAGGATCTGGGTATGGCTCTGTTCCAGAAAATAACTGAAAACCACAGACAATGTAAGTAACTACCATGGAAATACCATCAATTTCATCTATACTAGCAAACCAAAAAGGACCAGGGCCAAGCTCAAACATGGGCATGTGATCATCTTTTCTGTGATGATGCTCAGTGAGACTATCTTGTCCCAGATAATGTTTTCCCAAGCAAAGCTTCAGCATGGTTTGAAGAAAAGGCCAGCCAAGGGGCTGTTCCCTGAAGGAACTGTATGCAGGGTCACTCTGTTTTAGGAAGGAAGAAAATTTGTGTGTAGGATGCAGACCATGCCGCTGTGCCACTTGCTCTCTGAGCCAGGGAATAGCCATGGCCCTCTCTGGTTTGCTAGCACAGGCAGCTCTCAGAGGCACTGCTTTCCAGTGGCTGGATTTTGGCCCAACCAAATACACCAAATCTTTTGTTATTCTCAGGCTGTAATATAGGCACCTCGAGCTCATGTCAGTCCAAATCCATACAGGTGGAGACATAAGTTCATATCAGAAAGTTGGCTTCTTCAAGCCACCAGATATGGGACGATCTTATTAAAAAAATATTAAACTGTGGTGCATCCTCCCCATACCACACAGCCCAATGTTTCCTGCCCTAGTTTGATAACAGCTCCATTTAATGCAAAAGAGAATAAGGTCCAGATATCTGAAGGAGAACTCTTTGGATAATCAAGTCAGAAGTTATTCTTCTTCAGCCAAGTCCTGGATTTTAAATTTTTCTGAATTCTGTGTGGATTACCTCATCAACCAGGAATCGAATTTTATCTATAAAACTCTGAGTCTCACGAATCATTTCATCCAGTGGCATCTTCTTTTTCTGCTGCTGAATGATTCCCTTGGCATCACTGGACATTGCTTCCTGCAGTGAGGAAAGACAACATATACTTTTCATCTGTTATCAAGTAGTTTGAACTGGAAGAGAAACAGTCTTTGATGCAAGTTGAAAAGAGATGGGAGATACTTTGTTCATTGTTTCTTTGTCACAACAGAAACTGATCAACTCTTTGGAGCTGGACAACATAAAAACTGAATGTCCCCCATTTAGTCTTTGTTTGTCTGTATACTGCATGTATGGAAGTCCCAAAAAACATGATCCTTACAGAAGGCACAATCTTTTTTGCTACAAACAGTAAAAAAAGGTAATAAATATTCAGATGTCCTCCACCTGGTTTGGTTTCTTCTCACTGGTTCTCTGACAGAGACTACTAGGTCCAGGAATATTAAAGGCCAAACTTTATTAGCCTTGAAGTTCAGCACCACCACAGTAGTTAGATGTCTGACAGCATTGTAAACTTGGTGCTTTCCTCTGAATTCAGCATCATTCCATTTTAAGATACATGGATGAGAAAAATAATCTCATTATTATAATGCCTTCTTGGTATTTAATACAAACATTTGATTGATTTTAGTGTATCTGACAACTCTTTATTAAGCACAGTGGGATTTATTAAAATAGATGCTCATGGATACTTGATTCATATAAATTACAAAGCATTCCCATATGAATCAAATAGAAAATAAAACAGAAAAAAAACCAAGCAGTGTACTTTCAGTAATCATTATTGCATCAATGCTTATAGGAAAAGAACAGTACATACCAGTTCTTGCTTGAACAGTATGAGCCTCTTTTTGTCCAAAATAGTGTAGTTCAACCCTTTGGGCTTCTTCTCAGCAATGACCATGAACACCCTAGGACACAGGAATAACAGGGGGTTTAAATCTGTTATGTCTTTTTATGTGAGAATACTAATGTGCTAAAATACTTTGAAATGTTCTGTGTCTGCTGCAGTTCATGAACCAGAAGACAAAGACACTTAAAATCTCTAAAATATTATGTACCTATAAGATTCAAGGAATAGAGTCCAAAACATCTGCACCACACTTCACAGAAATGGGTTAATAATATCTAGAAAATATTTTGAGCCCAGTCATATCATTTGATACAGAGCCCACTGGATCTATATCAATATGTGACATCCTTGGTTTTTATATTAACTTTGTTTGGTTATTTTACGGTGTATCACACACTTTATTAAATCCTTCTTATCACATATACAACATATTCTTAGATTTCTGAAAGCCAAAATAATATGACAATGATTGTCAGACATCTATTGCCAATACTGAATATGGAAAAAACCAATAAATACTTTCTCTGTCTAAATAGAAACTGCACTTTGGGAAAGCCTTTGGTTTTGCAGCAAAATTAATAAAATATATATCTCAGTAAGTTTACAGTACTTTTTAAAAATTATCATCAGTTTCTTTGTCTAGCCTTGAATTTGTAGCAAACATTAAGTTTGTTTTTCCATATGCATCTAGTAAATATTATTACCTGCTTTGATTGATAAAACCATTTAAGGCCTTCTTCATTTTCTCCTCAGCTGCCGTCTCTGAAACCTTGATTAATTCCTTTACTTGCTCTAATGATTCTTCCTATGAAAAACACATGAGAAAGCCATTACGCACAGGAGGGCACTTTGTCATTCTGTCAGTGTTACAGCACCATTGATGACTAGCAAGAAGGAGGGAGTGATTTTGTGGTCTGACAGAAAGAACCTTTGATATATCATTGTACTTGAAGTGCACAGAGAAATGACTCCAGCAGCACGACATTTTTCACCTTTTCCCAGTCTTTCTATTTACTTGCCCACGCTGTTACTTCTTGGAGCAACTTTGTGTTCTTCTTTGAGGAAGAGCAATCAGTGGGAAACATTATCCACTAGGTAGGAGAGAAAAAAGTAGTTCTTCTTGCTTCTGTTTCTAGCACTGCTGCTTAATTTTAGCAGATTGCTGGAGTTAACATCTTAAACGTCATTGGTCACTTGAATCCATATGTAAGGTCCATCACAAAACCTACTGTTATCCATGAGGAAAGGAGACTGATCTTTAAAATAAATACCTGGATAAAATAAATACCACAGACAAGGCCTGTGGATGTTGGGGTGCACTGACAAACATGGTCTCTCTGAATACACATATTCAGATGTTTAATATTCAAATACCTGAGTTCAAAATGTTTGGTTATAAGTCACTGTCTTCTCCCGACACAACCTTGCATAACTTTGACTTCAGTGCTGTTGCTCACGAGATATATATGGATAAATGAGGGAAGAATCAGACTCTTAATCTGAGTGCCCCACGTTAAAATATTCAACATTAGGAGTCGCTTTAAAAAACCAAACAAACAGCAAAACCTACTTTCTTGAGACTGTTGATAGTCAACTTTCAAAAAAGGTAGAAAACCCCATAATTAGGGGAAAACACTGTGACTAAGACATCAGAGAACATGACTGCCCATGAGATGATATCCATTCTGTCTCTGTGAGTGTTTTAGGAAAACTAAGAGCAAATATTGTCCTATAAGGAGTGCCCAGAATAAATACATGGCAAAAAGACATTAGAGGAAGAGCCATAGAAGACAAAATTACTCTATATCTCATAATTTAATTGTTTGAATGTTTTTACAAAGAATAAAACCTTGCTGAAGAAAGAAGACAGACATATGGCCAAAAAAAAATAATTGTGGTCAGGAATACTTGAGCAGTTTTAATAGTTCAAAGCAATTTGTGGGAAAGAAAAAGGAAAGGGTTTATATCAGCTACTTTCTCACTAAGTGAACAACAGGGAATGCAGCTGTGGGAAATTTTGAAGGTCTGATTTGGGAAGTGTGACCTCTCACTGCTACACTTAGCTGAATACATGAGCCTGGGAGGATGGTTGCCACTTACCAGTTGATCTGCCATTTTCTCAAGAGTGTTGGAAGAGTACAGCCGAAAGGTCTGGTTGCCCCAGTAGCTCTTTACACAGATACAGGGCTTCCTCTCATCATATGGCAAGTACTGGTAATTCCTGTGAAAACAAGTTAGGGAGCAGATCATGAAGGTGACAGAGTAGTTCAAGGGGAGGCAGAGCAAAGAAAAGTTGTTTGGTGTTCTCAGAGCACAGAAACTGTAGACACAACAGGATGTGTCTACACATGCTAACAAGTAAATCCTGGGAACAGCAGACACAAACATCACTTATGCTACCAGTGAGATCCCTGAAGAGAAAAAAATTGAAGTCAATGGATCTAATTTCAGTGCTTTCCAGGATAGGAGAAAAGTCAAATAAAAAGGCATGAGAGAAGCTCTGAAATAATATTAAGGGTGGAAAACTACAAGGGAAAAAAGAGTAAAGATTAATATCTGATCACATCTTCAAAAGCAATGGTTCCACACACTGCACAGTGGGAGAGCCATGGCAGAGTCTCAACTCCACATTACTTTCACAAGATGCTCCTTTTCAGAGTTTGTGGAGACTGACATTCCCTGTCAGAAACTGATCTGCAAGGCCTGCTTAGTAGAAGCAGTACCAAACTCATAACAACTCAGTGATAAAATGCATCCACTGCTCTCTCTTCTTGCACTTTTGATCTTAAGTTGTCATATTGACTCTTGTAACTCTGCTTTCTTTGTGTGTTTGGCTGCATGAGTGACTTGCACTGAAAAAAATGAGCAGGAGGCCAGCACACCCAGAGTCTCTGCAAGACCTGCCACAAAGCTGATGCTTTGATTAGAGCTTTAATAGGTAACAATGCCAAGTCCATGCACCCAATAAGCATGTTGTCCTCCTTTATATAAATACTAGAGCCTTATGCAACTGAACTGCTCAGCCACACTGGATTTAGAAATAGTGGTTTCCTCACTTTCCTTACCAGGGACAGTGGAGACCTTTGTAATGTATATAAGCATTTACAAACCACTTCATTTTCTTCTGAAGCTCTATTTGCCTCAGATAGTCTCAGTGATTTCAGATAGAACTGGCCACGTGTTAGATCACCAAGCCAAGACCATGGAAACCAAACCACTTTTTGCTCTTCAGTGTCATATCAATGACACTAAACTTCCACACATCCCTAAGACGTTTATGTGATAATTTTTTCCATTTGAAAATACAGTCTTCTTTTTTCCATTTAGAAAAATATCTTCTCTATAACTTCATTTTACTGCCCCATGTGATAACAAAAGAGAGAGAATTTTCCATTTACTTTCTCCTCAATAACCTATAACAAGGTGAGGATTACCCACTGAATTTGGTGCACAGCAGAGCTACACAAGCCTTGGGTGTCATTAATATTGGTGCTTTCAGAAGAGAGAAAACCAATTCCATCATCTCCCAGGGCCTGAACACCTTAACCTGAAATTCATAGAGCTTATGAACCTTTTAATTGGATTTACTAAGAAGAGTATATAGCCATGAAAAAATTCAAATAGAAAACTGAAATTTCATGTCCATTATTCCCACTATTACAATTTTGAGGAATCACATTTTCAGTTTTAGCTTACGCTTAGTTTAAGTTTTTAATGTGAAAATTCCTGGCATTTTCATGGTGTCTGCTTTAGAAGTCTTACTGATCTGCCTGTTCCTTTAATTAGTTAGTGGTTTTAATCTCTAAAATATAGTCTTCTTTTTGTTTTCCATTGTTCATTTATAAATCTAAAATGCAGTTTATCGAAACTACTGGATATCTCATTAAGTTCTTATTAATACTAAAAATATGCAGTGGTGAGACCACCAAGATGCCTTTCTGAAAAGACAGTGAAAACTCATTAATTGGTATCTGTGGCCAACAAAACTGTTTTAAATAGCACAGGAGGGAATAAAAGATGCAGCATTCTACATAAATTTCAGGAAAAAGGACTTTTAATGAGAGAAAATTTTTTAATACTGGAGCAAGCCAAGAAGCAAATAACTGATTTGAAGAGTGATTCATTCTTTTACAATGGTTCTTTAAATCTAAATTCTTGTTGAGGAAAAATTTTAAAAAACCCAGATTCTCTCAGGGAAGATAATAACCATCTGCATGTACCCAAATTTGCAGTTCTGTTAATGAGGAAAGGCAACTGTCTTTCTATCAAGCTCTGAGTTTTTTCTCCAATCTTTTTTTACTTGCGGCAAAAGCAGAATTTTTTACCATGATATTTCATTCTTGTTTTCTTTCACTACCTCTTATTTAATCTAAGTGAGCCATTGTTTTCAGAAAAGAATGGAAATACTTTTTAAATTTAGAGACACCAGAAACCAAACAGATCCAGGTTGATAATTTCCTCCTAGTCCTTATATCTGTAGACTACTTGGCCTTCTAAAGAAAGAAGTGCCATCTAATCTTGGCAGTCACCAACATCAGGGATTGTTCTACCTACCAAAAAAACAACAAAGAAAATATTTCTTTCTATTAGCATCTATCAAATGAATTAAACCTTTACAAATCTGTCTATAAAAAAGGTTATTTAGAAGAACTGCCCTGCATGTTTTCATCCATTGCTCCATTTCTTTCCTCAGTGACTACTTCCTCCTACAGCTGTTAATACTCACTATTTAAGTCTGTATCTGCAATTATTAGCTCTAGAAAGTGTTCTGGGAAAGTGACTTTCCCTTGACCAGATTTCAGTATTTCACACGTGACATTGTGCTTCTGGAGCTGGACACTGACTGGGTGTTACTTGTGGTCACAGTGTGGGACCCTAAACTGGGGATGGCACTGAAGAAGTTGCATTTTGCTGTAGCTTTCCAATGTACAGCTGGTGTAACACACAACACTTTCAGAAAGGGTTCAAGAGCCCATGAGGCCAAGATTAGATGCATATAAAATAGCTCAGAGCCTGTTCTTCAGTGATGACAAGAAGATTTACTGTTGTGAAAGACGTAATTGAGGATCTGAAAGCCTCCATTTCACACAAACTCTTTAATGCTGACAGGGTTTATCAATGAGTCCCACAGGACTGTAAAATAATAGATCCTCACCTGTTCCCACCTGTGATCAGTGGCTTCTCGAGGGGTGTGGTAGATATCAGGGGTATTCCAAGGTCATGAGAAATGTCATCTTCCCCCTCATGCAGGAGGCTTTCTTCTGCTTCTCCATTATGGGTCTTCTTTTTCCCTCCAGCTCCTGCTGACACCCCCTCAGTAGTACTTCCAAAGTTACCTAGAGACACAGGGTTACAGAAGATGTCTAACTTGGAGGTGGTAAAAATGAATGAGGTTTTTTTTTTAAAAAAAAGGTCAGTCATACCAGTAGAAACTCTTTGTCCCTTCCTGTTCATTTAGCTGTTTTAACCACACCACAGTTTATAAACGTTGTGACAAGTTATGTTTGTCCCTGGAATGTCATGTTCTAGAACGGTGCTTCCTGTACCTGTCCCATGTGATATATAACTAGTACATCATATCCTCTGGTTGCTGGCCCCCAGGACCTCCAGCTTTTGCTAAAGAAATTCAGAAACCAAAACAATACTGCTGTTGATATTTCTATACTCCGGAGCCCTGATATGGGATTGAGTCACACAGAAAATGTGTCTTCTTCATTACATATGGATGATCATTTCAAAGTTTGATCTCGAAGTGATAAACATTTTCCAGACAAGTAGTTTTGCATATTAGGGTTGCAGAGTTAGTAATAACAATCCTTTGAGGCTCCAGCTTTAAGCCTCATGCCAGACAATTCTGCTAATGATACAATCATCTTCCCTAAAAAGATTTTGCCTTAAAGGGTAATTATCAGCACTGGGAAAGAGGTACATCCATCAAATTGATAATTACAGATTTTAAAAGAGACAGACAGAAAACATTCCCTGTAGGAGGAGAATGTGCTGAATCACCCCATACGACATCCTGATCTTGATTTTTGGTTCAGCCTTTCATGTAAATAATGACAACTTGACAAGTTTGGGTCCAAATTTCAGCTACACGAGTGGCTAATAGATGTTCAGGTCCAGAATTCAGAGCCAGATTCATCTTTACTATTAATTCTGACAAGAATCATTATGATTTCTTGCCTAATGATTTAAATGAGTTTCTTGTCATTCTCAGCTCAGCTTCCTACTAAGTTTCAGCAGGAATCAGTATCACTCATGGATTTCCCTGTTTTTCACAGCATCTCTCCCTTCATACATAGCCTTACAACTGAGCACAGTCATGGACATGAGCACAAAGACTGGAGGTGTCAGGGTGCTACAGTGCACCTGGACCCTCGGTGGGTCTGGTATAATCAAAGCCCTGCCAGGGAAATGAGACCAATTCAGGCTTATCTCTTAAGAGAAAGTTCTTCAGCTTTGAAAATATGCACTCAATGTTCATGGAAATGTCTTCATTTTCTCTTTAGTCTGCTTGCAGGGATAATTTAGCTCCACGATGAGGAGCTCATAGAGTATAGTCCTGCTTTCCCCTGGAAGAGTAAAGGACTTACCAGAAGGCTGTCGGGACAGGGCGGTGCCTGCAACTTGAGTCTCGGGTGCACATCACCACCCTGCCACACTCACAGACCCGCAGGTAACTCAATGGGGTTGGCCAAGACAATGAATGGGGCTCATCCCCCACAAAGGGCTCCCTCACAGGGAGCTGATTGCAATGGACATTACAGAATTAACTCTGCCTGAAGGAAATTATCTGAGTTTGATCTCCCAAGTGATGAAGAGGGTGAATACTGACTAAGTTGCTATATATAGTGGGTGAGAGGATTTGTATTATTACAGGGCATTTGGGTAGGAAGACAGATAGGCATCAGTCTGCCCAGCTTGACTGTTATCCAAAGAAATGGTAATCAGGCTTTAACTCAAATGTAAGCTCTACTCTGAAGCTGATTCCTGAGACACACCAGTCAGTAACACCTACCATCCCCTTGCTCCTGAGATTCCCTCTTTCCTTTGGATAAGACCTTAACACACTTACCAACAGAAACCTCAAAGGTTATAGGCTTGTCCCCAAACTTTCTATCAATCATTGTGGCTTCAAAAAATGTCCCAAAGAGAAGGAATTCCTCAAATTTCTCTTCATAGTTCTATTGGAGAAGAAGGAGGAAAATATTGGTATTTATTTTACCTTCCACTATTTTTTACAACACAAATCAAAAGTGTAATGGTCTTTTGTTGAATTTTAAGGCTCTGCTAGGCTCTATTTACACCTATAGGAGGTCCAGCATCTCCTTGTCCTGGAATGGATTCTTAGTCAAGCAGTGCCTACTAACACTTCTGATGCTCTTGGTTCATTAATAAATCAAACTATTAACCCCAAACCAAAACTAAGCTCAGAGGTATATTTTATGGTTTGTGCTCTACCCAAATTTACAGCCCAGCTGTCAAGGTCTGCCATCTAAACCCTTCCCATTTCACACCTGAAAACTGAGGCAATTAGGCAAGATCAGCACTAGCTCTTCTGCAATGTGAGTAAGGCAATGAATAAAGCATCCGCTCTACATGAGTATTTGTTTCCCTGACTTCTGCAAAGCAGAAACAGTTTTTGACACAGCCCATGACCTCTTCATTTTGAAAAACCTCTGCTATACACAGAAAAAGATCATAGGTCTTCAGTGAAAGGATTAGCAGCATCATATATCAAAGTCAACTGCTCAAACAGATTGCAGCTCCAGAGTAACTTTTGCTTTTTATTCTTTTCCAGTATGAAACCCAGAGAAAAGGGTAACTAATAAAGCCAAGGCTCAGAGACTATGACACATGCATCTATCTCCTATTACAAAGAAAACAAATTTTAATATTTTTTTGCTGTTGGAATAGGTCAATAAAGTTTTGCTGTGGGGATGGATAATTTGCCTCCGTTGTCTCAGAGACTCTATGAGATATTTTTCTCGTTATCGGTAATGTCTCCAGTTCCTGCTTTTCCTTTCAGAAAGTTGTAATATAATTACTGTCTACTGTAGCACAAAGTATTGCCAAATGTCAAACCCAAAAGAATATCAAGCATCGCTGTATCATACTGTTGCCTTTTATTCATTCTCTACTTGAAACTGAGAAACAGCAGCTGGAAATAAATCGTTATTATTGTTATTAATGTTTGTTGGTGGGTGTTGCAGCAGGGTTTGTTTCGCTGCCTGGGGTATTTAGCCAGGTCCAAGACCGTAGTGTTTGAGCTACTCATAACAATGAACTTCTTGCATGTAAGGAAAAATTTATATGGAAGTAAATGTTTTTGAATGTCACCTCTATTAGTCTTCAGAGACGAACTGAGGGACAGAGGGAATTTACAACTATATCAGTAAATAAAGTAACAGCGGAGCACAGGTTCACACTACTGGCTTGCAATTACCTCTGCTAGTTCTCTGCTAACACACTCCTTGATCCACTCCAGCCAGTCCTCAGGCCAGAAATGCCAGGGCACAGGCCAAGGAAGTGCACTTCTCAAAGCCAGGCCAAAGAACAGTTGCTTCTCTCCTGTTTACTTGTAAAGGTGGGGTGGAAAGACCAAGAATCAGAACTAATAAAGGACACAAATATCTTAAGAAGTGAGTTGGAACTCCTACTACAAAGGACAAAGTTTTGATCAATGACCTAGAATCACACAATCATCAAGGCTGGAAAAGATCTCTGAGATTCTCAAGTCCAAATCTGACTGAATGAGCCCACTAAACTACATCACAAAATATCACATCTACTCATTTTTTGAACACTTCCTGTAATGGTGACTCCACCAATTCCTTGGGCAACCTGTTCCAAAGCTTAACCGCTCTCTCAGCGAAGACATTTTTTCTGCTGTCCAACCTGAACCTCCCCTGGCACAACTCTTGGCCATTTCTCCTTGTTCTGTTGCTAGCTGTCTGGGAGATGAGGCCAACCTCTTCCCCACCTCCCCCATCACCACAACCTCCTGTCAGGTAGTTGTAGTAGATACAGTGAAGTGGGAGAAAAATTGGTTATGAGAATTTTTTTTCTTATTTATTTGGTTAAAAAAAAATGAGCTAGCATATGCAGCAATTGATGTTGCTCCCAGAGAGTGACGTGGTGGAGCTGAGAATCAAAGCTCAAACATTGGCTCAGCTCCCAAGCCCACACATCCTGACACAACTGCCCAACCTTCTCAAAGCACCATAGTGTAGACTTTCCCATGATGTAATCCTATACAACAGGTGGAATTAGGTGAACAACATCAGTTAACACTGGTTGAAACTGAGCACATAATTTTCAGCTCTTCTAAAGGGATTATCAGCCTAACACTAACACCACATTGGCAATGCAGTACTAAAGGAAGAGAATAAATCAGGCTAGACTGTATCTATCTCTTTGCATTTGCACAGATTTTGTCAATGATTCTCTATTGACTTCAGTTGACAACTATGGATTTTCTTGATGAATGCAGGAAGTCAGGCTTTATAATTCCCAGCTCTCCACACTGGTTCTCAGTCCATTAGTAGATATTATGTCAGATAAGCTTCAAGTAGGAATATGTGGATGTAGCTAGTGCAAAAGAGATAATGTGACAGAAGACTTAGTTTTATGAACACCAAATCCTACTCAAGAGTTTTTTGAGTTAGAGGTACACATTAATGCTCCATTTGTGCTGTATTATTGGGGAGGTCCCAAGACTGTGAAAGTATGGAGAAACTGTAGTGAGCACAACAAGCCTGTGGCCTTAAATAGAAATACACACACCAGTGCCATTCTTGGAGGTTTAGAGACACATGACAACCAATCTCTTAATGTCATACTTACCTCTAAAGATACATCAAATGGCTCAACTTCCACTTCAGTTGAGTTCATCTTGTCTGACGGAGAAGCTGACTTTCGCTCCTCTCCGCCTCTGTCAGTTTTGTCTTTTCCTTTGAGTGCTTTGAAGTCTTTATCTTTAGATGACAATTTGATATCCTTGATAATGCTTGAAAACTTTGACTCGCGGGCTCCTCCTGAGAGTATTTCCACAGCAATCTCAAGGAAGAGACGTCCCCTGAAGGAGACCCCTTCTCCAAAGCCTTCATTAAGCTCCTGGTGGTCATCAATGAGGCTGTGGTTCCTGGGTGAGCCATAGAGATTGATCCAGGCAGGCCCAAATGTAGGCAAAAACCCTGGAGATAAAGTACCGTTTGTGGCTTTTCTGTTAGGTGTTAGCATGCTCTCCTGACTGTCTACTCCAAGAAATCTTGCCTGTAATGCCCCAAAAGCCAAACCTGGATCCATTTCTAGGCAGTGGGGAATCCCTTCACACAGAGCACTGCTTTGCAGGGTAATCCTTAGGCACTAAGGAACCTCTGCCAATACCCAACCAACTCTGCTGGGTTGGAGCTCTTTCTCAGAAGATGAATGATACCACATGTACTGGACAGGAGGTCCAGCATATCTTGAAAAAAGAGCTTGCTGCTGCAGGCTAAAGACTGGGACGTGACAGGAGAGGATGGAGTCTTTCTCCTTTAGGTCAAAGTGTTTTGATTCTGTGTCACCCAATTTATTCAAATTTTTCTTTTATTTTCTGAATAAGGACTGAGATAGACATTTGAATTGGCAGGTTTAAGGAGTTGCTGTGCCTTCACTGAGCTGTGATAACTGACCATGTTCCACATGTAGGTCACACAACATAAACAAGGCTATAGAGGTAGACTCAAACATCAGTGAAGACTCCAGACAGTGAGTCTCTCCTCAAATACAGGGTAATACACTAATCCATGGTGCCTCCCTGGGCTGTGATAGCGCCCAGATGAGCTTTACCTGAACACTTTGTTTCCAGTGGGTAGATCAAAAACACAAGCCCACTCTGCCTTTGATTTTTAGTGATTTTCAGTTTGTGGCTTTATTCCTTTACAGAAACTCACATGAACTGTAAATTACATCTGTCATCCCCAAGGGACTAGAATAGACTACTGTCACAGTCACAAAGATGGTACCAAATTATGCAGCAGATCTTTAAGAGCAACAATATCAGACCCTCCATGATGAGCACATTGTAATATAATGTGAAATTGAGCAACAGAAGGTGTCTCAGAACCAACAATTCAGCTCCGGACATCCCTAAATTAGGACTAGCTAGTGCCAAGATTCCATGAAAGTAGATTTTACCATAAGGGTACATCCTGGAACAGACATTTTCCCCTTTACCTTTGTCACCATCTTGTTCATTTGATATTTTCTTCAAATCAATGAAGTGGGTGGCTAAGGCCACATCATTCATGCTGCCTTCATCCCAGACCTGGATTTTGACTCTTCGACAGAGTGGAGGGAACATTTCTTTGAAGATAATCTGTTCGTGCCATACTGGATCTGCACAGTTCTTTTTCACCGTTGTCCGGCCCTGAAATGAAAGTTCAGCAAATTTAATTCCAGAGGGGTCGAACTCCAGAGAATGACAATGAGTACAGCAGAAATTGCACTTAGCAGCATTTCTCTGGCCATTTTAAAAATAGTAATATCCTGCCTTGAAAGTACTTTGGCTTTTCTATTAGCTTATTCTTTTTGCCCTCTATATCTAATAAAATGCCACATTATGGCTAAAGAACTCTCACATGCACACAGCAGAACCTGGAATAAAATTTAGTTCTTCAGGACCCTTATCCACAAAATGTATCTGTAAAGCCAGACTTTGGAATTTCTGCTACAAACTGCACACCTTCAAATATCTTTTGTGCTGGGTAGTGATGACGCAGCACAGTTTTTTCTCATAAAAGACTAAATTCATTATAGATACCAGGCTGTATGTACCAATGGGATTACCTTAAATGAGGCAATTTATCTAGCATAAAATGTGATTATTGTGGTTCATGTTCTAGACATATGCCTATGTGCAAGGTCCTGGAGCTATTCCTCCAAACCTAAGGAGATGTCAGGAGTGTATAACAGTTCATACAGTCACTGGCTGTGGCAGGACTTACACTTTCACATTAAGTGGAGAGAACTAAGTCAGAAAACCCACCAACCCTCTCTATAAAATCATATTTTGCTCATCAGTGTGCAAACTCACATCAGTGACCCATTCTTGTCTTCTTCAGCCCTCTATTGAACCTAAAGGTCCTGCATGTGTTTACCTGTTTTAACCCACAGTAGTACTTTGAAATTTGGTTTCATGACAACACATGCAATCAGCACCAGGAACCACATTTTCATGACTGTTATGTCTAAAGAGGAGTAACTGGAGCTGTCCCTAAGGCTTCCTTGTACACAGAAATCACTGCTGGCTTAAAAGAGTTTCCATTTTGATCCTTTGTTTAGTTACACCAATAATCAAGAGAGGTTCCCAGTGTTTCATGGTGGACCCCAGGGGAGCCAGGCCCTGGATCTCCTCTACAGTCCTCTTCCACCAGTCAGAAACTTCTCTAAGCAGTAATCTGTCATACCATGTTTGATGCTGTAGTTGCTCTAGGAGCAATGAAGCCAGGCAACACTGCCAGTCTGCTAAAATGCTTACTCTATACAGGAAAGCTGAGAGGATCTGGAATTTCAGTACAGTTATTCAGAAATCAATACACAGCCCTAAAACTCTGATTGAATCACATTCACTGATTTGAGCCTTGCTTTCTTATTTCTCTCAAGGGAGACCAGAACGTAATACTTACCTGACACTGTGCTGGGTAAATCACTGTCTTGTAACTCAAGGTTTCAGTAACAGTGCTACATAATTCTCTTTTCTCTCCTGCTGCCTATCTCTAGCCTACTGCTGTGAGGCTGATGTTAAATCTGCTGGCCTTAAGTGTCTCCATTACTTTATTTCTGCATAATTTAAGAACTGAACATTTTCTGATTACCAAGCTACAGGTTTTACGTAATTTATGTAACTTTAAGTTAAAGGACATCAGCATAATTACTTGCCTGTAGCACAACTAATAGGAAAGAAGGCCTACTTTTGTGATCAAGAGGATCCCAATTACCATTTGACCTGCAAACATGACCACCACATAGGGATCCACAAGGTCCTTACTGTCGCCTATGAATGCTTTGGTGACATTGGCCATGATGCTAGAGTTCATCTTTGGAAGTCCTTCTGCTTTGTAAATTCTCACATAAAATCTGGCCCATGGTCTTTCAGATGGAAAGCCTTTGGGGATCAAGAGATTCCTGAAAGGAAAAAAGAAGCTATGTTCTTAACATTGAAAACTTGGACAATGAAGTGATATTTTTTCCAACAGCACTGTGATCTTGGGTTAGCATGCACCTGAAAAGACACAAAAAGATGTATGAATTTGTTTTTTCATCTGAACAAAAAAATAATAATCTTTTTACCACAAGAAAATGATATGGCATTACTCAGCAAACTTCACTATGTGGTATAGAATCAGGTCCAGTGAGATAATGGTCTCCAGACCTTGTTCAGTAGATTCTGAATATCTTCAAGAGATTTCCCACTCTCTCTGGGCCCCAGTTTTGTTTTACCGTGTCTGTGGTAAAAACCAACCTGTTCTGAAATTTCGTTGTTCTTTCCTGTCTCCAAAGCCTCTCATCCTTCTATTGAAAAGAGGCACTCATCTGAAAAAAGTCTGTCACTGCCCTCTTCATGTATGATACCCTTTTGAGTGCTCTTCTTTAAGCTCAAAAAGCCAACACTTACTACCTTTTCCCATAGACCATGTGCTCAATCAGCCTGGAGCCTTTCCACAGACTTGGTCCAGGATGTCAGTACTGACCAGAAAAACTGCATCAGTAAAATTTGAAGTATGCTGGTAGCATATTTACCACCTTGAACTTCTGTATTTTGCAAGGAGAATGATAATGCCCTTGAGTTTATCTAAGTTTAAGTTTATCATGTACTCACATCTGAGGGTGGAGAAGGAATAGGCTTTTGTCACATTTTTTCTTCTTGCTTCACTGCTTCATGAAATCATTAATTGGTTTCAGATCAATGAGTGTTCTGTCAGGGGTAATTTGGAACTTAGCCAACAGGACTTGGTCAATTCTATCAGCTGCAGAGAAATGACCTTAATGTGTCCTTCAATTTAGATGAGAGGATTATAAAAACTCTCTTTGAGCATGTGAGAACAGCCAGGTGTACAATGTTATCCTGCTATTAACCCCAAGTTAACAAGAAAAGGATTGAAATGAGGGCAGAGACTTATTGAGGCACCTAATAAGGAAGAAAGCAGTAAAAAAAAAAAAAAGTAAATTATTGCAGTACTTTTCAATCTGTTCCTCAGTATCAGTTGTTTTCTGTGTTGCTTGTATTGTATCACCTTTTCCCATCACACTGAGGTCACACTTCAGGTACCCCTTGGCTCCTGTCCTAATGTCAGCAGGGTCTGTGAGAAGTGCCCACTTGTCACAAAACTGATGACCTGCAAGAAGGACAAGCTTAAACATTCAGAGGATATAAAAACATGCAAGTATTTTCCTCTTCACTCCCAGAAAAGGTACATCAAACAATGTTTGTGCTGTCAGGAGGATTGTGCTGAAATGTACTTGCTAACCAGATACTTTTAGAGGGTCAAAAATATTTAGTGATCAAAAAGGCAAGCAAAGGATTGATCCAGAGCTTGTCAGAATCAAGCTCATTTTCATCAATTTTTACTGAAGTCAATGACTAAAGAGCAGTGGAAGCCCAGGTGAGATTTCAGCAGCTGAACTAAGGCTTAGTCTTTATGAGGAAAGGCCACCTCTTTGATAAGAGCTATCTGAAGATCTCAGAACTCTGGCAGCAAAACACTTGCTGGGTGTTGTGGCCACCATAACACTGGCAGACAGCTGAGAAAGGGAAGGAGAGTGGACAGCCATCAGAGGAAGAAGAATTAACCAGAAGCACATTCAGCTCCATCTTTCAAGGGGGAAAATGTACAAGACAATTCACCCACAACAGCACTTGCTGTAACCCTGTTTCAACAACCCCATCAAGAAAGGTCCTAAGATCTCATGTTGAATCTTTGGACGTCACCATGGGTGGCAAAAGGAGCAGGAAGGAGAGACCACAGTGTACCAGGGATATGAGTTCAAGATCAACCCTCAGACACCACCCTCCTGTTAAAGTGTGAGCAGGAGATATGAGGCAGAATTCAAGATTAACACGGCCTGAGCATGGATGTAGATTACTCATTTCAGATAGACCATTCCTCTCTATTGACTTTTACAGGGACCCTGCAGAGAGGGTGGCCCAAATGACTCTACATTCTTGCTATAACTGTGTGACATCTACAGCAAGTGCCCTAAATATGTTCTTTCCCAAAGACAGAGAAGAGGCCATGTCCTTGAGTAATTACGATAGAGAAAAAGGTACACATATTGTTGATGGTTGTAAAAACCACCAAAAGAGAAGTGGTGATCTTTTTTTACCCTCAAATTTCAGAAAACACTGAACAGCTCTGACAATAACAAGTCAAGTGGACCCATGGTCACCTCTGCCATCTTCTCTCTCCTGTTATGGTCTGCTTCTCCTTGCCTTGTGCTCTCCTCACCATTACTTCCACTCTCCATCCTGGTCTCAGTCCCTCCCCTCCTTCTACCCCAACACAGGTGACAGAGCTTTGGATATTACGTAACAATGTACAAAAATTGGGTTTTGTAGAACATTCATCAGTCCACTCTGGCCACTTAAAGAAATGCCATCTTTGAAAAGTGCTACCCACCAATGGGCAGTTTGCCAAGGTGTTTTCAGTGTCAAACTTCTTTCCAACAGTTTGGCTGGTACTCTGCTATCCAAATAGGAAAACAACTCTCCAAAAAGCTTTAAGTTGGTGTAATCCGCAACCACACAAGTGGAAAAGCAGCTCATCTCTCTCTCATCTCCTTCCCTGCCTCAATCTCTTTTAACAGACAAAAAAGGCAGAAAATGCACCACTCACCTGGCTGAGTATACACTGTCCCCAGATCCACTTTAAAGGAGCCTATCAGCACACTCCCAATCAGTTTATTGTGCATAACCTGTTAGAAAAAAGCTGATTAAAGAATGTCACTACCTCTCTTCCCAGTCAGCCTAAGAAAGAGCATCCAAAGATCACATTTGATTCAGAGGCAATAAGCAGCAATATCCAGCACCACCCAAAACTGGAGGCACATAGTCACAGCAGATACAGCAAGTATTTGCAATATGTTCTTTACCCAACATTGTGCCAATTTAGAAAACAATATAATTGCATCTGAGTGAAATCACACAGGTTCATTCCAGGTCCCTGGGATATAAAGAGCAGGAATTAGATTGATGCTGTTTCAGAGCAGGTGCAGTTATATTACTTATCCTGGCAGTTTTAAATAAATCATAATGAATATAAACACATGGGATGTAACTGGTTTCATTCTAGGCTGCAGAAATCCTATCACTTTCTGTGCAATAGCTGAATTGCTATAAAAACTGAGTACACTCAGAGGAGAAAGAATTTAAATGTTTCTAGGCAACATTTTAATGTGTACATAAACCAAGAGACTCAATTCTAATCTACCCCCCCAATATTAATGAAATCAGAGAAGTGATACAGATGTAAATTAGATGGCAAGCAGGCCCCAGTGAGTCTGTCTGTATTCTTCCTGCCAAGGATGTATTTAATTTAATGTAATTTAATTTAAATTTAATTAATAATTTCCAATTGCCATGATTCCCAGACCTATGTATTTCCATGTGTTGTTTTCAAATACTTGCATGTGGTTCACTTTACAGGCAAGGCAGAGGCTTCTTCTAAGGGAAGATTTGCTCTAGAGCTGTATTTCTCAAAAAATGTGTCTCACCTGGTTTCTGAATAGCTTAAAAGGTTGAAACCTATTCCTTGGTTGTGGAAAAGCCTCTGAAAGAGGCTAAATTTTGTGGAACAACTTGCCCAAATTGCAAAGAGAAACTAAGCTCTTTCGAGTCCTCAGAAGTTAAATCTAAATATTGAAAGTAAACAATCAAGCCTCTGACCACATTTCAGGAGCCTGGAATACATCACATCCTCTCTTTAGACCTACACATTGTAGATGAGGATATTTCTGGATAGGAAGTCTTCTGCAATTTTGCACTGGATTTGTCATGTGACTTTATTTTCTACACTTTTCAAAAGCAGTAGACATACATTTCTAAGTAAAGATCACTGATGCCTTAATCAAGATTCACCAGAAAATTCAAGAAGTTTCTAGTTGCAATACAATGTCCATCCCTCTTAAGAGCCTATGGCCACTGTGCCACTGGGATCTTGGAAATACATTCAGCTGTCCTTAATAATTCCTCACTTCAACATGGAAGCAGTTTCTAGAGCTGAAAAATCAAGAGTGGGCGAAGGAGCAGTTTTATCTTATTATTAAGCTGAAAAATTAAACAACCTTCATGTGGAAGAGGAGTTAGTGTGAAGTTAATACTTCATGCACAAGTACTGCTTTTCCTCAATGCTTGGTGCTCTCATGTCCCATCATAGCACTGGACCCTCCCTCTATGAGGCTGGACTAGAGCACACACAGAGTTGGAAAGAAGCCTTGAAATCTCTTGGGTTTCTCCCTGAAATCAGACAATAGTACAACTTTGGGGGAAGTACATGGGAATGCCCAAATCAACAGATCCAACGAGGATAGGTTAAAGGGAAAGGTGGCTGTAGCCTTACTGTAGGAAATAAAACCCATGAGCTTCTTTGAGACTCAAAACAAAGATGAGGGTATGTTGTGAGTCCAAAGTGGTGCTGTCTCATTGGTCTTTGTTCATTTACTCTCCATGACAGCCTGTCCAGAGAGTGTCAAAAGTTACATGTGTAAATCTCACTTCTCTATTCTTGAGGTTTGTGTCAAAAGTTACATGTGTAAATCTCACTTTTCTATCCTTGAGGTTTGCTTTGTGAAATGTAAATGCCCCTGTTTCACTGAAATGATGCAGGTTTCCACTCTCTGTAGTGCATGTTGCTTTTAGTGCTGAGGAAATAACTCACTGCTTCTAACACTCTACATCTTTTCTCATCTTCTTTTTTCCGAGTGTATATTCTTCTAATGCAACAAAGCAGTTCAGTGTGAAGTTTATAGTAAACACCTCTTGTCTCCTCTAAGGGGGAGCATCGTGTCCACACCATATCTAATTAAAGATGTGTGTCTTTTCACACTCAACTGCAGATGACTGAAGGATTTTCTTCAGATTTTCTGAATGAGCACAAACACAGAGTGTTACACTGAGGAATATTTCAGTAAGGGAGATACAGGTTTAGCAGAAAAGGGACACTTTAGTTTTATTATGGTATTACTACAAGTTTGCCGAAATGTACAAGAATATAATAATGAAGGAAAAAATCTAGTAATTTGCAGGTGCTGGGAAATCGAAAGTCTAATTTTTCACTCAAATGCAGGGTTTGAGTACAGCTAGACTAACTGCTAAACTGATAGACAAGGGGACTAATCTATTTTGTTTTCCTTGAGCTTCCATATGCAGATAAGTTCATAATGGAGGCTGCCAATCTTTGTTTCTTCTTAAGTAAGATTCATGCTAAGCAAGTGCTAGGAAACTTTTCATCCCTCAGGGTTTTTTCACTCCCAGCACACATATTTCCTCTCTTTGTTTCTATTCCCCTGATAGATTGCATTCTCCAAAACTATGTTGCAAGGTAATGAATCTCTGCTTTCAGTAGCATACATGAGCACTGCCCAAGGTTAGTTCATTGTTGTTCCTGAGCTTTTTCCTAAAGTCATTTTTACCTACATCTTTAATTTCTTAGTGTTGCACCTTCATCAGTTATAAATAAAGTAATTTTGCTGAGCCTGATGAAACTGTGCAGATATACAGCAGGTAATGGTTTTCCCACACACCCACTGCAGTCAGAAAGCTGGCACTTTCCCCTCCACCACTGGATATATTGAATCTTTATCAAAAGAATCTGAGATTGGAAAGATTGGCCATATCTCAGAGAAAAATAACTATACATCCCCAACAGCATCAGCAGCAACACAGGAATTGTGCACTGCCTTGGCAGTGTGCTGATACACAAACCTTGTCTGAAAGACCTCTGGGGCCACACATTGTGATATGTCATAGCAGTGAGAGGATATCTACTCCCATGCCATTGTCAGCCTGTAGTAAATTCTGTCCTCACAGATGAGATCAGATCTGCAGATACCTTACAAAGTTATGAACTTCATATATTTGAGCTCTGAGAGTGATACAGTGGATTTTAATGGAACTTCAGGATTCTGACTGTCAGTTTACTCCCAGCATTGAAACCCTAATTGTCCAGTTGTCCATATGTAAATGAACACATTTTATTCTTTAGCTGGCAAAAGTCACTCTATTAGCAGCTCAGAAAAGGAAGCAGACAGTGGTGTGTCCTATAGCTCCTGAGCATTGATTGTTAAACTCAACCAGCACAGATCTTTTCCTGGTGTACATTACTGAAATGGATAAATGTTACTCTTTTCAGAAGAAAAGAGTAACAACACACTGCTTATCTGCCAGACAAATATCTGACAAAACAGATGGACTTCTAGCAAAAAAAGAGTTCATGAAGGGTGCAGCTGTTCATGTTTCCAAATAATACAAATACTGCATTGTCCAGAGTCTTATGAGATCTTCAATTCCTTAGCAGCTTTGCTACATGTGGATATGAGTTTCAGACAAGATAATTAACATGGCTCCATAGACCTGGCCTTCCAAACTGCACATCATTATCTAATGCTCCTATTCCAAGAGCATGTGTGTCTTCCATCAGGACAGTTCTGAGATGTCACAATGATATAATCATTTAGGTTGGAAAAGATCTTTAAGATGGAGCCCAACCATAAACCCAGCGCTGACAAGTCCACCACTAAACCATGTCCCCAACTGCTACACCCACATGCTTTTTAAATCCCTCCAGGGATGGTGATTCCACCACTTTGTGGGGCAGTCTATTCCAATGCCTGGCTACCCTTTCAGTGAAGAAATTTTTCCTAATATCCAGTCTAAATTTCTCCTTGAGGCCACTTATCTTGTCCTGTAGCTCATTACTTGGGAGAAGAGATCAACCCACACCTATTTTGAACCTTGTTTTAGGTATTTGTAGAGAGCAAGGTTCCCCTATAGTTTTGCTGGGACTTAGTTGCAGTGAGCAACAGAAGCAACATTGAACTCTTGGAGATCAGTCCCATGCTAATAGCAATCAACCCATGACACTCCCAGACAGCCCAAGAGCATCTGCTGAGGAAAAGTGTCTGCATTAGTTTACTTTCATTTAGTTAGAAACAGTTATATCTGAGGAATTGATGTAAAAAAGAAGCTTTAACCCAGTCATTTGAATCAAGTGGCAGCTTCAAAATTAGGTGGATGAACACAGTGAGGAGAATAGAAAGCTAAACTGAATTTTCTCATTCTACCTTGCAGTTCCACACCAGCAAAAAGGGTCCCTGAAAATGTGAACTAAATCTTCCTTTTGGGTGTATTCCTTCAAATCTCTGCTGGCTGACTCCTGCTTATCATCTCCTCTATTCTCTTTCCTATGCTTCATGCTGACTTTCTAGCACTCTTGGTACCTATAATTGTTTAATTTTAACTACATTAAGAATCATTTAGCGTTGAAGTGACACAAACAACAATGACCTTTACTTACTGTGCTAAGCTTTCCTAGGTACTTACAGAGATGTTGATTATTTTGTCAAACAGCAACACCTGTGGTCCAACAAAATCAAACACGAAGTACTGTGGAAAGAGGGGACAGCAGATAAGAATCATCTCTGGGCAGGTAGCCAGCACTGTCAGCTGCATGGTTCAGCGTTTTGTGTCACTGCACAAAGCCCCAGTGAGACACTGGGAGTGCTGGGCAGGCAGTGTTGTACAAAGCAAAACTCTTTCCTTGCCCCTGACATGTTTCTGCCCAGACTGGCTTTCTACTCTATTCCTTGCCTGGCTGCACAAGACTGGCTTCACAAATGCCCATGGGCCTCAGTCTGCATCAGAAGGTATTGTCAAAAGGGACAGGAGGCACAAGGAAACCAAAGGATTTGTTGGTTTTGGGGGTTGTTTTGGTCTTGTTTGTAATCAGTTGGAACAAACATATGTCAAGGAAAGGCTGAAACCATGAAATAGTAGAAAAGGGAGTGGAGGTGTGGGGGGGTACAGTATAGACAAAGCTCCCAAATGGATGATCTAAAAAAGTGCAGCAGCAGTGGGGTAAGGCAGAATGTGCTGGAGAAGGTGGGGAACAGGTTGGACAGACCTTGAGAAGAGAAAGAGCAAACAGATCTAAGACCCAAGGGGGTTTGCATTCAAGTCTCAATAAATGTAATGCAGGAAATTCCTATAAATGATTTTATCTTGTTTTTTAAAAAAAATCTGCCTGATCATTTAGCATCTCTTCCCTGATGGCTGGCATCACTTATGTACTTGCAGCCAAGAAAGCCAGTTAATAGTTTCATTCAACTAGCTGGCTACAGCTTTTGGTTTTGGCTTCTCCCATCCTTTTTATTCATGCTATGTCCTAGGGAAGACCATGTGTCAACTTTTTGTTTTGTTTTGTTTTTTTAACCAGCTGTTGCTGGTGCTTTGTCTCCTGGAGAGACCTCTCTGCTCAGACCTGGAAGTGCTGCAAACATCATTCACCCCCTTATGAGCTACCAAATGGCAGAGTCCACCCAGAACCATTGAAGAAAGTGTCTTCTTAAAGAGAAAGCACCTACTTCATTGTAGAAAGGGGCATTTGTCCCTTCCTTTACTGTTGTTTGCTTCTTCTCATCACCTATCTCGATGATCACCACAGGATCGATGTTCTCGCCCACCAGCTGCCTGGCCTCAATGATGGTGATGGCAATCTGTGGGGGCACAAGGACACTGTGGACACTCCTGAGCTCAAGTCCAGCCTGCCTGTGGAATTCACAGTCACATAAGGGCTGCTCACCTGGTAGTTCTGGGACTTCATCTCCTCTTCATGAATTCTGGTCACCAGTTTTGCCCTGTTTAAATGGCAAAAGGAGTCATTAGACATCTCTAGGCAAGAGCTGGTACCTGGACACATGTTGGAAAGACTTCTCAACAGTAAACAAGTATTTATGTCAGCTTTGTTGTGAACTGTTAGGCTTGATTTTGTCAGCAGAGATCATCTCTGTCTATCTCATATACCTTTTGATAGGGAAATGTTTGGCATCCACACAAAGTCGTGCAGCTACCTATCATGCACAGCAAAATTATTTCACTTGTTGATCCCATCAAACCTGTCTCCATTCCTCCCCAGACTGCATTCCTCTCCTGTATGAAAAACACAACTACAGAAGCTCTTTGCTATAGAGATTACTGTTCCCTTTGGCTTGTTTTGTTTAGTAGAGTTCCTTAGCACAGTTGAGGCACACTCAGAATCCATTTCAGTCTCTCCCTGAACTGGATAGCATCTGGTGCTGATATCACTGAGCTGACAAGTGCATTCCACTCTGTCATGTGTGAAAGTGGGAGTGAAGGGATCACTGCTGTCAGCAAATGGATTTTCTGTCAGATCTTTTGTTCAAGGAAAATGACCTTCCCGGGGAGGGCAGAAAAAGTATTTAGGGGGATGTTAGGTAAGATACATGAAGGAGCACCTTTTCTTATTTGGGCTTAAGGATCCGAAAGCACTAGACAGAGCATCACTGTTCATTAGGTCTTCCTCTACCTCTTCCTGTTTTCCAATAGTGTTGTGGAGAAAATTTGCAGTTTCTTCATGATCACCTGAAGAAGAAAACAGACAAGAAAGTAAAACCCCCATCTGATTTCTAGTAGCAAAAATCTTACTCGGAGCAGAGAAGTGCATTTATCATCATGAACTGAATATTTTATTTATTTGGGTGTCCCAGTTAGAGATACTCTCGTAGTCTGTATTGAGTAGCATTGATTACAGCTGCAGGTCCCCTCCTGTGCAAAACCATTTCCCATATCTATGTGGTTGTAGCCACTCTCCTCATCCTGAGTGCACTCAAAACAGGCACATACACACTGCAGAGTAAAGCTGCCAGCTTTATTGAGCCAGCCCATCCAGCCATCACAGCCTGAGCAGGTTGTGTATTTAGGGTTTCTAAAAGAAGCAGAAGTTTGGGAGGAAATACACACTTTTAGCAAATTATCTATTTGTAAAGTAGAAAAAAAACCTCAAAAATGTGCCATCTCTCTATGGTAAGAGACAGACTGACATTTTTAGTTTACCAGATAGAGCAGTATGAACTCACAGAACCTGAATGTGAACTTCACGAAACAGTCAATGCAAAAAGAATTAGCTCACTGTTTATTTGGGAGTGATAAGGATTTTACTGCCTGCTTTATCAATGCTAAGCCTAGAGACACAATTCAAATGAGTTCACATGAAATCAGATCTAATATAATCCCCCACTACTTGCTCATCCCTGTTGCAATATTGATTTATGAGGCCTTACCCAATGCGTCTTTGTTTGCAATAGTCAGCCCTTTCTCGCCTTTTTTCTTCTTCCTCAGCTTCATGCCAGCAAACAGCCCCTTTCTGAAAAAGTAAAGAAGATTGATCAGTGAAGTATCTTCAAACCTTTTTCTGTACTGGACTCTAATTTAACTCAAGAAGTTATTAAAAGGGAGTTTTGATTTCCAAGCAAGATCATTATATTCTGAATTTCCTTTATTGACTGCAAACAAGAGAAAGCTCTGACTTTTTTCTTCATCGAATTTAGTTTCATTTTAAAATTTGACCATGTACAGGCAAACACAGTATGAGACAGAACTTCTGTTTAAACCAAGATGGCAAGATCCAAAGAAAGGAAATCAAAGATAAGTTTCCAATCTACTGGCTTCCCACACATGTAGCTCATTCCTTATAAATAAGATAAAAGGCAGAGATAAAAGGCAGGTTGGAGGATCCAGAACAAAAGCAGTTTTCCGCTGAATTGAGATAGAGTCATTTGTGTAAGTACCTTGGTCACAACACCCACTACACCCATGGTATCGGTGGCACATACACCACATAATTTAGGTAGCTCTCACACCCCTTCAGCAGCAAAGCAATGAACAAGCCTGAACAAGGGTTGCTCCTCAAGCTGTGTTAGATAGATGCTTCTGCCTTGCATCAGTTTTGCAAGTAAATAAATATCCCACATGTTTCAGAGGGAGAAACAGTCTATGCTGCGTTAGATGTTTGTGCTGTTAACTGTACTGACAAACAAACCAAGTGGTGAGAACCAAACACAAAGGATTTAAATACAATAGCAGCATTTTCCAGGTTCTTTGTTGGCCACAAGCATGCAGTGACAAACATTCAGCAAATTTTCTTCCCTCTGTCATCAGTAGATTTGTTTGTCTAAATTATTGTAGGTATAAAAATTTACATGGAGAAGCACACAGTCCAACTAGCCAAAACAAGCAGGCATCTACAAGCTGAGTAAATCTGATAGTGACCAGTGATCAAACATCTGAAATCATCTGCAAACTCCTGCTGTGGAGGAAAAGATACTGCAAACTGGAAAGGGAAGTTGTTAATGTTTAAAGCTTGTATTCAGAGCAAGCAAATTAAGTTTACTGGCCAGCCCAAGAGGAATGTCAGAAATGTAGGGCACAACAGCAGAAAATGCAAGACTTCTTTGTGCCAAAGAATGCTAAAATCTGATCAGTATGAGTGGAAATGTAGAACCCAGACAAAAACGTGCCTCAAGCAAAGCAAGAGCCAGAGTGTGACTGGAGGAAATGGCCATTAATAAAGGCTGATATGTTAACTGGGCTGTCTTCCATGATTCTTATGTTTACATAACACTTGAAACTGCTTAAAGACAGGACTGCAGAAGGTGCCACAGGGTAACAGAAAGAGAACTAGCCAAGCTTTGGATAACTGCCTGGTGCCAAGAGCAAAATCCATCTTTGAAGTAAACCAGATATCAATCTCAGGTTTTCAGTCTATCAGAGGTTTGGGCACAAAACAGCATCAGGCTGCATCTGAGCTCTCCTGCACCCTTGACCCCAGAGATTGCCTTAGCCAAGATAACCATGCAGAGATGTGTCCCTCAACAGTGCTGGAGAGGCAGCAAGCACAGGTCACTTGCAAGGCTCAGCTATGGGAAAGAAGAGGGTGGGCTTGTTCAGCAAGAGGACAGGGCAGAATTCTCTGTAAATGGGATTTGTCAGAGAATCTTCTCTATGAAGATTCTAAACTAAGTAAATTTAGTCTTCAGCAAACTGAATGAACTAATCCTTCACAACAGCTCCATCACTTTGATATGTAAACCTTTTGTCAGCCAGTGACAGTGTGCACACCCTAATACTGTGCGCATGGATAATACCCACACTGCTAAATATATACAATTAGTTTTCTTGAAAGTGTCCTATGGGTATGCTTTTTGTGGTAGTGGTAGTTTATTCTCATGGAAGGAATAAAGAAGTAAACTTTCTTTAAATTTCCACAAAATGTTTTTTGCTGCAGTTTTGACATAAATTCAATCAACTGCTGAAAACTTGAAAATCATTTCATCCCTTCTTCCCCAAGACGGTGTAAATTCTAACAAGAGAAAGTTTGGACCTTCTATGCAGTTATACCAGGCTTGGTAATGACCCCAAATTTATCCATTCCCATCTGTATCCCTAAGCCAGGCATTAAACTGTGTCCCACCTCTAGGTAAACCCAAAAGATATTGTGAGGAAATGTCTCCTGTGTACCCCACAGGGCCTCCTGGCTATCAAAAAGGCATAAACATGGGAAATCAGGAAAGACTTGGGATGCAGAAAAAGTCAATTCACCTGCCATGGACCTGTGGGGAGGTTGGAGGTTGTTAATGTTGAGGTATTACTCATAAACTTCAGTGAAGATTTAACCCCCACATGCTACATGATGCACAAATAAAGGTTTTACTCCTTCCTGGATCCTACAAGTTAATTTGAGATAGAATAAAGCAATTTAATTTCCAAAAAGAAGGCAGATGAAAGAATTCTTGCAGGCTACCAAGAGGTTTCCTGTTTTAAATGCTTTAATTCAAAGCAATTAAAAATCAGCTGTCTCAGCTAATCAAGAACATTTCTTAGTTCAAAGGGGACTGAGCATCCCAGCTCCTTTCATACGGGGATTGCAAAATAAATCTGAAGTTAAGAGAACTTTTTCTTTTCTGCATATGCACAGTACAATGTGGACATTAGTTTATGACTGTGGCTCATTGAGGTTTTCCTGATATAAATAGTAAATAAGAGTGGGACATCAACCATACCACAGCATTTGACTATACTCAGACCATGTTGAATTTGCACATCTGTAAACACAAGTGTTCATTTCCTGTTATCAGTGCCACAGGTCCAATAGGTCTCTAATTAATTTTCATACCTTGAGAAAAAGACAAATTTCATTCTCCTCTTGTCAAGGTTCATCCATGGAAGCATCCAGCTTTTAAAAAATTGCTTTCATGCTTTTTCTTTTCATCTAAGCAGTCCCATCATCACAGAGGCTTCATGCTCAGTTCTTGCACAGCATAATGTTCTCTTAGCCAATAATTGCAATTTGCAGTCTAATTTAAAGGAAATTAAATCCACTTCAGAGCTGTTAGCATGAGAGTTCAGATGACCTTATTAATATGGAACCTCAGAGCTCTTCCACATTGTTTAAACTTAGAATTTTCTTCCAGCAAAATCTGTTCTGTAGTTGAAGAGCTGTTGTAAGAGGAGATTGGCTTCCTGCTGTTGAAATGGTTACAAACCATCCAGAGACAAACAGGCACTTCTAGGATGCAGGTTATCTACTTCCCTCTAGGTACTCACTGTAGGATGGCAGAAAACACTTCTCCATCAGTTATAAAACTGGAAGAATAAGCTGGGCCATCTAAATGAAGCAAGAAACTAGGAAAATTAAGAGTTAAACGAGCAGAGCTTAGCAAATAGAGTAGAAGCAATGCAGACTATTAGATACTAGCACATTATTAACAGATGACCTAGCTAGAGCTGAGACAATATATTATTTACTTGATTTAGTGGTATTGGTAAAACAAGAGAAGAAAAATATCATATAGTAGAGATGAAGAAACCATGACTGCAGCTGAGCTTGAAGCTGGTCAGAACCTGCTCAGGGGGTTTGGACTGTGCCCAAAGGACAAGTTGCCCTGCTAACAAGAGGGAAATAAGAGATTGCCATGATGAAGAAGATCACTGACCCATTTCAAATCCCACCAACCCATTTCAAGACGAGAACTGTGCAAACATAGTCAGACTTTAAACTAATTTTTAATACAGAGCGAGGATAGGCAGGGTCAGGTAATGAAAATATATAGGCATGTAGGGTAACTTTATGAATATGTACTGGTTTTGGAAATAAACGGAGAACCAAAGCTTTGTAAATTTAGCATGTCTCTGGGACATGAGGTCCCTGTGCTCCAGCACTGTCAATAAAACATGCCAGCTTTCCTAACTATGACTAGTTGGAGAGTCTGTCGGTGCAGCATATTTGCATCATAAATACAGGTATGTGTATCTTGAGGAGGGACCTTCTCTCCCCTTCCATAGAGCTCCCTCTCTCTGCAGTTTTCCAGAACTTGGTCAAGCAAAACCCAGGTTTGGGCTTAGCTACATTTGACACACTACATATTTGTCAAGTTCCATTTTTGTAGCCTTGAGATGCCCTTCCCTTGTGCAGCTGTGTGAGCTGTGCTCCTGGTGGGCATAGAGGAATGAAACCAGGGAGTGAGATCTGGAAACACAGAGGACAGACAGACACCAAGCCTGTTTTATCCAGCACATGTCTCGAGACCATTCAGTTCTTTACACACAGGCTGAGTGAGCTGCCAGCATGGTCCTGGCAGCAGAAAGTCTTTATTGGAGCAGCTGCCCTGCTTTTTCCACACTCCCACCCCCCCAGAGTCTCTTCCTCCCTGGAAGCAGCAGTCTCGGCAATCCTTTTGGATCCATCAAAATTATTTAGTTCAGGGATGATCAAAGGTTTGTGCACCTCAGCTCTGAGCCAGCTCCAGTGCCTCAAGATTGTATGCCATGGCTACAATGATTGCTTTGGCTGAGGAAGCAGAAACTGAAGAAAAAGGATATGTCTTCCTACACATGAACATAAAATTTGATAGGTGGGGTTTTATCTTTGGATTTTGTTATTTGCATTTTGTAAGATGTCTTGGTGGGTTTTTTATTCAGCTCCTTAAAATTCCACTTTTTTCAATTCATTTAATAAGTTCATTTTCAAGAGTCTTTCTGTAGCTCAAACAGTACTGCATTAGATGAATAATTATTTACACATGAGTAGTTCTAATTTCCATGAAATAAACTCAAGCAAAAGGAACCTAATTCTCTAAGTTATAAAACTGTTTCTTCTATACATTTCAAATAAAAAAAAATTTAAAAAAAAACAAAAAAAAAAAAAACCAAAAAAACAAACAAACAAAAAAAAAATAAATAAAAAAAACCAAAAAAAAAACCACACCGAAAACCAAAATGTAGGAATCACACTTGGCTCATTTTATCTCTTCCATAATATGTACTAGTCAAGGAAATTATCTTATAACTTAAATCCCCTTTTCCAAGGAATAAAGTCTAAATACAGTACAAAGATGCAGCTTCAAAATGAAAAGTCTAATAAATCTAAAACAGTCACATAAGCACAGTTGGTTAATTCAGAACCATTTTTTATTAAGACAGTGTGTCATTTGTGATAATAAATGAAGTCCTGGAGAAGAAATTTCTTGCACTACATTTAATTATCAAGGAGGGCTGAATAAAATAAATTCTGTGATCTTGGATGTATGGAAAGCAAAAAAATCTTAATGAGTGGTTACTGATGTACTCATTTCATGCCTTTTCTCATGATTATAGAAGTTAAGGGAAGACTGCCAATTTATTCATTTAATTTACTCTGTCACCCAGTGCAGGGTTGCTTTGTTCAGTATACTGTCAGATCCTTCATCCTGCTTCTGCAAAGAACCTCCCTTTATCCCCAAATCCATTATTTCTGCTGTAGTTCTTTCAAAGCTTGGAGCTTTTATGAGCTGCCTTGCCTTGTTTACACTTTTCCTGATTTCCCCCTGGTTCTGCTGTTTTGACAGGTCCAAGGATTTGCAATAGGAAAGCTTCAACTCTTCAAGAAGGTGAATACAGAATCCTGTATGACAAGCTGCAATTTAAAAACAGCTGTGGCACACCCACATGTATCAGTTCTGAATTTTGGGGGTTTTCATATCTATGTGACACTGTTACTTTACATGTCTTGTCTCAACTATTAATATCGCATCAATAAAATACAACATTGCAAGTTGACAAAACAGCAGTCAGGATTAGTTACACATTGGCTCTGTGCATTTAAGAACAGCCTCTAAAATAGCTATTCAGGAGAAATTCTGCTGTCTTTGCAGATAACTCTGTGTAAAACTTCTGTTTCTTGCACTGCAGCAGTCAAAACCTGAAATTAGCCATTATAAAGCGCAAGAAATTAAATAAAAAGATGACAGGGAGCATCCTAAATTACTGCATTTTGGCTATAGCTTGCTGTTTTCTCTTCCCATCTCAACAGGAACCTCAAACTCAGCAATGCAGAGAAAACACTGTGAAGTGTGATCAAAAAGGGTCCTGGCAGAGTCTATTCAGCCTGAGAGAGGTTGATAGCTTGTGTTTTTCAGGTGGTGCAGTGAGGTAAAAATAATGAAGCATGCCTGAGAAGTGCTGAACTGGTGACCAAACACGAGGAGGTGGTCCTGGAGTTATCCCTGGTGGCCTCTGATTTAGCTGCTCATTGTGCAGCAACAATGGAGTTAAAAACATCCACGCTGTGCTGGGTGTTGTCAGGATGGGTGTCAGAAAGAAAGGAGTAAGTGTCAGTTTGCCTCTAAAGCACTGGTGAACCTACACAAGGTCATTACACAGGATCACAGAATAAATGAGTTTAACATCTCACATTCTGTGAGCTGCTTTGGTCTCCACATCTCAAATAAGGCAACAGAGTTAGAGAAGGCACAGAAAAAGGGTGGGAAAAGTCAGTTTATGAGACTGAAACAGCTGTAACTCTTCATTTGGAGAGGAGATGACTGAGTAGGAATAGGATGAAATTTTATAAATTTGAACTGGCAAATAGGGTGAAAGCAGAGTTGCTTCTTACTCAGCATAATACACAACACCAGAATGAGGATGCACTTGATGAAACAAGACTGAAAATATTAAAAAGACTCGATGGGGATGTATCCATTAACACTTACGATAAAAATATTCTGGATGCTAAGGAGAATGGACCACAGAAAGTGCCCAGTGCTCTCCCTCAATATCCTGTTCGCCACTACTAGAGAATGAGCACAGTACAAGATGGATATGGGATCTGACCTCATGGGATATTTCTCCTGTTCTGGTCATCCCATGATCATAAATATTAAATCTGTGCATGGCTGGGTCACCTGGTATGGATTTGAATCAGGTATTGGTTCATTATCATGTTTCTATCTGAACAATCAAAGCACACAGCATAAACTTTTGCCAAAATTATATCTAATCCAGCATAAAGCCTGATAGTGAAAAAAACATAATCCATTCTTGGAGCACACTTGAGCAGGAAGGTGAGTTTATTCCAAATTATCACAGTCTCATGAGACCACCATGCCTTTGAGAGGCACCTGGGTTTACTGTATTGTTTAACCACACCTGAAGTGTTCTTTCAAGGTGAGCTATAAAGTCATAAGTGACATGGAAAGATGGATAGAAAAGGAATGTCTCAGTTCCACTCCCCAGACCACAAAACCACAGTGCTCAATGACATTATCAGGCAACAAGTTTAAAACAAATGGGTGTGTGAACAAATGAGGTGTTCTTCAGTGAGACTCATAGACCACACATTGCAAAGAAGATCTTTGAGTTAGAGAATTCGAGGAGATTTCAGGCACATTTATGGAGTTTGTGGACAGAGGGTCTGATATCCCGCTCATAAACTTTCTAAGTGTATGAAAATGCTGAGGGCCTTGCTCGTACCTGTTTCACAAACTGTATTTCCAATTATCCATTTTTGGCCCTTCTTGGGAGGCAGAAACTGGTTTGACACAGTTGCTTCCTTGTTTTTCAGCATTTTAATAAAAAAAATATTTCCATAGATGCAGAAGAAGAAATACCAGATATACTGATATGCACTCTGAGCAACCTCTAATTTTAAATTTTGAATTATGCACAGTTCTGCCACAAATGATCTATAACTCCAAATTCTGAGAAGGCTTCAGGAACAGCAGCACCACAGCATGGTATCTCTGCAAACACTGGCCATTTACTCAGGCACATACAGCCTCAATTCTTCCAAACCCTGTCCCTTCTGCAGAAAACTGATGACTTTTTATTGACACATTCAGCATCCTTATGCATCATGAGTCATGACAGCAAGGAAACCACATCCTGAACAGATGCAAATTAGTGAACATATTTAACAACTTTTCTCATGTCAATACATGGGCTGGGTAACAGATCTACTAAATACCAACACAGACCTACAAAATAAAGAATGCAGTTGTTACATGCAGAGAGGTTCTTTCTCTTGCTCCTGCACCTCTTAGAGTTCTTTATTCCCTCTGCAGGGATCTTGACCCCTCACCTGCTGAACTGTGAAGGGCTTCCCATGACATTGTGCAGTCAGAAATTATTAAAGACAGCACGATGCATTATAGACTAGATCTTACCAGAAATAATAATCACACCCTCCAGGAGCAGCTAAAACCAGCATTAAAGGACTTGTTGATCTTCTTTTCCTTCAAGGAAGTCTTTAAATATAGTAAGTTGAATTTAATTTAAACCTTGGAAGAATTTCCTGAGGGTATTAGACATACCTGTGAGCCTGAGGTACTGCTGTTGAGGGCTCCATCCTGCTGTTCTTCCTTCAGTCTCTACCTTTTACACTGTGCATGGGCTTTCTGAGATAAGAGATCTTTTCCAACCTAACTGGTTCTATAAGACCATTAAGTCCAACTATTAACCTGAGACTGCCAAGCTCACCACTAAACCATGTCCCTGAGTGCCACATCCACACATCTTTTAAATACCTCCAGGGATGGTGACTCAGCCACTTCCCTGGGCAGCCCGTTTCGTTGCTTGATAACCCTTTCAGTGAAATTATTTTTTTTTAAATAGCCAATCTAAAACCTCCCCTGGCCACATTTGAGCCTGTGTCCTTTTGTTCTATTTGCATTTAAGTTTGCTTCTTGCTGGTAGCAAATGTGGTGCCTGGTTAGTCAATCTGGTAAACACTGAACAAAAAAAAAGATTTATCGCAGTGTAAACAGTAACTCCTCTTGCTCTGCAGATATTTGCAGGAGCCAGTCTGTTGTGGAAGCCATGCTCTGCTCTTGAACAACAGCTCCAAGCTAAAAGGCCACCAGTCTTATCACACCCACCAAGACACCTTGCAAAAGTTTAGATTTTAGACAGTCTTAGCAACCACTCTCTGGAAAAATAGACTTATCTAAAGTATTCTTGGTTTTGCACTCCTTTTTTAATAAGGACACAATTTCTTTATCTCTGTTTTTTTTTGTTGTTGTTGTTTTTTTTTTCATCCATAGCTTTCCTAACTTCTCTCTATTGCAGCTCAACATACAAGGCTCTGGATTGTGGTTCCCCCTTCTTGTCCTCCAACCTCCCCAGTTCAAAGGCTTAATATCTGTTATTCTTAGTTATTAAACAGTCATATTAGTCACAGCTCTTGCCTCCAGTCTTGTAAGTACAGCTACTTCCTTGACATTTCCTCTTGGACATACTTCAGTCTTTGCTGAGAACAAATTACAGAGGCACAAGAACACTTTTGTTCTGTACTTCTCAAAGCCATTTTCACATTGTTCTTAACCTTGTCTGATGAGAGTTGGCCTTTTAAGAGAACACTATATTACTGTGAGGTGATCTCATTAAGGACACCTTTGGAATTAAACATTTGAACCTCATCAGGAGGACTCATTATTCTCAAAATACATAATTAAGTTCCCTGCAGTGATGAAGTACCTGTAACATGTGAGGTATCAGTAATTTTGCTGGAGTGAAAAATGCTGAGAAATTAAACTACAATAGTCAGCTTAACCCAAGTAATCAACCAGGGTCAAAATTCTCTATCCTTTTGCTTCTTTCAGTGGAATTTAGGGAGATGCTGCCTCTGCAGGTCAGGCTTATTTGATCTTCTTCTGTTCAAGAAGATTCCAGCCTAGCTGTCCAGAAGCTGCCCTGCCCTTCACCAACATCCATCACACTCTTGTTTGACTTGAGTGATTGAGAACAGCTCTGCTCAGAGGAGAAATGGTAATTAAGTCAGATATCACATATGCTCCTGTATCTTTAAAAAGCATATGCAAAATTCTCTTTTCTCCACTGGAGCAGAAAATTAATGCTCTTTTTCTTTTCATTCATCCTTCTGAATTTTGAATTAGCCCCAGTTCTTGTGCTGGCTTTTGGTGGAGATACTCTTCTTCAATCTCTTTTCTTACTTTTTCTCATCTACTTTGTCTTTCACAGTTCTGGGTAATGATGTGCCTATGCCACAGGCAGTTGCTGTTGCTTTATCTATTTACTTCCCTTAAAAGGCTTAATAACTCTCATTAAAAAGCATGAGGTCCACTAAGGAAGAAATTGGAACATGGATAATGGCACATAACAGCATACCCAGTCCAGGCAGACTGGGCTGACAGCAGAATGGTGTGGTCCCCTGGGACACCCCACACAGCACAGCCATTCCAAAGCACTTTCACCAAACTGAGGTTTTAAAGCATCCTGTTCCTAGATGAAATCCTACACACAAGGAGCAGTCAGTGAGCCCTATCAGTGAAGGGGTTGCTCACAGTCTGCTAATATTTTAAAAAAATACTCTGTTGCAGGGCTGAATTGAGAAGTGATTCATAACCTGCACAGAATGGTTTTACTACCCTGTCCTAGAAATTGCAACCAAGTATGCAGAACTAGCAGCTCTGCAGGAAAAAGCCATCAGGGAGAGAGACTCCTGGGCAACCATGTACACACCAGTGGATGATCAGTTTTGTTCACCAGTATCCTGTGAGGCAACTAAACTCTGCTTCCCTCTCCAGAGAGCTTCTCTGTCAGGCTGAAAGCCCCCTACATCATCCAGGTCTCAAACAGTTTGTTTTCTAACTGAGCAAATCTTCCCATAAGACCTGAAACAATCCAACAACACCCCATTTGCTCAGCTGGACGTGGTGGGTCTGAGTTGAGGACTCAGTTAACATTTGAGTGGCAAAAGATGAGGTGACCATTCAGCAGCTGCCCTGACCTAATTCCCTCCCTTTCCCTTTCCCTTTCCCTTTCCCTTTCCCTTTCCCTTTCCCTTTCCCGTTCCCTCCCTTCAAAGGAGAAAGTAGAGAGCAAGTTTGTCTTGACTGTTTCATTTTCTATAGAAAATGTTTTCAGACTTAAGAAATTTAACCATTAAGATTCAGTGTGTAAAGAGGTGTAAATCAGCCTTCAGACCATATGGGATGCCTGCCTCGAGCTGCCAACAGGGCTTTTTTAAGTGGATATAAACATGTACACTGCTCCTCAGTCCATGTGCCTGCAGACTGGCAAGGCTGGCAAGAAATCTCACAGAATGTTTTATAACTGAGTGCTGTAACAGCCAGGAAAGGCTGTGAGGGTGATATCTTCTGTTCTTATTGCTGTGAAGGACCACATTCCAGGTACAACTTCAGCTCATGTTTTCTGAAGTTTATGTTTCCAGAGCTGCTGTGCAACAAGTAGGACAGAAGCAGACTCCATGTGTGTATCTATACATACTCTGAAACCAAGCCATGTTTGCAGAGCACATGGTACAATGGAGAGTCTTCTTCCAGGAACCACACTTTCCATTTATTACTACTCACTAGAAAAGACATGAGTGCCATGTAGAAGCTAGACATTAAATTACTGAAATCAAACCATGTGATACTTCCTATCTGTATGACCATAGTAGTGACAATTCCATTCCTCTCACCCTTTGCTAGTGAAAATAAAAACTCTTTTCTCAGAGACTTTCAGAGACTCTGTGAGACTCTCTGAGACTTTCTGTGAACATATTTTCACCCAAACACAGTGGGGTCCTGGTCTTTACCTGCCATTGTATCAAAGGTAGTGAAAAATGTCACCATAATAATCCTGGGGATTGCACAATAAGTGCAATGCACCACACAGTAAGTGCTGGATGAGTGACACAGTCCCTGTGGCTGGGAGAACATCTTCAGGGTGGTGGTAGCCAAAAATGAAACTTTTGTCAGAAGGTAATTAACAGCATCCTGTTAAAATTGGTGGAAAACAATGCGGGCAGTTTCCAGTTGCAGTGTTCATACAGGAAAGCAGCAGCAAAGAGCCCCACAGGAACTCTGCCTTCACCAGCTGCCCATCACAGATCACAAAACACATCAAAAATCATTGCCTGAGGGGAAACGCTTTCCCGAGCCTTGCCCCTTTTCTCCCCTCCCTTAGTAAATCCAACCTCAGCAATATTTGTTAAAGTCATTATCTTCCCACCATGCTCAAAGTTCAGCTTTGCATCTCCCACTCTCACCCAGCAGAAACAACCCTGCACCAGCTGTAGCTTCAACTCCCCGGCCAGGCGCCACAGGACAGTAGTCCCTCTGCCTGATGGATTGCTCTGTGCCACATGAACAGGACAGAATGTGCTGGCATGTTCATTTTATGAATCTGAGGCTGTACAGAAACTCCCTTGTATTTACAGAGTGGGTGTTTCTCTCAGCTCTCTGATAAATCAAGGTGGGGGCTGTGCCCAGCACCAAGTTATAGGATACTTAGGAACTAAGGAGTGTCAAGAAATAAAAAGCTTACATAAGGGGAGGTTTTCAATAGTCAATATGTTAAAAAAGTGACTCAGCCTCTCTCCTGTCATAAAAAAAGTAGACCAGACCAGGGCTAAGTCCAGCCTCCAGTGGAAGGCCAGGGATGAGAAGAAAGTCAAGATACAAAGTCTATTTCCAGCCTCATTCCTGCCATATCAATAAAGCTGTGTAGTTTTGAGTGGTCTCTTCAGTTAATGGATTTAAAGGATTTACCTGTCTCATGGGAAGAACATCAGACTTCAGTGGTTTGAAAAGTGCTCTGATCTAACTATAGCATTTATAGAGATGGGCTGGTGCATCTGAGGACAAAATGGTTCCTTCCAACGACCCTGGGTGCTTAGTGACCCACAGTTTTGTGTTTGGTTTCTTTAATGGGTGCAGAATATTGTTCTCAATAACCTTTAAGATCCTGAGGGACCTGGTGCCATTTGTTCCACTGAAGCAGGTGATAGATGGCCCATTTCTACATTCATAGACAGACTGAGCAGGTCCCCAAGCAACCAGATCTAGTTGAAGGTTTCCCTGCCTATGGCAGGGTGCTGGGAGAAGATGACCATTAAAGATCTCTTTCAACCCAAACGGTTCTATGATTCCAGGTGGTACCAAACGGGGTGTGTTAATGCCAAATGTAAGCAGCTATAAACAGCTGTGACTTCATTTTGTGAAAAGTCAGAGTACTTTTCTGAAAGTAAGAAGCATAAATTATCTGCTGACAAGGAATCCTCAAAGCATTGGAACAAACCTCTTTTGGAGAAAGTGGTACTTGGTTAGAAAAAGACATTAAATAGACTGTCCCCTCAGCAGGTATAAATTGATGTGTTCTCACAGTGACTGGGTAGCCCTATAAATGGGATTTCTCTAATTTTTCAGGGAAGAATACATATCAAACATCTGGCTAATGATCCAGCTGAAAACAAATAAAGAGGTTTGATAGAGCCAAGCATAAAGAGAAGAATTTGGCTTTTGTAAGTGATGCTGCAAAACTGACCAAGGGCCAAGAGAAGTGCAGATATGGAAATGGCTGCACAGGGCCACAGCAAGAGCATTTTTCTAATGCTTCCTACAGCTTTAGGGAGCAGGTTGCAGGGATGGAGAGTCAGAACCTGCTGACCTCTGCAAGACCTGTCTGGTGTGGGACAATGCTGTTGGATTACCTTCAATGAGTGTATTTCTTCCTGAATATTGAACAGATGTATGCTTTGATGTAAAGGAAAATGTTTTAAATTTGAGAAATATAGTAAGTATTTGTGGAAATGAAGTATTTCATTCAGTGCCCTGCCCAGGGGGACCTCAGTGTTCAGATACCATCCCTAACTCAATCTTTTAGCACTTGCTTTACTAAAAGTTTTTTTTCAGGGAGATAAAGACATACAAAAGGGCAGAGGGAGTGGTACTCAAGAGCCCTGAATTGTAATCCCAGCTTTGCTCAAGGCAGGCGAGCAGCTGCTGGCAGGTCTGTGTGCCCCTGCTTCCCCTTCCACCTCCCTGCTTTTACAGCAGGTGTTGCAGCGTGGCTCAGGCAGCACGAAGTGACTCAGACCCCACTAATGCCTTTGGTTCTACCTCTGCAGTCACAAAAACTGCTGTATCTGCATCAGTGACTGACCTAGGGCTGTGCTGGCCTGCAAAAGAAACCACCTCAGCCTCCAAGTCACAGAAGAGTCTCATTGCCAGGTCAGCCAGGAGGGGTCTGTAATCTGCCTTAGTCAGTGATGATGCCTGACTTTGTGCCCTATGAGTGTTTAAACAAGCCTGGGGCAGGAACTGTTCCCGACCAAACCTTGTTCTGTGAAGCCAGGCAGACGAGCACCCCTTACTGAGCCATTTCTCACAGGCAGTGGTTCAACCCTTCCCAGGCTATGCCAGAGCTCAGTATTCAGCCCAAGTTTTGCAGCTCAGCTGTGCAATCTACCTCTCCCCAAGGGGCTTGTTATTTTACAGTACTCACAATATACTTAGTCTTTGACTTTCCAAAGTCCATTAGCAAGATTTGTTAGCAAATTATTATGGAGATTATTATGGAGCTAGAAAAGTTATGCTTTGGATGTGGTTGTCAATCCCGAGTCAGAGGTTAGTCTCTTGTCAAGGCATGAGTTAAATCACGGTGGTTTAATTCCTCTCCCTCGCATTCCTGGTTATAGAAGGCTGCCTCGTCCATGGATATGAAACACAGTTAGGGCTGCCCTATTTTGTGCCAAACCCTGTCAGAGCCAACAGCAGTGCTGCGAGCTTTCACACGCTCTGATGGGGAAACAAGGGGCCTTCATCCCAGGACAGATATCAGGCCTCATGACCAAAAAATACAGCCCACCAATATAGCCCCAAGACTACTGTCTGGGTCATTACCCTCTAGTGATGAAATAAAATATACTGGGAATGTCAATTAAGCAGTGACATTTGCAAAGATGCTTCTGTTTTAGCAGTAGAGAGTTTGCACTGGAACCTAACCATGGACTGGTAGGCAGGGAAGTATTGATCCCAAACAAATCCTTTCTGACACAGGAACAAAGCCAGACTGCTTGATGAGGGAAGTGCTCAGCAACTCAGTTTATCCCACACACACAGCGGGATTCTCTGCCAAGTAGACATGAAGTTCAAACACTGCACAGGAGGACAAGCAGGTTGGTTTCCATAAACAGAAAGCTGTGAGAACAACACAGCTCAGAAGTCACTACACCTGGCACAGAGCTCCTTTTTTATTCCAATCTCAGAAAGGTTGTAGATCACCTTACCAAGACAAGTACAGACATCCAGTAATAAGGATCCTGGTGGGCAAATGTGGAGGATAAGGAATGTACATTGCTCTCCCAGAGTTCTACCAAAAGCTACTGACAATTCTTGATCACATAATACAGTTGTCTATTTACAAATGCCTTTGTATGAGATAAAAGTTGAGATTTTTTTGTTGCCTGCAGACTGACAACACCTCTTCACTTTCTATGCCCCTGTAATCCCACACTGCCAGCATTGGATCTCCTTCCTTTTTAGATTTGTTCTTCCATTATAAATCTGTTCTTATTGTCCCTAGCTCAGTCCCAATCCAAATAAGTGAAAAGACCATCACTGACCAATGTAAAAGATGCTCCTAGATGAAGAGACAAGCAGCTTGTAATTCTGACATTTCTCGAAACAGGATGAATATCCCCCTTATCTTAAAGTGCAAAGGACCCTTATTTCTGGCTCAGTGGGGCTGTGAAATGCTAGAGTTTACCAATTACATATTCCAGAATAACCTCCTGTTCTGTAAAATTTTCAAATTAATCTTCAGTATGATTTTAGAGGATTATCTTCATAACAGACATATCTTTTAAAAACCAGAAGAGCAGATTTTGCCTTCAGCATTTTTATAGATACCAAGTTTAAAGGGAGTGTTTTATGGAATAGCTGCTGCAGTAATTGTGTTCTGGTCCAGACAGCAATCATTGCAAGGTGACTTGATTTTCTCTAGGCATAGCCTGTACCCTGCCAGAACAAATAAACTCCTTTATTCTCCAGTCCTGAACCAGTCATAAGAGGAAGAGAAAAACAATAAAACCTTGAACAATTACTTGTAGAGCGTGAGGATAATTGTCTGAGCCAAATCCCGGAGCCTCCAAATGCTATGAGCTGGATGCAGGGCTGCTGCCATTCAGCACCAAGGGACCCCCCGGGGGAGCTGGTCAGTGCCACACTACACATGTGTTCTGAGTTACCCTGGCAGGCAGCTAAACACCACAGCCATTCACTCACTACCCCTCAGTGTATTGGGGGAGAGAATAGGAAAAAAAAGGAAAACACTTTAGTTGAGATAAAGAAGTTTAATAGGACGAAAATGAAGGGGAAATAATAGTAATAATAATAGTAATAACAACAACAACAACAAAAATTATGTACAATGCAGTTTGCTCACCACCCACAGACTGATGCCCAGCCAGTTCCCAAGCAGCAGGTCACCAGTCAATTCTCTCAGTTTATTGTTCAGCATGATGCCATATGGTATGGAATATCCCTTGGATCAGCTGGGGTCAGCTGTTCCTCCTGTGCCCACTCACAACTTTTTGTGCACCTCCAGACTCCTCACTGGCAGGGCAGTGCTCGACAGAGTGCAAGCACTGCTCAGCAACAACTAAAACATCAGTGTGTTACCAACATTATTCTCAATACTGCAGCACTTTACCAGCTACTAGAAAAAAAATTAACTGTATCCCACCTGAAACCAGGACTATGTGCTTCACACCAATGCTGCAAAACGCCTTTAAACTGGACTAGAAATCAGTCTCCTCTGGTGCTGCAGCAACCTATTTCCATTCGCTACCAGAAAATCCAAACTTGTCAAAAAAAGGTATGTGACTACTCCAGATTTTCCACAAAGTCACACTTTAATTCAAAGACAGTTATGTCTTTTAAAAGAGAGGACCTGAAAGTTTTGAACAAATATCTTCTCTCTCAGCTTTCACCACAGTCATCAATATAACATTATTTATCAGTATTGCTCCTTTGTTTCACAGCTGCTAGAGGGAAGCTGCTCAAATAAAGGCTGTATAAAATGTCTAGATCACTACTAATGCCTACAGTAACATCTTTACGTCTCAGTACTTGTGTCTCATCAATGTCCTTGAGAGCATCCTCCCTTCACAGGGTGGATCTCAAAGGAGTTTGCTGTTTGGGGGTATGATTCACACTTTGTCAACAATAAGCACATTTGCTTAAAACAAGTTCTTTTGCTTATTGAAGTATTTCTCAAGATGTTTGGAGGCAGACAAGTAACTGTAATTGCCACATGATTTTTTAGTGTCAGAGATAGAAATGACTAGTCAAAAATACCTGTCTGTGCAGTCAGCTTAGCCTGTCTCCACATAAAAATTGGTCCTCTTGTGAGGAATTAGGTCTGCATCAAATTTCATTCATATTTTACCAGAACTATTTAATAAAGAAGAAAAGCAAACAAACACAAAAGAAGATACAGATTATTATATGAAAAAAGATTGCTTGAGGAATTACTAATATGTCCCTTTGTGTATAAACATACAGAGGAATAACTAATCTTCTATTCACAGAATTACAGAACAGTAGATTGGTTTGGGTTGAAAGGGACTTTTGAAAATTATTAGGCCAAATCCCCCCACCACAGACAGGGACATCTTTCACCAGACCAGGTTGCCCCAAGCCTTATCCAACCTGGTCTTGAGCACTTCCCAGGTTGGAGTATCTACAGCCTCTGGACAATCTGCTCCCGTGTCTCACTGCCCTCAATCAAAAGGATTCTTCCTTATGTCCAGTTTAAACCCCCTGACTTTCAGTGTAAAACAATAGCTCCTTGTCCTGCCTCTACAGGCCCTGGTAAAAAGCCTTTCCTGTTATTCTGTAAGTGTCCCCTGTATACTGAGAGGCTGCAGTAAGGTCTCCCTTGACCTTTCTCTTATCCAGACTGAATAATCTCAACTCTCTCAGCTTTTCTTCTCAGCAGAGGTGTTCCAGCCCCCATCATTGTCATGGTCTCCTCTGGACCCACTCCAAGAGTCTTTCTTATGTTGAAGACCTCAGAGGTGGACACAATGGGGGCAGGGGATTCCAGGTGGGCTCACACAAGAGCAGAGCAGAGGGGAAGAATCACCTGCTGGTTTCTTTTGATGCAGCCCAGGACATGTTTGGCTTTCTGGACTGCAAGGGCACATTGCCAGCTCATGTCCAGGATCTCTAAGTCTTTCTCCTCAGGACTGCTCTCAACCCACTCATTCTGCAATTCTGATATTTGAAATTGCCCAAATCCATGTACAGGACTTTGCACTTGGTCTTGTTGAACTTGAAGTTCACACAGACCCACTCCTGAAGCCTGTCCCTCTGGATGACATCCCTTCCCTCAAGTGAATCAGCTGCAGTGTTGTGTCATCTGCAAACTTGCTGAGGGTATTTGTAGGGCTCAAAGAGGAAAGCAATTTTCCTGAAGCAATTTTCTACATCCACTATTTCAAATATGTTTCACCCCTAGCACAACTGCTTTTCTTTGCTTTTCCTTGCGCTGCTGTCCCTAACTGAGTTGCTGAGCTGTAGTGAACAGGAATAAAGCTCCAAACGTGAAATAAAGGTCCCCACGATGTTTACCATGGCTGGGATTGAGGGAGTGTAGCCACTGCATACTAGCAGGCAGGATCCTCCTAGAAGACTGGTTGAGACAGACAGGCTCTTCCAGAGAGCATTTAGCCACAAAGGCTTACAGGGTGTTATGTGAATTGTTTTCAATTTACTTCCCTCAAGGACATTAAACAGCCTGGATACAACCTCATACCTAAAATTAATCCGAATGATCCCACTCAGCCTCCTCTTGCCTTTTCTCTGTGACAAGCCCGTCTCAGAAAACACTTACTTGTGTTAACTTTAAAGGTATTCCACAGTAATGCAGAATAAATACCTATGTGATAATAACTAGAAAATATTTCTCCTCTGATGGAGATATGATTTGTCTGCAGGATCAGTCCCACAGAATTATTAGATTATTAGATGATTTGGACTCCAAAATCTCACACACACACACACACACACACACACGCATATATATACAAGTAGAATAAATACATTTCAGCAGAAGAAATTGAAAAATTAATATAAATTTTACCAGAGCTAATGCTAGTTTAGTTTTAGGTAGATATTCTTAGATTGTTTCAATGAAGGAAGAAAACCATTAAAGTAAAACATGACTTTCTCTTTACACACACAAAAAAAAAAAACTTGTGCAGTTGTCTTAGAATTTAGATGAAGCACAAATTAAAATTTGTCATTGTGTTAAATTTATTAAATCACTACCATTTATTTACTATTTATATAAACAATATAAAATTCTAAGGCAAATTCTAAGAACTTTGGCCAAGCTTTGGTCTCAGTTCCACATCTCTGAGTCTGTAAAGTTGCTACAAAATCCATGAAAAAGTTCTGTGTTTGTTCTCCTACAGCCAAGACAGGATTTGTTTTCTAGATCCACATTCAGCTCTACTGCAAAAGAAGGTAGAAACAACAATACATGCTACAAGCAGGATATCCTATTTAAATAATATTGCTGTTAACAGAAATACAGAAACATATGAATAAACATAGATAAATGCATATATACATACATATATATACATGTACATATACATATACATACACATATACATATACATGCATATGTTCAAAGGCACAAACACCACGCACACACACATATTCCTCTATGCTCTTTCAGCAAAAAAATACTAACCTTTCATTATGAAAAACAAGAACGTCAAAAACTAAAGCCAATCCCCATGTCATGAACTGGATCAATTTCAGGAAAGTAAAATTATTACCAGCTGCTGCACCTCAGCATTAAAAGATTTAAGTGTCACATTTTGCCTTTAGGTGCATCCTATTGAAATCAAAAGACATTCTCAATGGATAAACTGATGCATATACGTATCTACCTTTATATCTACCTATGAAACACAACAATGCTGTTTCTAAGTACTTCTTCAGTGCAGAATCACAGAATTACCGGGTGAGATACCAGTTGTATTGAGCGAATTTATGCAGACACACAAACCACTCTTACACGTTCAAGCCCCACAGCCCTAGACTAGGCTGCTCCAAGGGATTTCAGTTCTCTTAACTTGCACTGCTGGGCCAACGCACACCAAGTGTGAACCAGAGAGATTCTGAAGACACTAAAATTCTAGAAAACAGTGGCAAGAAAGGAAAGACCTAAAGATGCGTGAAAATATGCTTTCCAGAGACATTCATCTCCTCCCATTTGTAGTTCAGAAGAATCAAGTATTCATGGCCTTCCCTTGAAGACTTTCAAACCAAAAAAATAATAATACAAAACTTGCTGACTTAAATCAAATCCTCATGCAAGCACTTCAATGTTGAAATTCCAGGTCTCTAGGTATTCCTAAACCTTATTTTTTCTAACTGCAGACGTCTTACATTGTTCATTACCTGGGCTTTTTTTCCTCCATCTCCTACACCTTCCTGTTGCCTGGTGTCAAGCTGGCCTTCAACAACTCATCCCACACATGTCAGACACTCCAGTCTTCTTCCTTTGGCTGCCATAGGGATTCTGCCTGTGTTTATGATTAACCCACTGAGAGATCCGCCACAGCAGGGTGAGGCTGTTTAAACACTTAATTATATTCATGACAGTTATTGTAGATAAGGTTTCCCAAAGCACTGAAGTGTACAAGTGCAGTTAGCTGCTTACTGAAGCCTAACAAAAGTCTGTGGTTTTGGCTCATTGTTCTCCTTTACAGAAACATTTTTTCCTCCTACTTCCATGCTGCTGCAGTTGGTGGTTCATGGCTTAGCCAGTGTCTTGACTCATAAAACAGCTCCAGAGGCACAATAGCCTGATGTTCTGGGGTGCAACAATGCCAAAATGGAGTCTGCTGGTGTTTTTGGGGTCATGACATATATATCCTGTCACAGGACTTCATATGGTCCAGGTAATTGCTGCACTAACACAACTTCTGCTTCTTTTCCTCATGCATAGACCCTCTCTCCATATTTACCAGTCTAGACTTTTCTCCTCAGTGTACAAATATCCCAACAAAATCAACAGAGTCTTGGGAGCTTGGCCAAAATATCAGAGATTGGTAGAGTGGATAGGCACAAGAAATATTTTCTTTAGTTTAGGTCCTTCCAAGGTTCAGAGTTATTGCTTCCTGTATGTTCCAGATATTAAAAGAAAAAAAATATTCTCAATTATGAGAATAATTTTTTGGCATTAGAACAACCTGCTCAGAGAGTCTGTGTGATCTGTCCTGGCAGATTTTCAAAACTTGGTTGGACTAAGCCCTGAGCAACCTGGTCTGCACTCATGGATCACTCTCCTCTGAGCAGGAGGTGGAAATGGAATCCACCCAAGGGCCCTTGCCCAGTTCTCCTGTGATCCCATCCTATGATCCTATATTCTGACACTGGATATGGTGTGTGTAGGCATATTAGGATTTACAGCATGGGTTGAAGATAAAATCTACTTCCCATAGAGATGTTGGTCATACATCTTCTCTGAATTACAGCTTATGCAGCTGCTATATGGGAATCATTCTAGTTTATTATTTCCCTGGGGAATTTGCAGACATACTATAGCATTTTAAAATTATTCATAAGGCAAATGATGTTCTACAGTCTCACAGCAGTACAACCAATGCAATATTTCCATTAGTCCTTGAAGTGATACAAGTGTAGACTTTGGGACAAAGCACAGGAATAGTTTAGGCAGTCTTGCTTAACCTAATTAAACTAACTGAACATCAACCTGCTGACCAAATACACAGGGTGTTAACTAGCTCATCATTTCATGTCTCATATAAAAACATACATATGCTACACTGTGTTGCAAAAGTAAACATCTTCCATCTATTAAAAAATGCATTAAATGAACAAAGAAACTACTGTAATTAATAAAAGCAGCACAAAAAGAGGGGTCTTGTCTCACTGAGCAGTTCATTGCATGTACAGGCATTTTGCCACTCAGTGCAGTAGCCTGGCTAGTCACATCTAAGTTTTGCCAAAGAATGGTATTAAGGAGTAAGTGAGGAAGAAAAGAAAAGCCTGATGGTTGGAAAGAGGAATGTCTTATACCATGAAGGTTAATTCAGGTCTCTCCAAACAGGAAATGCTCTCTATCTTAGTTAAAAACAGATTATGATAGAGGGAAACAATAAAGGGTTTTAAAATTTGTTAGTATTTTCCTAATTGATTTTTTCAGGCTTATGGATGTTTTAGCACTTGGTTACCACACAGATGCTCTAAGGAAAACTCACAGGGACACGTTCATACCCTGTAGTGTAGACGTTTATCATTGATGTGTTCTCACATGGCAGTCTGAGTCAATTTAACAGCTCTTTGCTGCTGAGAAGGGATGAGGGCATTATTCCCATTTACCAGTCCCCTTTTTGCTCTCAACCATCTTTCTAATGCATATGTTACACCAACTATAATAGCACTCCTCTGAGACAGTTTATCCACCAGAAAGGAATGGAACAATTTGGAACTGTCTTCTAGGAGGAACCAGAGAGTCTGGAGCCAGAAGGAAAGGAGGGGGAGCCATTATGCAGTTGGTATCAGGAGAAAGGACAGCAGGGAAGACAGAGCCATCAGGGTGGCTCAGATCCTGATGACACCACAACCTTAAGTACTTTTTCTCCACTCACATGTTCCATTGTGTGAGCTATGAAGGTGTCAGGTGAGCAGTTTCTTCATTTCTTTACCCAATTACATGTTTCTCCTGACAAAGGAGTTCCAGCAGATTTCTGAGGAAGGCTCTCAGTATGTTTAGGTGAATGCTCATCAGGATAGCAATTGGAAACTCTGAAATAAGGATACAAAGGAAGCAGTGCTGCTCAACAGAGGCAACCAGTGCCATCTGTGGTTCTTCAGGATGTCCTGTTTGGTCTCTCGTCACTCCTCCAGAAATAAGTAGGTGTCATGGATCCTGTGATATACTTACCAACCCTTGTGGGTGGCTGGCCTCCATGGCATCCCTAATGGTACAAGATGCCTGTGTTTATACAGCTCAAATTTGGCTTGTGGTACAGCACTTTATGAGGACTGAGTGTGACCTACTAGTTTTTGGTAGGTAATGCTGCAGGGCTCAGTTTTGAAAATCGAACAAAATTAAAAGAAAAGATGGAAATTCAACTTTTTTGAAAGTCATCCCAAGCTATTCTGGGTGATCTCAAGCAGTCCAGCTCCCACAATCAAGAACGTTTGTCTTTCACAGTGCCGAGCTCTTTCACTTCATTATTATTTCAGGCATCTTTCTGTGGCACAGTTAGCTCAGTGGATATTATAGTTGCCACTGATCATTACCTTACAGAATTGATGTAGTTTCCTTCACATTTAGGACACTGGCCTATCTTAAGGTGGGAGAACTATCTCTCATGTTGACATCCATCAGGTATCAGCTGTCCTCAATTCAGCACTCCAGGGAGCTTTCTAATGTGCCTGTCCAGAGGAGGCCAGCAGAGCTGTGCTTCATTGCTCATCATGAACTGGAGAGGGCCTTTATGAGGTTAAGGGACATTAATCTCACCCTAGGTGTTTTTACTTCTCTAATTCCCTGAAAGATGCCAGTCTCTTGGCTCTGTGGGAGACCACTGGTGGTTCTACTGCACAGGGGATACAGGGGAAGTTACTCTGAATTAATATTTAAAGTGGACAAATTCAATTGCATCCATCTCTGTGTAGAGACACGTGCTCTGAACTACTACGACAGTAATTTAATTTGGTTTCCTTAAGTTTGGAAATTAAATAAATGGAAGTGAAATGAGGCACACTTCAGTGGGCTGGAGGAGATCATGCAGGAGCCGAGTGAGGTCTGTCTGATCTGCTTTGACACCATGGGGGCAGAGGAGGCTGCAACACAAACTGTGACCTGAAAAGCAGTGACTGTAGTGAAGGTCTGTTGTCTGCTGGAAGGAAGGTGTTGGAACCCAGAATTCAGAGAATATTTCTCTGCATGTTTTGAAGGATCCAAACTCTCTGACAAATGCTACTTTTAACCTTTGTCCATGGAAAGGGCTTCCTAGGCTCTGGGATGAAACCGAACCTTCAAGAATGTAAATTAGATAGCAGCATAATATGTAATTTATCACAGGGTGAGAAATTTATATTTTTGGGATTTGTTATTATGGTAAGTAGATGAAGACAAGATGGAGGATCCTTGCTGTTTTTAGACTTCTTTCTCCTTCATCATCTACTCCATATCCTGCGGTGTTGGGGACACAGAACGATTGGTCACAATTTGCCACAGTATAAGGTTACGTGAATGGAAATTTAATTAGTTATTGGTAGAAAAGTAGAAATAATGTACCTTCTTAGTGATAATTGAGTAAATCATCTTTAAGAGAACCTTGATTCTGTGTGTTTGAGGCTTTTTGGTGCCTTTTCTCCTGCACGCTAAGCTGGTGTAAAGCCTGGTGTGCAGAAATTGCTGATAAGAAAATAATAAACAGCATGGATAATGAGAACAACCAAGAGTCCTATTTACCTTTTTTCTTAACAAAGGCCTCCCCTATCAGGGGAGAGACATGTGGGAGTGGAAGAACTGCCAAAGAAGGGAAGATAAAAATTGTGTCAATACCAGGTTTTTAGTCTGCTGATATCTTAGGGATAGTTAGTTATCTTGCTGATAGATCCCTGACAACCTCACAGAAATGTCAGGGCATCTTATAGCACAGTCTTTGCAATGAGAAATAATGACTGACACCATTGCAAATCCACAGTGGGGCTCCTGCTGTCTTCAGACAGCAGGATTTGTGTTGGAATTAATTGACACTAATAACTCAAGAAGAACACATTACCTTTTTTTCCCCTCAACAGCTACCCAATGATTATACTTTGCTGTGTTTCAGTTGTGGGGGGAAAGATGAAAGGAGGTCTGTCTGGACCTATCTCCAGCAATGCACTTCTCTTTGGAGTCACCTCCCTGGCTGAGGGATTACATAAGCCTGGGCACTTTCCTGCTTCCCAGGCAGCTGTCTTCCAGAACCACTGTGACTCATAAATGTTTACTTACTGATATCCCAAACCTCTGAGAGTTTAGCTGAGAGCAGCCACAAGGTGTGGCTGGTTCTCATTATATGGTTATCATTATTAGTTTGAACAGTGCCATTATACCTGCAAGGGGAGAGTTTGCTAATGCAATGTAGTGCATTACAATGCTGAGGAGAATAAGTCTGGGTAAAGCACAGTGCTGGACAGAAATGGGAAAACAGGCAATGAGGAAAAGGGCTCCACCCAGACAGATGCAAAGCTGGCAGAGTTTCTTATACACTTCAGAAAGAAAGGAGAAAGAAAAATTAAGAGGTTCATTGAGACTATTCACAGAGGGATTTAATTAAAAGGACATTTTATTTTTGTAGTGGCCATGTCTGAGGGTCCCTTTTGTGGTTGAAGCATCCATCATTTCTTCATTTTGTGACAAAATGGATCTAAACATTGTGTTTAGATGTGTAAACATCTAAACACCTAGTTTTACACTCTGCAGTCTAACATTCTGTGCAGTTTCCCAAAAAAGACAATAGAACCCTTCAGGGAACAGAGGAGAGTGACTGAGGTCGCCAAAGACATGGGTTGCCTTCCAGACAAATTATATCTTGGACACTGATGCTTGAAAAAGACAAATGAGTGGGATACATTAAGGCCTCTAAAATCATTAGTGGAATGGCAAAGACGAGCAGGAAACACTTGTTCACAGTTTATCACTGAGGAAATGTTTTGCATAAGACACATCATTACAGTGGGAAACAGATGAAGCCATTCATCTGCTGCTACTTTGCACATGACCATGTAATATTGAGATACCAGAAGAAACTAAGGGTAAAGTAGCTCCATTCAGAGCTCAGAGTACAAGGTTCTCAAATACAGTCAGTTTTTAAAGAATAGGGTTTTTTAAATTCACAATTAATAGATCACCATCTTTGGCTACTCTAGTAGTTCATGCTTCTGGGAAAAATTTGCTGAGTTTTCATGAATAAATTCAGTCCTGAAAAGATGGCTATTGATGTAGAAGAATTGGAATAGACATCATACACAGCCACTATAAAAACATTTTCCATGCTCTGATGTGGAAGAAGAGTTCTCATGTAAATTAACTACAACTTGCCATAAAAGTTTGATGGCCTCTTTCTCTCTCCTTTCAGAACAGGAATTCCCCAAGGCACACAGATAAAATTTTATGCTGCCTAACCAAAGCTGGTGTGATGTGTGGAGCATACCAGGGAGGCTGCAGCCCATCCCTGGCCAACCAAAGCCTGGGCAAAGCGTAAGCCTGTGACATCCTTTCCTGGAACAGCTTGTGCTGGAAGTTGCTCAGGCATGAGGTCTCCTGCAGATCCATGTCTTCCCTGCTTCCTTCTGAATTAGTTAGTAGCGACAGCAGCAAGAGAAATATCTGCTGGGAAATGGAGGCAGGGCACACTCCTGAGAAACCCTGGCAAGGGGGCCAAGTCCCTCAGACATGGATTTTCTTAGTCTGTAGCAGCTGAATTGAGAGGAGGCTCTTTCATTTTACTTCATTTATCAGCTTACCCCATCTCAAAACAAGCCATTTCCCTCTTACCCACTAACCTAATATAAAAGCTGCAAAGCGAAGACGGTCAGGCACAAGACAACCCTAATATTAAAGTAGGAACTCAGACCTGTTGTCACATTTCTTACTTTTCTTCTGCTGCTTCCTCTCTTTCCTCTCAGAAGAGAGTTGTGCTGGAAGTCACAGTTTTCTAGGTCATAATCCACCTGATGTGGATGACAGAGGTGAGACTCATCTCTCCTAACTCCACATGTCTGCAGACTAAATGCTGATGTGTGAAATAATCACCTAGAACCTCTTTGTCAGTGGAAGTAAAGAAACATTTTGAGACTTAGCTGACCTAACACATTCTAGAGAGCTCATGCAGGTGTGGACATCCCGCCTGAGTTCTCCTGTCAGGTTCACACTTAACGTTTGCAGCCATGGCCAAGCAAAGAGGATGGAATAAAAGACACAAAAGTCCTTCCCAGTCGTGTGGTACTGAGATTACACTCAATGGCATAGAAAACATAGCTAATAACTCACACCATGAAGGGAGTAGCTCCTGTTCAATACCCCTCTCAAGCTCAAAACATCACTCCAGCCTAGTCTTACTACCAACAAGATCCCCACACCATATTAACTGGCACTTCCCAAGAACTCTGCAATGTTTGATTCTGGTATCAACTAGAAAGGACATCACACAAATACATGCCAAACTGACCTGTCCTGCAGTATGATCACACCTTATCCACCTGCTCCACAGGCAAAGCTTCAGCCATGCCCTTCACTTAGTCTTACTTAACAAAACTGAAAGCAGCTTAAAAAGGCTTGTACCTGGATTCCCTCAATGCTTTAAATGAGTACTTCCTACTGAATTGTAACATACAAAGAGACATCTTTGCTTCATATCCATCCCTTTCTCATTTTTATATAGTATGAAGAGACTGGGATTTATTTTGCCCATGTGAATCAAATAAAATTCTCCTCATTTATATACTTACAGCTTCCTCTTATAAGCAGCTCAGTTATAGATGTTTTGGGTTCCCTCTGTGAAACAATTCTTTATAAACCATTCAAACAGTTGTGTGTTCACAACTGTAATTAAAAACATGGTAAACTTGGTTTGCTTCCTTCCTCGGATATGTTGCATTAGAAAAGGGAAAGAAAAAAATTTAATATATGCACATCTTAGTATTTCATATAGATATGGTCTGTTGGTTTATTTAATCCACTACAAGCTTATTCATTTAAATTGAATCTGAAATCCCGTGGGTGGCATTTTCAAGCTCACATGTCAGCAGATATCTGTTTTGGGTTTGTTTTTTTCCCTTCAACAGAAACAGCTTTATACAGAATTTTGTCAGCAGTGTCCATAATTCAAATCCCACCTCTAGGCAAGCTTTCAAGATGCAGTGGCTTGGTCATGTGCATGACGACGTGCTCTGTGCTTTAAAACTTCATACATCATTACTTATAGTAATCTCCCATTCCTCCTTCCAAAATTTATCATGTTACTGTCCTCTGTTGATCTTGATCCTAATTTTCTACAAGCAAGTTACTTTAAAGCTAACACTGTCAATAAAATTATTTGTATACCTTCTCCCCTTCTGCAAGACCAGGTAGTTACTGTATCTATAACATCACATGCTTCTTTATTTGTTTAGAAGACCTTTTTCTATAGCACAGGCTTGATAAGGTAAAGACAGACATACCTTTGAAATGTTTTTCACTTGGGTGTCATTCAGACCAAGCCTCTGATTATATCCTATGATTTTTTTTATTTCCCAATTTCTGCATTAAACAGATTGATTTTTCTATAGGTGCTTGTGAGACATTCACTTCTCCTTGTAAACTTAGATTGCCATTAATTCTGATTTTACAAACTTTACATTTTATTCCCTTTGTGTATATCTATGCAGAATAGTTATTGCCAGTGCTTTGCATAGCTTCCCCATTACTGTTCCAGCCTCAGCTTTGTAAGCATTGCTTAGAGAATGCATTTTTATCAATTTATGGACATCTTCCCACAAATTTCCATAATAGTCATGGAGTTTCTAAGCACATCCACTGCTAATGGATTTGGAATTGCTCTGTGTATTTTATCTGCATTGCTTTGCCTTCAAAATACTAGTGCTATAATTTGTAAAGCAGTTTTCATATTAGCTCCTTATTTAATTTTCTTCTGTGATGTCTCAAACCAGAATGAGACCAGAATGGTGATGTCTTCATATGGCTCTGCTTCAAAGTTGCATGCAGATCCTAAACAAGAGATCCAGCAGCAATAGGAAGCAGTCTCTCCACCTGAATCCTTGCAGACCAGCACCTGAAACCAAAACACAGCAGAGGGCCAGATTCAGACAGGGACTGTCTGAAGAGCAGCCTCCAGTACAGGCAATACAGTCCCTAAAATGCCCAGTCACCAAAACATCATAATTCAGAGCCCCAAAATTATTTCCCAATACTACTGATAAAGACTTCTCATGTGTGGCCCCACTTACCAATATGATGTAACACTCGCCCCCTCATTTCTTTTTATAAGGCCCTGCCATGAGGAGCTCTGCCCAGGTACTGACTGTCCTGGGCCAGGAAAAACCAACTTTGCCTCCAGAGCATCTCTCCAAACAAGGTTTCCAAATAATTGTGTTAACTTTTGGACATGGCAAACAACTTCACAAATAGCCACACTGGCACTTCTGAATATCTGATAACCTGACCATGATTTAGGCACCCCAGATGGTGTTCAGCTCTCATTAGTTCTTGCAAACCACTCAGTCAATACTAGCTTGATTCAGCTAAAGAAAATGATGAACAAGTGTCACATTTTTGGATATCAAAGCAACAAGTTGGAAGTGTTTTTCTCCCTAGTGGATAAGGCACAAGGTCATTACACGGACAGGATCAATACTACACATTGTTCACAAGTATTCCCATGACTGGGTTTATCTTGATTTTGTAATTATGTCTTCATTTAAGGTCTAACAAAGTATTTTAGTCTCCTTTTACATTTTTTATTGTGTTTGGGTTTTTTTAAAATAGCCTGAGCTGTTGGAATAACATCACCTGAGAATCTCAGCCTTTTCGTAGATGTTCCTCTCCACCTCTATGTATGATTTTGCTGCAAAGCAAAACCCATCCACATATCCAAACTACCAAAAGCACCTAAAGGCTGAGAATTCAAGTAATAACTCCAAATCTTATCTGTTGGGGGACTCCATTCCCGGTGGTCAGCAATTTTTAATGATCCTACATTATCAAAAAATGCAAATCATACAAATCAGTCCTAAGACATGAGACACTATGACAAAATTATCATAAAATATTCAAGCATAGTAGGTATCAAATATTAGGCCAGGCAGAAATATAAAATTGGGCTATAACATGGAACTCTTCCAAGCTGGTTGGTGTGTCAACACCCCTGTACACTGTGTGTTGTGAAACAGGTGAGTCAATATTGAACAAGGACCTAAATTTGAGGAAGTATCTTGTTATTTCAGTGCCACTGTTATGAGAATTTTCCTTGTGCTTTTGTCAAATGTATATTTAGTCAGTCAGGATTTCAGGTGCAAATTCAGAATGGAATATGCAAAGCCAGGATGGGTGTTTCTTTGACTCTGAGAAAACACTTTCCTTTATCAGGGAGTAGAGGAGATGGCAAGACTGGCAAACATCACCCAGAAGTGTTATCCTTGTGGATCTCACAAGCATTGCCCCTGGTGGATAGTTCCTGCCTCCATGTTTGCACTTTTTTTTCCTTGGTCACACAAATCTCTTTCTCAGGAAGATGCTGCTTTTGGCCAAACACAAGCATTTTACATCTCCCTGAACAGCCTCAGCATCTGCTAAGTGCTTGAGAGGCTCTCAGTTTTAGCAAGAGTGACAACACCTTAAAGATCCCACTCAAAATTTGAATGCTGCCATCTTAACACCAATTCAGGCCTATGCAGAGGAATAGTTCCTGTCCCCCAAAAAATAAAACCCCAAGCAAACACAGCCTGCTTCAGTAAGCGCACTGCCATATAAATAGACCCTAAGGCACAGCCTTCTCTTCATTGACTTTGTTTTTCATATCACTTTCATATCACTCAAGTATAAAACTGATTGACAAAATGACAAACTGGGAAAAAAATGAGCTCAAGAAAACAGGAGGTGAGTAAGGTCACACAGATTGAGCCCAGAATACTCAACTCTCACTTCAGGGAATGTATGAGGCAGCCCAGAGCTCCACAGAAGAAAGCAGAAGCATGTAGAAATGCCAGAAGCATCAGTGTGCCCCCAAGGCAGGAACTTCAGCAGGACCCTGCAAGGTGGTGGTGCCAGCAAGGGACAGTGAACTCAGGCTGTGGTCCATGGATGGTGGGACCATGGTGAGGCAGAGACTGCCCCTTTGCTTTGCATTTCCAAAAACCTGCCCCAGGGTACCCTGAGCCTTAATAGGGATAATTGCAATAACCAGACTCCTGTTTATTCACACCCTGCACAAATTTGTTCTCTCAGTTGGTGACAGTGATCTTTAATTGCCTAAACAGAGCTGGCTGAGATGTGCGTCCAAGTTCTCTTAGTGGCAGCATCTTCTCCCTACTGAGAGCTCAAAGAATGGACAAGAGTTTTTTGGTCCCAGGAGTTTTAAACTCAAACCAAGGGCTAAAAGGAGCTTGGATATGTATGCACTATTCCATCCCTCCCCAAACACCAAGCACATAGTCTGATTGCAGGATGAAGTGTAAATTTGGCATCTTCATTAAGATCACTGCCTCATATTACACTAAAAATACGGTAAAAATGAAAGGTAAAGGTAAAAGTAGATTATGCTTTTTAGACAAACTACTTCTATGCTCATTTTATATCATTCTATGAGATGTTCAAGCCAACATTCCACTGAGCTCCATCTGACAGAGACAGGAAAACATAGTTGCTGCCACAAATCACCCATGACCCAGCAAAGAAAAATTATATGAAAGATGAGGCATCTCCCTAAGCTCCCTGTGATTTGACTCATTGTTTATTGGGAGGGTTTGATTTGCAAATGGGAGGAAATATATCTTTATTAAATTGTCTTCCCACACCAAACACATGCTGCAAAAATTATAGCCCTGGTTAAACAAGGAGGTACACAAAGAGCTGCATCACTTTGTGACAGTTATTCCATAGAAAATTAATTTAGGGATAATATTTGATATTCTGAACTGCCATAAGTCACAGCAGAAATGCCCAGTTACTGAACACAGCAACACTGCCAGGATCAACACAAAAACAGCCCAACCTCCTCACAGCACCAGCTCTGGTGAGTACGGCACTAAAGACAAATACTTATCTTTCTCATTTGGAAAAACATTTGTTTGCCTGCAAAGGGATTGCTCTATTTTAAACAGAAAAATCCACTACACTGGGGACCTGAAAGCCAGATAAAATAAGTGTCTAGGAATATAAACAGGAAAAGCAGAGAGAGAGGAGATAAGCTCTTTTGTCATCCATCTCGATAAACGTGAATTAAAATTTTTTTCAAGACATTTAATTCAATTTTATGAAAGGTAGATAAGCCACACTTTTCAATATGAATTTAGATATTAATATAATTAAAAGATAACAGAAAATTCGGATGTAATAAAATTTAATTACTGCAAACCCAATCCAAGCAGCATTGTGAAACCCATAAAATTGGAAATGCAGCTCTGTCATCTGCAATATAATATACACCAGCATTTGAGCACATACAGCCTTTGCTTTTTTGCAAAATCTCTGTAAAACACGGACCTGGATTGCTCTCATGCAGGGTAGTTTATTATTATTATACCCAAGAAATGGGAATATTTAAGAAATTTATGGCTGCACCCAAAAGACTGCTTCTTCTTGTTTTGTGGTTTCTTTTAAAACAACTAGCTGATCCTTCATGAAAAGAACTGTGCAACTAAAACCGCTGTTACATCTAAAAAAAAAAAAAAATCCCCATTTTTTAAAAAATGGAGAAAATTTAATAAAATGAACTTCAGATGGAACTGGTTTGGGTGAAAATTACTGCAGATGGAATAGGGGAAAATTCAGGATCTGAGAGAGATTTACCTGAGAAGAGCCACTTGCAGGAATTTCTGAGTGCAAAAATGAGCAATGGCATTTAGGAGTCATAGACTTGCAGACCTCAGTATCTGTAGGAGTCTCTGCAAGAAAGCCTGCAGGGAAAACGCTAGGGCTTTATTTTAACTCCTTTGCTTTCTCCACAGCTAGCGTGGTTTATGAAAGATTTAATAAAACTCATTTAACTGCCACTATGCTTTCACCCAAACACAGAACAGAATTGGAGGGGAGAAAGCTTGGTGCTTTTTGCAAAGGATAACCAAAATCCTTTGTCACTGAATTTCTCTCTTTCCTGGTAAAGACCCCTTGCTAAGCAGAGCCCAAAGCCCTCCTGCTCTCTCCCCTCAAAAGCTGCAGCAGCAGAACCCCCATCCCATTTCTTAGAGATCCATTTCCATCACACCCTCAGAAACTCAGCTGCAGGACTTGGAACACACAGAGCTCTGACCACATGCTGCATATAATGTCATATCTATATCTGTTCAGCATACATGTGCATTCAGGAGCCAAATATCCACTTATCAGAGGCTGGATAAGGCCAGTTACTAGTCATAGCATTGTTTGGGTCGGAAGGGAGCTTAGAGATCAATCTAGGTGCAGCTCCCCTGCCACTGATAGTGATACCTTCCACTAGAAGGGATTGCTCAAAGCCCCATCCAGCCTGGCCTTGAACACTTCCAGGGATGGGGCAGCCACAACTTCTCTGGACAACATTTTCCAGTGCCTCATAGTAAGCACGAAACACGAGTCTTGTCTCTCCTGACCTTGTTCTTCTGCATTAAATAAAGCATCTCCTGTACTGATGTGGCAGCAGGGAGGGGCTCCAGCCAGCGCACCACGGTACAGCCTGCAGCTGCTGCAGCCACCGCTCCCTGTCCTCGGCTGCGAGGGGTCCGGGCGGGTCTCGGAGCCGGCAGACAAACATCTCCAAATAGACAAAAACAGAAAATGAACAGATCTCGGATCTCTGCCAAACCCATCCCTCAGGTGCTAGGCTGCCGAGGCGCAGGATCGCCCCGCCCTGGGGCAGCCCAGGGATGCATGAAGGCAGAAGAGCACACGAGCAGGCAGTCAGGGGCTGAGTGCAGAGCAAATGAAGGACTTTCAGCGATGGTATCAGTGTTTCCTATTTTATTTTCAGGTCAGCTACCCTCAAAACCAGTTTGACTGTAAGAACGATAAAACCATCTTTCTTTATCCCGTTAGGAGTTCCTAGGTTGCTGTCCCACTGCAAAATTCTAGTCCCTCTTCACTAGCACAGTCCTGCAGATGTATTTAACTGCAGGCTGCTTCATAAAGCAAACACTTTACTTGGAAAACCTTGAGCCATTGCCTGCCCAGTTCTCTTTCCAGATTTACTTCAGCCTTTGTTACCTGGTCTCTCGCAGTTCTAAAGGCTCCAGCAGATTTATGAGACAAATTCAGGCTTGAATCTTGGCAGCAGATGCCTGAATAACTCAGGACTACAAAGGTCCCTGTAGATGCAGGTCGGAGGAGCTGAAGCCAGACCTTGTATTTCTGTCCTCTGTCTGGTTATACTGCAATGACTGCAGCAACAAATTCAACAATATTTATGGGGTGGTTTACCTTAATTCAAGAGTACAGCAGGAAGAAAATTCAGATTTTGGCTGACAGTGGGATAAAACTACTTCAACCAGCACTAGGGACAGGTATGTGGATCTTGGTAGTGTCTCTGCCTGTGGCATAGATCTGGAACTAGATGATCTTTAAGGTCCCTTCCAACCTCCACCACTTTGTGATCCTATGATTTCAAACTATCCCATCATTTTGTCCTCTAAGTTGTAATGACAAATCCTCAGTGTCAACAAAAGCAGTACAGGGCACATTCCCAGAAACATCCAATTTAACCAAATATTTGCCAGAAAGGCAAGACATAATGCATTTTGTGAGTACGTTTAGAAATACTCTCTGCCAAAGAGCCATTCCAAAGCACAAAAAACCAGCTGTATTTGAAACTACCCAACACAGGAATTTGTGTGGCATTTTCAGAACTAATCTGGTGCATTGAAAGCCAAACAACTTTGGACGCTTCATGTCTTTTACTGTCACAGATCAGATTAGGTGTGTTGCTCCTGGTGAACTCACTATTGTAGTAACCATACTGGCTTTGGAATGTTTCAGTAATCTTGCATTTGACACAATTAGGAAATAAACAAGGTTTTCACTTTACTCTGTTTTAATGATACAGATCTCTGCTCTTTTCCTCTGAACAAAAGGAACTTTTGTCCACCAGAATGCCATCTATAACACTGATGTGCTAGTGAAGCTGATGAGTCAGTCCTAAGAGGCTGGTGAGAACCACTGTAATTAGGACACCCCTTCACCTCCGTCCTTCTATTTCTATCCAGATCTTCCCCTCTTATTCTGAGGTATTATTGTTTCAGGTATCAGCCACACAGACACAGCACTGCTGCTCAGCAAGCCAAGAAAACTGAGGCATTAAACAGAGTTAAAACCTTTTTGCAAGTTACATCTCCAACAGATAAACCTGCTGACTTAGTTACATTCTCACTGCAGCACTTTGCAATCCACAGGGTACACTCAGCAGTCCCACAGCTGTCCCCTGGTGTGTCACCAGCCACAAGGAGAGGAACAGTTTGGTTCTGCTGGTGAAGTGATGAATATAACCTTGGCCAGTTTGGAATTGAATCAAACACCCGTTTTAGCATGGTTTTGTTTTGGGGTTTTTTTTCCCCAGAATTTAAACATAGGCAAAGTATCTCACAATGGCATACATTTAGCTGAACAAATAGTTCAGCAAAAGAAGCCTATTTCACTTGAATTTTTTCAACAGGCAAACTATTTGTCAAATAAAGTCATTTAAATAGACTCAGCTCCAGTCTGGAGTTTCAACTGGCTTGTTTGCATCAGGAAAGAAATGGGTGAGCCTTCAGCCTGAAGTTTTAGAAACTATGATGATTCTTTCAGGGATGGTCATAAACCATAACATCGCTCTGTAAATACATAGTTTGATAATAGCGTAAGCATTTTTTTTCCCCTTCTTAGATAAAAAATCTTCATCAATTTTCTGTTTACTTTTGGTTTTATAACTGATGCAGGAAAAGATAACTCCGTGTCTCTAGAAAATATCACTTATCTGTATTCTTTGAAGTGAGTGATAAAAACAAATTAGAGCTTGGTGCCATCCTATTCCTTGCACAGAACTGCAGATTGGTTTGCAAATTTTTTAATCGAGTCTGAAATCTCAAGATAAAGCAGCAGAACACAATTAAGTGAGACAATTAATTTTTTGTCTTACTGTCTGTGTTCATTCTAAGGAAGAGCTGCCAAAAGCCAGGACTGTGGAGGACACATGTGAGAGATATGTAGCCCAGCAGAAGATATGTAGGGAATGGCTGCTGGACCTCTTCCTCAATATCTGGGCAGGAAGTTGCAAAAACTATTCCAGTCTTCAGAGCCTGAGATAACAGAATGCAGAAGTAAAATTCTACCTATTTCAGAATAAATAAAATATGATCAAAGGAAGACCTTCAAGTGATTTTTGTTTCCCAGGCCTCACAGCACATTGAAATTAAACTTCTGATACTCCTAAGCACAAACTGTCTACTGAATTTTTTCTAAAAAATTTTTTCAGCCATAAATCCCAAGGTAGGGAGCTTTGCAGAGAGGAATCATCGCTAAAACATAGACTACATAATGCATGTACATGATGCTGTCCCATCCACTGCTCTTTTTCACCTGAGAATGCTCAAAAAACCCCAAAGGGCATCAAACACAACACTAGCAAGAGGCCACTGACATCTTGGCCAATAAAATATTGGTGGTTTTTGCTCCAAAACCCACCAGAGAAGTTGGTTTTCTCTTGGCTTTGCCCAAGGCAGGCAGCAGCCCACTCAGATTTGCTCACTGCAGATTTGCTGCTGTTTGTGGCAGGTAAGGGCTGAACTGAACTCTGAGCAAGAGCCAGAAAATAGCACATGGCATCCCCCTGAGAGGAATACCCAAAACAGGACACTATATCTTACAGAGGAGCAGTCTCAATCCCTGCCTGTACTGGAGAAGAAAAAGAACAGCCCTGTCTCAGGGGGAAAGCCTCCTGGCTGCCTCCTCTGTTCCCTGCCAGATGCCCTGCCATCCCCTACACCTCACTGCTGGTGGCACTTGCAATCTGGAAAGCTGCATGCTTTCTGCTCTGGCCACAGCATGGAACACCCTACACCAGCCTGACAGCCCAGTGTGGGGATGTTTGAATCACAGTTTCCCAAGGCTGAGCTCTCAGAGACAGAGCACAGCAGTGCCATGGCTCAGCCCAGACGGTGAGCAGGCTCTAGCAGAACCAGCATGATGGGTTTTCACTCCAACTTCAGCGCTCAAGACATGACATACATGTGGTTAAATATATGCAGAAAATCTCCATGCTGAAAATGGCCTTTCCCACCTCAGCTCTCCATGACAGTAAATGTAAAAGCTTCACTGTTGCAAACAGACGGTGGACTGCAACTCAGGTTTGCAAACATATTTCTAGGTTTTCAGCACTGAGTATCTGCTTCAAGCACATAAGAAGCAGATTGCAAACCTTGCAATCGTATATCAATAAATTTCTAAAGATTGAAAATTTTGTGTGTAACTTAAAAATATTATTTGGATTTTTTTAATTTTAAATTTGTTCAAAATACAGAAACTGCGTTATTCTATTAATTTTCCTCTCAGGTACCTTCCTTTTTGGAAGAAGTGAGCGTCATGCTCAAATGATCTGTAAAACTAAGAACAGCTCTTCCAGAGTGTAATTCAGTGACTTTTCAACCTCTTCAGAAGAGATAACTAAAATCCATTTACAGAAATCCCAGCACCCTGTACAAATCTTGAATACTTTGTAGAGAACTACACCAGCATCAGGGCAGCAGGTGTCAGGCAGGGATTAAATGCCAGGGAAGACAGTCACTTAAATAAAACTCTTCTAGGAGGCAGATACTAAACCCTCCAATCCTTTCTGCATTACATTCTCAGAGGTGCATCTCCATCCAGAACTGCTACAACAACTAATACCAGTTAATGTTCCTGTGCATAAAATAAACATACAAGCCATACTAAATCCCTGTCTACAACAGTCTAATAGGTTTTAAAGATATAAATTGTTATAGTGTGACTAAGCTTCATACATATTTGGGTTGAGTTTTATTTCCCATCAGACCAGGATAGTCTGATAAAAATATCAAGTTGAGTGCAGGGCAGCTGGTTCACAAAATCACACTAGGAAGTTAAAAAATTATGGTAAAAAAAAGTTAATACTAACTATGACAGCAAAATGCCATGAAGCTCAGCTGAAGTCTGGAGACACTTTCAAAGTACAGTGACAAAATACAGTTCATCAATGTGGCCTCAGTCCTATACTCAGACGCGTGTTTCAGCTCTGCTTCATGCTTTGAGCATTCACACAGCTCTTCATCCTGGACAGCCCCAGCTCAGTTTTGGTAATGTCCTTGCTGCCATCCCGAGTACTTTCAACCAAATCCATTCAAAAGCTCAAAGGGTGTCTCCCTAACCTGCCATTTTAGGAATATCACACAGATATATTTGCAAATTTTCACTTGTTTCTTCCAAGCATAATCACATGTTTCATGCCATTACAGTCCCACATGGTAAAATGCCCACTTGTTTATTTTGCTGCTGAACCATAATAAATTGTTAAAATAATAATTTTAATTAACTGCACAAAGTATTTAAAGAATTTGTGAGAGAAAGTTCTGGGGAAGGTGGGGAAGAAAAAGCCCCATTCAAAAGCCAGTTCTCCTTTTCTTAAAAGTACTTTGTATTCTTTGAAGTTAAAAAAGGAAGGATCTGTACTGTGAATTGATGTTTTACAGTCTTTGCCGTTTGCAGTATGATTAACCATTTTTTATTGCTTAAAATTTCAGAAAGTTGTCTTGCAGCATAATTGATGCCACAGATAAAAAGTACTTTGGTGTTGCCTCCTGGAGCCATGTAAATGTGTTTGATTCTCATCTTTGTGTTTTAGAAAACCTACTTGGTGCCCTTGATGTGAGCATATATCACTGATTCTACAGTCAAAGTCAAAAATCCCTTAACATAAAGGGTTTTTTTAATATTTCACAACTTTTTTCAGGTTTGGGAGATTCATGCTGGCTGGACATGTACATGCTGCATGTATGATAAAGTGTGGAACAACGACCCACTTTGGCCAATTTAAGTCACTCCATGAGAATCATCTGCCTTGAAATGAGGCAGAACCTAGAACAGAAAGTTGTGCTTTTTCCACAGCGCTACCAGAATTAGATTTTGACTAGCTCCAACCTATTCATTAAAATCTCTTTTTTCTTTGCTCTTCAGCATTTTAGTGTAGGAGTTTTAATCAGCTTATCAAGTAGGACAAAGATGATTTTTTTGCTGTGAATTAACATACTTGAGATCTCTCTCTTCACAGCATCAGGCAGAAACAGACAATGCAGATCCCTTGGGAGGGTCTCTGGCAGGGTGATACGGTAGGAGGCTTCTCTGCATTTCACACACTGACTCACCAGAGAGCATTTCCTCCTGAGGCACTTGGCAAGGGGACACATCAGAGAAGGGAAAGAGGGCATAGAGGAAAGGAACACATATGTGGCACTGTATGCACACACTGCAGATACACATACAGCTTCCCAGAACTATCCATCAGACATTATCATTAGGTTTCACCAGAAGCAGGCAACATTACATGGGAGCTCATCACACCAAAGACAAGGCTGTGTCTGCCATGCAGGACCTTTCAGCAGCTTTCTGATTAAAGTTAAAAGTTCAATCAAGTCTGCAAATCTACAGTAAATTCATTCCTTTGAGGCTTGGTGCTTTTTAGACACAGCCCAGCACAGAGGCAGGGCAAAGCTTGAACACCTCCTGACTCATCTCCCTCAGTTCACCCACAGCTGACCTCCTGATGACTCAAGCCCTGGGAAGAGCTCTGGCAGCAGCTCAGGGAAAGGGTAAGCCAAGAGGAAAAGGTCTTCATCAATTCTAGAACAGCAAAGCTCTGTTCTGCAGGTACCATGCAAACATCACACTGGCAGCTGGAAAATCCCTCTGACCTTGTTATAACTCCTTAAAAATGCCACCTTTGTGGGTGAAGCATTTTTTTTTATATTGTTAGTAAGAAGATATATAGTGCTTATAGCAAAGTCACTGGTGGCCTAACTATTTTTCTTTAAAAATAAAAAGGCACAATGCAGTCACAGTCATTGTCTTCTGCTCCACTTTGAGCAAAGGTAAGCCTGCAGCAAAATTACTTGATACAGAGCATTGTTCTGTAACTTTTGGAGCTAGGAGCTCTATTTTTAAATATTAATGAGATATCCCAAACCACAGAAGACCTTCATCCATTTTCATTTGGTTTAAGTATCCTTTCCTTCCCTCAAAACTGCAGTCCCTGTCCTGAGCCTGTTTCCCACATGACCTATTCACAGCCTCCTGCAGTCTGAAAAGCTGCTGAGCCCTGAAGCCCCAAGCTCACGTGACAGACACACCAGTACAAGTTAACAAGGAGTTAACAGAGGGTGTCTGTGCTGTTGTAATAACAAAGCCTAGAACTGCTAATGTGACTAAATACAGTGAAATTAATTCTTCCCAAGCCTGACCTGTGCCTCAGTGATACAGATGAACTGTTGGCAGATAGGGACAACCTTTTCCCACAGCTGTAATTAGCATGATGTCTTTATAATTACATGGGAATTTAGATGTGTTTAGAGAAGGAGATAAAAAGTCTGCTGGGATCCTGGTGACTGTACTCATTACCTACAGAAATGCTACCATCTAGATCAGGGCTGGGCACAGACAGCTGCAGGCGGTGCTATGAAATTCCTGAGCATTCTTCCTGCTCTGTATGTGTGAGACTGGGGACATCCCAGGGACAGACATTAACAAACTCCTCCAATTTCTAAATATCCAAAGCCAACCATTTGGTTCTTTTCTTTCATGCCACTGTAGCTCACCATTAACATGATAGAGATGCAGAAAAATGAGGGTAACGAATGGTAGTTTGAGCACCAAGATTTCTGCATTCCCTTCCACAATCATAACTGGGGTGTGCAGGGACATTTTACAGTGCAATGCAGCTCAGAGTGGCAAATGAAAAGCACCTGCAAGCCGCGCTTGCTTGTTGTATCTGCAGTGTCAGGTTGGTTTATCAGTCAGGCGACACAAGAGCAGCTGAACAGCAGGATGCAAGTTCACTGCAGTCACAGGCTGGCTGACCCTAACAGAATAACTGGGTTGGAAGTGACCTCCAAGATCATTGAGTCCAACCCATGCCCTAACACCCCAAATAGACCATGGCACTGAGTGCCACATTCAATCTTTTTTTAAACACACTCAGTGATGGTGACTCCACCACGTCCTCAAGCAGTCAATGCCAGTACTTTATCACTCTTTACATAAAAAAAATTTTCTTAATATCCAGCCTATATTTCCCTTGTTGCTGCTTGAGACTGTGTCCTTTGGGTCTGTTAGTTGCTGCCTGGAGAAAGACACCAACCCTCACCTGACTACAGTAATTTTTCAGGAAGTTGTAGAGAGTGATAAGGTCACCCCTGAGTCTCCTTTTCTCCAGGCTGAACACCCCCAGCTCCCTCAGATGTTCCTCACAGGGTTTGTATTCCCAGTCCCTCTCCAGCCTCGTTGCCTCCTCTGGACCCACTCCAGTGTCTCAATGTCCTTCCCAAACTGAGGGGCCAGAACTGGACACAGCACTCAAGGTGTGGCCTCACCAGTGCCAGGTACAGGGGAAGAAATGACCTCCCTGCTCCTACTGGCCACACCATTCCTGATCTAGGCCAGGATATCATTGGCCTGGGCCACCAGGGCATACAGCTGGCTCATGTTCAGCCGGCTGTTGACCAGAACCCCCTGGTCCCTTTCTGCCTGGGCACTGTTCAACCACACCATCCCCAGCCTGTAATGCTGCACGGGGTTATTGTGGCCAAAATGTAGGACTTGTCACTTGGACTCATTAAACTCATCCTACTGGGCTCTGCCCATCCATCCTGCAGAGCCCTCCTACCTTCCAACAGACCAACACACATTCCCAGCTGAGTGTTGTCTGCAAATTTACTAATGAAAGACTCAATACCCTCATCCATGTCGTCAATAAAAACATTGAACAGGACTGGTCCCAGCACAGATCCCTGGGGGACACCACTGGTGCCTGGTCCCCAGCTGGATGCAGCACTGCTCACCACCACTCTCTGGGCCCAGCCATCCAGACTGTTCCTAACCCAGCACAGAGTGCTCCTGTCCAAGCCACGGGCTGCCAGTTTTTTCAGGAGTATGCAGTGGGAGACAGTGTCAAAGGCCTTGCTGAAGTCCAGGTACGCAACATCCACAACATTTCCTGCATCCACCAGGCAAGTCACCTGGTCGTAAAAGGAGACCAGGTTGGTCAAACATGACCTACCCATCCTAAACCTATGCTGGGTGGGTCTGATATCCCGGCCATCCTGTAAGTTCTCTCAATATAAACTTTCCTGTCACCTTACCAGGTACTGAGGTCAGGCTGACTGGTCTGTAATTACCAGGATCCTCCTTCACGCCCTTTTCATGAATGGGTGTCACATTGGCCAGCTTCCAGTCATCTGGAACCTCACCAGTGAGCCAGGACTGTTGGTAAATGATGGACAGTGGCTTTGCAAACTCATCTGCCAGCTCCCTCATCGCCCTGCGATGGATCCCATCTGGTCCCATAGATTTATGGATATCCAAGCATCTCAGCAGTTCTCTGGCTGCCTCCTCCTGGATAACAGAGGGACCATTCTGCTCCCTGACACCACGTGTCAACCCAGGAGGACAGTTGTCCTGAGGACAAGCCATGTTCCCACTAAAGATGGAGGCAAAGAAGGTGTTAAGCACTTCTGCCTTTTCCACAGTTACTAAGTTCCCTCCCACATCCAGTAGAGGACAAAGGTTGGTCTTACCCTTCCTTTTGCGGTTAATATATTTGTAAAAACATTTTTTATTATCCTTCACAAATGTTTCCAAATTAAGTTCTAATCCCAGCTAGTCCTGATGAGCTGTGTTAAGTGTATTAGATTGTTATTAAATAGGTCAGGGGGGCTCAGACATGCAGCTAAGGCCTCCAGCCCAGGCTTGCCAAAGTCCTCTGATGGAAAGAAACTGAACTTGTGATTTCCCTGGCAAAGACCTAGCCCAAATTAAGCTAGTGGGTTTCCTGCAGTTTAACTCTGGCAGAAGGGAGCTCAGCACAGCTGTGGACCAGCTGTGCTGAAGCATCCCCAGGACAGCAAGCACAGAACCAGTCCAGCCAGGCTCTCTCTGCTGCACTTGCAGGACCAGAAATGCTCTTACAGCACCCATCTCCTCCTCTGCAGAGGTGATGGCAGTGAGCCCTTTCAGTCTTCAGCGAGGCCAGTGTTGCTGCATTCATATCTCTTTGACAAAAAAGAGGCAGAGAAATAACTTGCAAAGGCAGGAGCTGGCAGTAGTGCTAATGTCAGGAGTTGAGCTCCTGTGCACAGTTTTACCCTTTGTTCTTTACCTCTGAGCACAGCAGCGAGCAAAGAGGGACTGTGAAAGATGTCACCACTTCTCACTCAGCCCTCCACATTTGCAATGATTTTCTTAGAAAAACCAAGACAAAGAAATTCAAATACACTTGGTGATAACATCTTTCCTCACAAAAATAACTGGCATCAATTTCCACAGCCTTTTCAAATGATCCAGTGCAAGGAAATCTATTCTTGGATCATATTCCATAGTTGCTCCAATGCATATGTTTCCAAAGGCAGCACCACAGCTTCACCCTACCCACTGCATGAAAAAGTAAATCCACTCTGAGGATAACATTTGCATTTTTCTGACGAGCAATAAGTCAGCAAAGGAATCTAATTCACCCCCAGTATAAAATACCAGTGCCAGTCATTCACATCAGGGCAAGTAAAAATTGCACAACATTCCCCAAATGCAAATTGTGACTGTTTGGTCACGGTAAAACATGCTAAAGCTGTAATTGCTTTATAGTTGCAGATAGTTCAAGAAAGCACTTCCCTGAGACTCACTTTTGAAGCCAAAGGACCATTAGGTATCTGGTTACAGGACCATGGCAAAGAGATGATAGATACATATCCTCACAGTGAGCATTTTAAATATATATCTAAACCATGCTCAGAATGGGGATACACAAATTCCTCTGGGAGTTTGATGAAACCCAAGAGGAAACCTTTCCATCTCCCTGCTGTAAGCTCGTGTCAGATGTCAGAGAAGTGAAGACATCAAACTGGCTCACTGCAGCTGCTATAAAAAGCCAAACCCCCCAGGAAATATTCCCAAGTGGGACATGGTATCCAGGATTACTTCAGTGTCATACACCATTCACTCCCTCCTCTTTTAAACATTTTTTAAGAGAAAAGACTATAAAAACTGAAGGAACAGAACACAAACATGCTACATCTCAAGCCTTGCACATCTCAACCCCAAAAGTCATCTGTGTCCATGATATTCATGAAGCCATTGACTCCAAACTCTGGATTGTTTCTATTTCAGGCTCTCCATTGCATTTACTCACAATCAGGTGAGCCCAGAAGCTGAAGCTTCATTTTTAATGATCTCTTAAATCAGGTTGGAATCAGCTGAGCTGGGCCAATCTCTGCACAGAGATGGTTCTTCATGGAGCAGCTTTACACAGTGAGTATATTGCAGAGTGTCCAACCTCTGCAGAGCTCCCTGGGGCAGACATTTACTGAGGAACACAGGATGGGAGACAAGACGAGGTGGTTGTATCCCATACGTCAATACATTTCAATATGTTTATATGCAGAAGCCCAAATTAGTTTGAAAGTAGGAGCCTGGTTCTGCAAAATCTTTCTTCTTTTTTTTCTAAGCCAAGCCTGACCCTGGAGGATAGCTACAGTCTTTACTAGACATATATGAGATTAAAAACAACCTTGACAGGTAAGCTCATCTGATGACTTCTTTGAAGCACTTGAACATTTTCTATCATTTTTCCCTTCATTTACATGTAAAGTTGGATTGGCAGTTTGAAGCTTCCTATTAATTTAGTTCCACTTTTACAGCTCAGAGACCATAATGTATGACAAAGCAAAATTTAAGCATTTGAAACCTATAAGAAGACATGAGGACAGAGGAAGGGGCAAGCAATGCTCCAGTAGAGCGACCAGCAGCTCAGGCATGACAGTGTAACAGCCATGGGGACACCTAATCCCAGGTCAAAAATAACCCTATTTCAGAATGACGTCTCCTCTTTCAAGAATAATTACCCTTTTCCTGAGATGCCACTCAATTCCCTGCTCCAGAAAAATTAAAACTTTGTAGTGATTATGATTGGAAAGATTTATTTCAGAGATGCAAATACAGCAATTAAAAAGGGTCCACAGAATTAAAAATAAGCTTGCTGCATTTTTTCCATGCATATAATCCCTCTTCTAACACTTTGCAAGGCTTCTGACAACATCAGTCTTTTAATTTTTGTTGTGCACAGAGGAATCTTTTTAAATGTAATGGCTACATAAACTCTGCAGCTCTGAAAGCCTCTGTTCTCAGTGCACACCTTTAGGAGACACCATTTCTTCTTACAGATACACTACACTTCTTTGACTCCTGTCTGCTAGTTATTAAACACCCCAGCAGCCACACTTGTCCAGTGACCAGCTGTCCCTTCCAACCATGGGCCCCTGCTCAGCCCTTTCTGAGGCCACAGGACAGCAAGATGCTCAGGAGCAGCTTGTGATACATTTGCTCTCCATCTCTTCTTGTCAAGCATGGTAAAGGCCCTGTGAGTGGGAAAGCGAGGTGAGAAGTGAGGCACAGGCAGGAGCCTCAGCAGACAGACACAACACAGCTCTCTTGTGGGGAAAAGCCCTTCCCAAAGAGCTGTAATGTGCTGGAATACCAACACAGAGCAAGCCATGGGTTTGACAGCAGCGACAGAGGAAATGGAGTGGAAAGATTTGCAAAAGCAGAGCCAGTCCAACAGTCCCAGCACAGAATGCAGCAGCAACAGCAATAAAATTCCTGCAGGTCTCCTCAGTTGCACTGCACCACCTATTTCTACTCTTCCTTTCCTGCAACCCTGCTAAGAGCCCAGAGATACCCCAGTGTCAGGCTCCTTTTCTTGAATCATCTCACCAGTGCTGCTAATTGATCATAGTACAGACTAATTATCTCAGAATAGGAGATTTTTTTCCATCATGGCAAAGCTTTGGCAGACCACATAGCATTTAATTAAACTACGCTTATCATCTAAATATTTTAAGAAATTCACCTAAGCTGTTCTCTACTCAAGCAAATGGAAATCTATTAGGAGCATTAAAAATTCTTGGGGTTTTTCCTAATAAGATCCTTGCACTAGGAATCATTTCTTCTCATCTCTCTCCTTCCCTCCTCCCGCAAAATACTACCTCATTGTTAGTCCACAAAAAAAGCAAAGCATAACCAGGGGACACCTGTCTACAAATTACTGAAGGTAATCCATCAGGCTATGTATGGCCCCAACTTGGGTTTGCAACAAGCCAGCCAACCCCCACCCCACTGCAATAGGCAGCAGGGAATTCAGCCCTGTGAATCCTATTGAGGGATGGTCCAAAGGGGTTGGACACTGCTGACATGGTCCAGGGGTCCTTTTTAAGCACAAAGGGAGTGATGGTGGTCACCCCATCAGGGTACAAACACTGACTGCAAGCACACACAGCTGTTGGCAGCTGGACTCTGAACACCATGGACTGAGAGAAGGCATTTGGCCAGGTGGGGCTACAGCTCAAGCTGCCAGGCACATCCTGGGTGGGCAGTGAGGGACCACTGCTGCAGGCACAAACCAGCACCCATCAGGGGCCACATCAGCCGTGGGCACTTGTAAACATGAACAAAAATTGAGACAAATGAAAAGCCAAGCCAGGAGCTGCAGTCAGAAGTTTAAATTTCCACACCAAGCTTATCCACTCTCTGCAGATGAACATTCAGTCATGAATAGAGAGAGATAGGAAGGCAGAGGGCTTGTTTAGAAAAAACAGATTTATTTTTCTAAAACTCAAGAGCTCCTGGGTAGCTGCTCTTGACTTTTACCCTAGAAGAATCAGACACAACAGCACTTCTCTAATAGATTGCTCTAATTTTTTAAATACAAGGCTGCTTTCTGTAGGACTGGAGAAGTCCTGCCTGCTGTTTGCCACCTTTTAAACCTCTATCAGGCAGCAACTGACACTCTCAGCAGCACACTGGTCCCACTGGCTGGGAGTTAAAAATCAGATTATGAAAAAAGTAACAGCTTGTTCTGCATCCTAAGAAAGCAGGAGCTAGATTTTCCCCTTCATAAACAAAGCAGCTGTTCTGCCCAACTCAGCCAGGACTAAAACAAATTCTCCTACATGGCATGCTGATTTTTTTTTTTTTTCTCTAATTGCTGGCTTTGGAGTTTTATTCAATAATACGCAGCTATTTATATTAATTATAATAGTTACAGCAAAGAAGATGATATTACTTCAGAGTAATTACAACCTGATTCAGAGTAGGGACTAAGTCTGATTATCAATGGATGATCATCAATCAAAAGGATTCTTTGCACATCCAGGCATCTGAGGCCCAGGTAGTTCCTCCCTTTTAGCAAGTCAGCATTTTCTGTGCACCATTGCTTGTAAAAGTTGTCTTGGGCACTTCATGTGTTTAGGCATCCTCATGGGTCTATTTTGTAGCCAAGACCAAGCTCTTCACTGCTGCTGGCTTTGCACAGGGCTGGTTAAGTTTGCTCAATTTACCTTACTGAAAACAGGTTTAGGGACCTCCACAGGAGCTGTTGGCTTCACCAACGCAATCTGCAGGCTTGACATAGATAAATTAATTATTTCAATGCATAAGCTCAAGTAAAAAGATAATCTCCAGACCATATTGTCCAGAGGAATTGGCTCTGTTTTATCATGCTTCACTCATACCTCATGGCACCTTCATGTCCTGTACAGGCATCCTGAGAACAAGTGCACAGAACACTCGAATTGGAGATCCTGCCATCTGCTCAATAAATGGACCTCAGATGCATCTGTGCTGAAGATTAGAAATGAAAATTCAGGCTAATTCCCCCTTCTGAAATATTATCACATGTGTTACCATGGATAAACCTTCAGTTTTGTCACTGACATCCATTCAATCCCCTCAGAACACATTCTGCATAGTTGTGACATAAGATCTCTATGATGAGGGCAAGAAGTGTTGGTTTAATGAAGAATATGAGCCAACAAAATCACACTCCTTAGCCAAAGAAACCAGTTCTTTAGAAACAGCCGTATGGAAATTCAGCTATTAATACTTTCTTGGACTGCCTTGGAAACAAGTGTCAGGGAAAAGAGCTCTTTAGTAATTCATGAGGTCAGAAATAGAGACAACCTAGACAAATTGCTAACCAGGCTCAATGTACAGCAAAAAAGCATGGAATGCTACAAATCTGAGCTTCAACAGCCTTCTAAACACAAATCCCAAATCTCTTTCTGAATCAAATGGCTATGCTAGTATCATCAGACCTGCCAGGCTGTTCCGAGTACCAAGTCCAAGAGAGAGGGTGCTCCATGCCTATTTTCTTCCTATGCATTAAAAAGATGGTTAAAATTAACTCTTCCATCCTTCCAGCCACAATTATAAAATAAATCCTTTGTAAACAGCACTGGGCTAAACCATGTTTCTCCTCCTGCTTTCAAGGTGTCTCAGACCCAAGCTCTCCAGTCACTCAGACCCTTGAGTCACACACATTTATTCATTGCTGAGTCACCCTTCCAGAGCTGGACTCCAGTGCTCCAGGAAAGCTGGGTTGGAATAAGTCTGCCCTTGTTGGATTTATAGCAGATGAACAAACATGAATGTGAACCAGTTGCATGTAAGTCCTATGTCTCATTTGATGTTCATGACTGCTTCAAAAGGCAGAACTCTGCCAACCTGGAGCTAATGCTTAACCTCAGAGACGATGTTGCATATGGCAGAGCACATTACAACTGGTGAGTGTCATTTGTTTCAATATTTGCCAAAGGCTTAGTCCTATTATTTAGACAGTTTTATAAACAGCTATATGATATTCTGCAAGTAGCATTTTAACCAAGTCAATTTTCTGAAGCCTCTTTATCCAGTAAGGACAGCTCTGCCTGTTAATTATACAAAACTCTGCTTCAATAGTGTTCACTAGCAAAGAATATCCACTTGAATACTTTTAATTTAAAAAAAAACAACCAACCAAAAATAATAGGAGTAGCAGTTTTTTCCTGCTACTCCCATTGCTACAAGTCAGGAAAATAGTAAGAGAAGTGCTGACACCTACAGGATTTTTGTTTGTCTAGAAACCCGTCCTGTTTAAGTCCTACATCACTCACAGTACAGTAAAACAAGCAGATGACTTCAGAGTACAACAGCTACTCGATCAGAATTAATTTACATGACTGAAGTAATACTTCATACACTTTTTCAACACTTTTTTTTAATACCTCTCAGGAACATACAATCCAGGCCAATTAATGCTGATTGTTTGAAACTCAGAAAGCTGAAAAAATAAGCTATCAGAGTACTTTCCATTTCTACTCCCTACTTCCCACTCTGCTCACAACCTTGGCACTTCTCATTTCTGCATCTAGCTTCTTTCCCTTCTTCTTTGGCTCCTGAACACCAGTAATTAAGAGATGCATTTCCATTTCTTTATTCTGCTAAGAGCAAGCTCTAGGACATAAGTCAAAAAGATGCTTTCCCCCCTTCTCCCAACACTTCTTCTAGACTATTTTTCTTTCCCCCTCATCATCAGTTTCTTCTCATTTCTGTTTTTTCCCAGCTGGATATAATAATATATTAAAGCTGTCACAAATTAATGCCCCTATCACTCTGTTCAGTGAGATACTTTCGATTCACTTCTGTACAGCTCTGCAGAATCAAGGACAAATGAGGATGTACAGGAGTCACATGCAGCCCTAAAACCCCAAAGCCTGTGTAGCTGAGGGCAGAGATTCAAGCTGGCACAACCCGAGGCCTTTGTGCCAGCTCACTCAGCTCCATGTTCTCCAGGCAGAACCCCAAGCTCAGCACCTCACTCCAGATCCACAAAGACTTTATGTTTCCAGGCCCAGCCCCATTCCTACACCCTGCCCAGCCCCAACCTGCCCTCACCAGGAGGACCATTTCCAAAAGGCATCTTTTGTACCAAGTAGCTCCTGTGAAAGCAGTCTTGATTATCAAAGTCACCCAAAGCCGTTTCCAAGAAGCATTAAGAAGCTTGGCTTTGTTCCAGGTCATTGGGGAAATAACATTAGCTTCCAGTGCTGCACAATAAAACCAGATACATTTCTTTGTGGTTCAAAAGGAGCCTTGAGGTCTATCACAAAGACTGAAACAAGCATTGGCAGTGTTCAAGTGGAACAAATGGTGAAGAGGAAAAACATATAACTAGTTACATACACATTCTCAAAAAAATCCAGGCTAGAATAAAGGAAGGTTTAAGCACAGGAGGAGGTAATTTGGTTTCTTTCACCATCTAGGTCTGTATTTTTCATACTGACATCAGATTCATTACAGTTAGACTGCTAAAACTAATCCCTGGCCTGCATTACCTTACATAAACAATTTTTGCCTCATTTCTTTCAATTTCCTAGTCAAAACAATCTTCAGCCAAAGCAAATAGGTAAGACATCACATGCACAAGTGCCTTCAAATACCCAGCATCCAAAACTACAGGTGTAGGTGTGACTGGAGGAGATGCAGCATATACAGTGCTCTTGTCCTTCTCCTTCTCCTCTGAGGTTAAGTTTGTGGCATGGGAAAGACCACACCAGAAGAGAGGGTTTGCACTGGTGAAACTGCATCTCTGCAGAACTCCAGGTGTACTAGGGAAAGATACTTAATGACATTTGGTGGGCTTGAGCACTACAGTGACAGAGGGATATTATTCTGTGCCCAAGAATAAAACTACTGCATGAGAAGGATTCTGCACATGGTTTGACCTACACCACAGTTTATTTGTAAACATTTGTTACATGTGTCAATAATTTAATTGAACACAGACTTTGTACAATTCAATGTATAATATTAACAATGTCACACTAGAAGAGCACAACTGTATTCAGTTACAGTTGTACTTAAAACTTCCGAAATTTAAACCATTTGAAACACTGAATAAGAAAGGGAAAATTTGAAAACAATGGAGAAAAAAGTGCAATAAATCATGATAAAAAAACCCTGAAAACAAACGTTTTTACGCTCCTTAGCTGGCTCCCGAACATCTTCAGGTATATCCATCTAGCTTCAGTACTACTTGGGTTGTGCCAGAGCACAAAGCCAAGCTGTCTTCTGCAAGCTAAAAGTCCGTCTGAAACAGAAACTTAAACCAGTTTTACAATGTGTAATGCATGTGATTTTCCCCACGGTCAATAAAACTACCTGAAGAAAAGAAATTGAATTAATTTGTCTTTATTTGCAATACAATATAAAATAGAAACTTTTGGTATGAAGATCTTAGAGACCTGTTGTGTTTTTACACCATATTTAAAACAAAAGTCATGTAGTCTGAAGCCTCTTGACCATTCCAAGCACTGGTGCTCTAACAGAGTTTTAGGAATTTCAATAGACTTCTTTGGTTGCAATTTATTCAGTAAACTTCAGATATGCAGATTTGAGTATTTAAGCTCCTAAACTAGTGTTGAAGCCCCTAAATTATAGTGGCTTAAGTTCTAAAAAACTGCAATACATCTGGAATTCTCAACACTAACTGTAAGATTCATGGGTATTAACCAACTCTGAGAAGCAGGCTACTTTTATTGAGAAACTTTACTTTAGACAACCTAATAACAAAGGATAATATCCTTCACTTAGCAACACTGAAGAATATGCAGTGAGAACAGTAAGTTTTCATCTATTTTCAAACTTTCCTACAACTTGCACTATCATTACTTTACACACTAGTATGGATAGTGCATGGCAAAATTTAATGCAATACAGCAAACTAGCTCACCTACTGCAGCTCACAGTAGCACTTAAAGTAACATCTATAGCCCTGAAAGTGTAAGCCATCACTACTGCTTAATTCCTCTAAGGTGCCAGGTATCGGCTTCATCTCCATGTAGCAGTTCTCACAGTAAAGGTTTTCTCAGCCATTTCTAGCAGACTGACATCCAATTCCTCTTCAATTTACTTTGGAGGAAATAAGGCAACTTAAAAACCACTATGGAGAGTATGCATGTCCAGTACAAAGTCACAGTGGTGTAAATGATCAACTTTATATGGGTAACGTAACTGTGATATATGCAGAATGCTAAGGTCAGCTGTTGCTGGTAAAATTCCAGAACAAATCTGATGTAAGAAAGCAGCTCTGAGCAAACTGAAGTACTTCAAACTTCCAGTTTCTTAAAACACAAGTCCTATGCTTACACTTCAGGAATGTACATAAAGCCAGTGAAAAAGAATGAGATGTTCACAGTTGTTAATTAAGTCACTGCATTATCCTATACATTTGTACATTTGTCCTCTTCAAGGTTTTGACATGTTTTTTTAATGCAGAATGGGACACAAACCCAAATGTTGCCATTTTTCTCCTTACTGCTGTTCAGTATCATCTGTGCCACAGATCCTTGACCCACTGTGTATTGCAGGATAGTAATGACAGGATGATCAAGTCTCATTTTTAGTTACAACTATTTAAAACAAGGCAGCTCTAGTAAAGAAGAGAGCTAGCAGAGAAGTCCTAACAAAATACATTGCTCGTCCTCCTCATGTGCAAAACGGAACAGACTTTTTTAAGCCAGCAGGAACTTGTTAATACCTAATACAAAGTAAAGTCATGCTACATAAAGTCATCCCCTACAAACAGAGACAGAACACGATTTTAGATGAAAAAGCTTACTGTTAATTTTTTTCATGATCAACAGCTAATAGTTCAAGGAACACAGATTCACTGAATTTTGTGTCTTCACATCCTCTGCTGTTATATTCCTTTGCTAACAACTCATGTGAAAAATAAAGAACTCTGTTCTTTCAAACACTGATCAACAGGACAGAACCAGTTATCTACCTTAAGCTTAATTTATGACAACAGGAGTTTGCCCACAGGAATCATCACCAGCTTCAAATTACAGCAAAAGACTCCCAGCGGGATCAAATCTCAGACACTCCCAGTTTCATACCAAGAGGAGAATGAATCCATTATCATTAAGAACTCTGTGAACAGAGACAACTACCTCAGTTCTTCCACAATTCCGTACCTCCACCAAATACTGACAGAGATGTAAGTGCACCACTCATCTGAACCACCACTAAAGTGGCCTTAGGTCATCAGCAGGACATTGAGTCTGCACTAATTGAGTGTCCTCCTTCCATTGTACTGATTTGTCAAGGCCCCACCATTACGCTGAACTACAGAATTCAACAATCCTTAATGCCCCATATCATCACGATACTTTTATTTAATCAGTTGGTATCACTTAGCTTTCAGAGGAAGAGCCAAATCTCTTACCTTTATACAGAAAAATTTTCAGTAATACAGTACAAAACTAAACAGAATTTATGTCTGAGTAACGAACATAGAAAACTACTATTGCAATTTTGTGGTGACAGCATAGAAATTTAACAATCATCAGAAAGCCTAGAAAGGGCATGTTTAGTTATAAAAGAAAGATTGTCTCAAGATAAAAATAGTGCTGACAGCTAAAAAGCTCTCTGTTGCAGCAAGATACGCAGTAATGAGTAACAAGTTTTAGACAGTTTAAGTACTTCCCCAATACTGCAACACAACACATTTTTGTAACACTACTTTTACACGGGTTATGCTGCAGCAGCAGTACACTTCTTAGTGGTTGGCATTAGGAATTAACCTTAATAGAAGAAAGGCATTTAGTGATCAATGCACAAGAACCTCTATTGGACCTGTTCCCTAGGTGTGGTTGAAAAAAACTGAGGAAGGGGCCCATCCGTTCCATTCAGATAATACACCTTCCTTGAACATGAGATTCTTGGCAGGAAGAGGAACACCCATGTCTGCAGAAATCGGCTGCAGAAGGGAACTTGAAGAACCAGCATCATGGAGCTGATCCAGCGTTGAAATACCTTCCTAAAAGCAAAACAAAGAAAACCGTGTTTTAGAGAATATGACAGGTTAATCTAATCTGCAAATACACCTTGAGTTTCTGAAGCATGTTACTATAATCCAATGAATACCAAATAATTATGGAAGAAAAAACAGAATAAACAAAATGAAATAAGAATACAGATAGCTCAGCTGCATCTTTGCATGCATGATTTGGTTTTCAAGAAACCTTCAGGGAAGTTTGTGACCTAAAACTGAAGACCTAGAAAAATGAATGGAAAGCTCTAAAAGGACATCTATCAGACTGCTATTTATCCTGTACCATGCTAAGATGAATATATGTATTTGGAGGCAATTGCTTGACCATTTGCTGAGGGGTATTATTTCCCAGAAGTTTGGTTTTCTCATCTTAAAACTCATAGCAGTACCTTTTTCTTTCCTTTCTACGGACATCATCTAGAAAAGTGTATCTTAAAGATAACATCTAACACATCAGGACAGGAGTCACTTAAGATTAAGGGCTTTGGACCTACTGGGAATCTCTAGCATTCTTACCAGGAGACAGTTTCAGGATGACACCATCCATAACACTAGGTGGTTAAGTAACCTGAAAATTTATGATCTTACTGAAAACAGAGTCTTAGAGAAAAGTACCACAAGACAGGGAAGCTCAGCAGATTCCACGTTACACATGGATATGTCTTGCTTCCAGGCAGAAACAGAGCAGGCTGCAGACCTGGCATTCCTCTTTGCTTACTACACAAGATCTCTGTTTCCTACCTACACTCCCAGAAGTCCTTCCAGAGTACTTTGTTTTGCATATATATACTCATTGAACACTAAGGTCTAGAGGATCTTAGGACGAGAACAAAATTAACTGGAATGAAATCCATGTTAATATATTTTATTTTTTCTAAGGAAACATTGACTTGAGAGGCAGATAAATTTAGCATCTCTGTGGTTTGCAGTAAATCACTCCAACATATCCAAGCAGCCACCACATAACCAGCACAGTTACAACAGGAGGAGGGAAGGACAATTTTGCTGAACAAGTGCCATAAAAAACAATGAAAATAATTATGCACTGGAAGCAACTACAGAGTTGAGACAAGTATTAAATGAGGCTAAAAAAGGGAAAGGGAAGTACTTGCTTTGTCCTTCAAGTAGCACTTGAGTGCTTAATACAGTTACCATTTAAAGAAAAGGCAAATAAAATGAACCATGTATGTTTTCAATCACCCACGAAAGGCAAGTAAGAAGGCAGAAAGGGATGCTAGATCACACAGAACAATTAACATCTGGATTATTGCTCCTTACCTGGAATGAATGAACAAAATTAAGGACCTGAAGAGACAGCTTTCTACTGGAATGTAGGAGTTTTTGAAGGCTGTAAAAAACAAAAGAAAAGAAGTTATGGTTAAGGTACACAATTTTTTACCAGTAAAGCACCCCCATATAACTTGCTCACAAATAACTCCAGTAGTATCTAACATCATGTGACAAAAGCTTTCACACATAAAGCTTGATAATACTGTCATCACTGAAGAGGTGCTTGACTCATCTGCTCTTGAGTCTAGTCAGGTAAAAACTATTTTCCACACCATTTACACTGAATAAAATGAAACTACTGCAATTGAAAAATATCATTTTATGCAAAATAAGTAATATACTAGATGCATTCTTATCTAGGACAGTCTGGTAACGTGACTTTTAAGAAGTATATTAGTGACACAGCATTAAAAGCAGGTCAGCTATTATAATAAGAGCCTTAAGCCTTCTTTTCAAGCAGCCTTACTTTTGATTTCTAGAACTGTGCCTTAGGGAAAAAAAAAAGCCACGAAAAATAATCCACAAAAAACTCCACCAACCCCCCCACAAAACAAAAGAAACAAACCCCAAAATCCCATTGTTGAAAGAATAATCTTTCATAAAGAAAAACTGCAGTAAAAAGCATTAGATAGCAGGATCATAAGCTGTGACTAAACTTAACAAGTATGATACCAACAGTAAAGAAACTTACCGTAAGAGCTAAATGCATTTTTCATCAAAGCATTACCAGCAAATTTCCTCCCCCACTCCAGAACAGTTGGGAGAAGGAGAAAAAGTGCTAGGCTAGAAAAGGAAAATGAGTAGGAAGGACACAAACTTACTTTTTTCCTGACCTGCTCACAGACAGTTTGCAACAAAGAATTAATTTTTGCTTTACAGAAACTATAAAAAAACCCTAATCTTAATCTTACCACAACTGAGGACTAGTTGTACACATCTATAAGCCAAAAAAAAAAAAAACTCCCTTACACATCAGAATTAGCCACTCTACAAACATAGCTCAGTTCTGGTTTATAGGCATTGAGTTGTAAGTATCTTTTTGCAGAAGCTCCAGACACATCATCTGTTAAACCTGCAACCAATAAATTACAGCTCACCTTTCTTTTCTACATAATCCATGAGTGGCAATTTTTCTGCAGACTTTCTGATTCAACTCGGAACTGAAAAGTGGAATGCCAAAGCATAATTCCAGGGGAACCCATTCCAGTTCAGTTGTGGGTACTACAGAAAGAAAAACAAGAGATAACCAAAGTGTAACTAAAAGAAAGCAAAAGAGCTCATTCTGGAGTCAAAAAACTTATATTTGGATCCATGAGACAGTTCATGCTTTTTAGAGATAGCTCATTTACTGAGCTGCTCAAATATTTAAGGGAATCTGAAGAGGAATTTCGCATTGGACATGTCCCAGAAAACTATCAAACAATGAATTCAGATCCTTAAAAACAAGGTAATGTTTAGAACAAGCCATTTGTCATGTTTTTACCTTCAAGGCTGTGCTTGACTGCAGAATCCATTGAGGGTTCTTCTATTACCATCTCAAATGATTCTGTGCTCCCATTTACATCAGATCCTGATGCTAGTTCAGTCTCTCCTAAAGGCAAAGTAATTCTTAAATAAACAGCACATGAATAGAAATTTAATTACCTTTGCCCAAGGACTATAAAGCTGTAAAACTGGAAGAAGGGACAAGGAGAAACATAAGGCCAGACTCATTTTGGGACTGAGAAGTTATTTAGGGATCCTCAATACTGCCAAAAGATTAAGCTCTGGCATATAAAAATAACAACATTTATTTTTAATATTTAAAGGAGTATTTTTTGCCTTTATTGACTGTTCTAGTTCTGTCATTTATCATTCTGTATTTGGTATTCCTGAGCCACTCTCAAAGAAGAATTAGGAGGTAAGCCTACTGCCAATAGATTTACACTCAAAATGTGTTTCTATCTGTGTTGGATAGTATTTTGTAGAGTTACAAATCAAAGAATTTAATACTTTGCTCACCTTTGCTTAAGTAATTAGATGTGAAATTAAGGGGACACAGATAAAAAAGACAATTATTGGTAACCAACCTCTTCCATCAGAAGCATCACTCAGCTTTCTGTTAGCATGCTGACTTGAAGGATTCAACATTGTGACATAGCCACAAAAATGCTGCAAGTCCACTTTGTTTCTCAGTATTTTTAAAGCTGTATGAATGCCCATGTTCACACGAGAGAAGTCTAAGGAAGAAACAAAACATATTCCAGCATACTTTAAAAGAGGCCTCCCCCACAACCATGGGTAGGGTTTTAATTTGGATTTTTCCTGCTTGTAATGCTCCATCTTAGTGACCACATTGTTAGATATGGGATAACACCAAGCATGAAGTGGTATGATAAAGTAGTAGAGCCAAGGAGAAAGAAAAATACAAACAAAAGACAATCTCTCTCCTACACAGACACATTCAGACAGCAGAAATAGCAAGGTTCAGCTAGGAATCAGGCATCCAAGCTCTTTCAGTGCCAGAGTCTTTTATGGCAGATGCAATGCAAGATACATACTTCACATATCTGAAATTCTGAAGAATTATAACACAGTATTAGAGCTTAACAAGAAATTTCAACACCAAGTTGTTCATGCCAGAAATCAAGAGATTCTAACTTCAGGGTTTCTTCCAACTTGATACTAGATAAAAAAAAGACATATTACAGGGAGAAAATATAATTGTAATGAATTTTGAACCTAGTAAAAACTAAATTAGGAAGTCAGTTTTATTTCTACTTGGTCCAGACTTTTCTAAGCGGTAACCTAAATAATTTTAGATTTCATACCTGGAAATGCATACTTTTATGAGAGTTCTCACTGTGATAGGTTATAGCCTCAATTATGCAAAGCTTCTGTCCTACTCATCAAGGAGCATTGATAACTTGTTAATTCCTGCCTTTCAATATCAATACATAGTTGAGCTAGGCAGACTTTGCAGGAATAGATTTTGCTAGCAAAGCTTTTCTGGAGAAAAAAACCTCCATAATAGGCTTCTGGTACTAATAATCAAGGTAAGCTTGTTCAGTTTTTGTCTCAGCTGTCTTGGAGTTAAGAAATGCTCAATAAAATATATGGAAGAATTATTTATGCAGTTAAATAAAGATGCTAGTAAATAAGCAAGTATGAACAAATAAAAATTTGGAGGTATTTGTGGAAATTACTTCTTTACATGTGTGTTAGGAGATAAGAGAGCCAGAAAACACATTCTAATTAGGTCAGAGAAGATAGAAAAGGGAAAGTGATATCTCTAAGCTCAGAACAGACTTGTCAACAATTTAAAACTTTCCATTTCTCATATGACTCATAAGATCAACCAAATTTGCTTTAAAAGGATTATTGCACAAAGTGATGTGCAACAGATGTGTAATGTAATGTAGATTGTAATGTAGAAATCACACTGAAGATGATCTGTTACCTCCCTGTTGCTCAGCTTCATCAAAAGGGAAAGGTATGTGCATTGTTTCTCCCATTCCATGCATGCCATGACCCTGAACATCAAGAAATTAAATTAGGAACAGAAAAATTCTCATCAGCTTAGCTCAGTCCTACTTGTGCTCCCTTTTAAGGAGTACCAGCCAAGCTAATGAAACAAACAAATGGAGGTATTTATGCATTAAACATCCTGCTTAGCTGAAATAATTGAAGCACCCCACCTTTCCCCTTAAAACACAAGTGGTAAACACAGTGAGGTTAAGTTTCAGTGAAGAGGAGCAATTTTTCTCTCCGATTACTGGCTGCAAAAGTATTTTCTAAAGGCTGAGCACTTCTGGAGCAAAAAGGACTTCCCACCCCTGCATACAGTACATTTTTCAGCAGTCACAGGCTGCTTACAAGCTGGGTTTTGAGAATGTGTAATTTTATGTTTGCTACGATACTAAACATCTATTTATTTAAATGATTAATGCTGAGAATTCAGCTGAACCAAAGAAACTGATGAGGAAACAATTTTAATTCTTCCAAATAGAAAAACCCAACCTATTATGCTTTTTGTGATAAGCAGCATGTTTTGTTCATACTTTAGTGTAAGAGCTAAATACCATGCAGTCTGAAAAGCTGTATTTCTTGAATCACAGTTCATAATACCAGTTACTTTGTGTCACTGCTGTCTAAAAACCTTGTGGACCCTTCACTTTCATCCCAGTTTGCTATCTCCCCGACTTTAGTTACCAAAACTCATTATGCTTGCCCATAATACAATAACACATATATAATGTGAATTCAGTTCAAACCTGAGTCTTAACTACCACAGCAGCACTGCCTACAGAAGTAAAATATATTTCTCAGCTCTTGAAAAAAGTGTCTCATCGTCTACCACAGAACAGCTTAACTCAAAAAATTATGCAGTTTTTCATCATTTATACAGAGCACTCTGTACCTGAATCAGCACAGCAGAATGAGTTAAAGCATCATTCAACATTGTGAGCACATTTGAAGTAGGAACTACCCCTGGGTCGTGACCCCAAGACGTTATTAGTAAGCGATCATAACCCTGGAAGAGAGAAATTAAGATTGTGTGTAGTAGTAATGAATTCTCTAAGCACATAAGGTGAAATATTAGAGTTAGGCATTAGCATATTATTACGACTAGGAAGTTATCATAGGTAACTACAGCTCTACAGTGCTACACTTGTAATCAAGGATCACTCATGTTCATTCTCTTGGTAAAGACAGAAGTTTGCCAACCTCAAAGTTAAGATGTTATTTTGGACAGGAAATATCTGTCATCAAACTCTGTAAAGGTGTGTGGCCATTACAGCAGCCTTCTAGCAAATAGGAGATGAATATAATCCCACATTAATTTAAAAACAAAATATAAGATGGACGAATTAACACTATCAGCAAAGAAAAAAGATAAATCAATCCCCAAAACATGTATCAAGGGCAGGGTGGGGAACAGGAAGACAAAACCACTAAGTAATTTCCTAGTTTCTCAGTAATTGAATTACACTGCATCTCCATAAGAATTCTAGAAATACTTTGACAGTTCTCTAAGAAAATGTTACAAAACAGCAGCAGGAGAGGAGCACTCATATTCCCACAGAGGAAGAAAAAATCCGGACTGGGAGATCATTTAGTTCAAGAAAATCTGTCCTGTCAGCACACTAAGATTCATGCAGTATTTTGAAGTTTTCCAAGACTACTACACTGAATGCTTCTTTACTAACAAAAGTGCACAATCCATACAAGTACAGGTGGTTTAAACTAATAACAAACTAGGGTTTGAATCAAGGTCACCACACAATGGCCTTACAAAATGCCTTCTACTCTGGAAGACTTGATTAACTTTATTCTATGTGATCTTACAGTATATCTTAGAAATACAGGTATCTATAAAATTTTTGAAATCATGAAGGATAGGGACACATGAAAGGTTTGAGAAATGGAATCTACAAATCCTTCTGTTAGAGAGGACTGCTGATATAGGTACACCAAAGAATGCACTCTCTCTCTGAATGTCTCCAAACCTTTCTAATATATTTAGTTCCTCATGTATCTACAGGATGAAAAAATGAGATGAAAACTGTAGAGGCCTCTCTGCAATCATAAAATTAAACAATACTATTTTACAAATCCCATTGTGAGCAGCAAGACCCAAACACTGCTAAATGTCCACAGCATTTCAAATCAAAATCAACAGATGCAAAGATTTTTTGGTTCAGGCAAGTTTAGAAGTTGTCATGGCCACTTCCACCTACACTTGTTTAGTATACAGAATACCCAACAGTGCTCCTTTGTGGTACATTTTTCTTTATTATTATCTCAGAAACAGAATGGGAGAAGGCAACATCTGAAATCTTTCAGGCAGAAGCTAGATCACCTGTGCTGTTTTGTGGGACTCCCTGCCAAAGCACTGCATGGATGCTAAAAAGTTAGGTGGATTCCAGGCTGGAAGGAATTGAGAAAATCAACTCATCAGAGCTAGCAATTCGAGTCACAATCTCTGTGTACAGAGAATCATATCCAGCCAGGGAGTTCCAGACCAGAACATGCAGAAGAATGGAAAGGTCTTACAAGAAAGTATTACATAATGTGCTGCTTCTTGCTTCTGCTTCCAGACATTGCTACAAGTCAGGCTATGGAGCTAGGAAGACCTTTCTTCCAACCTAATGCAACCTTCATTAAATTATTCTGCCATTTAAATTGCACGGAGAATTACAGCCAATAACTGCAAAGTCTCCAGCACAGATTTGGACAAACTGGAAGTGAACATGTCAGCCACCTTCTAAACCACACAGAATTACATGTTGAAGTGGACAGTGCTAAAAAAAAGCACAATATATTAGGTCTCCATCTTTCCACACAGCTCTTCTAAATTTTTCTAACACTCTCTGTGGATGGGCTAACAAACCTCAATTCTTAACACTGCAGTATACCACATTTTACACTAAACTTAAAAAGGGGTGGCATTAAATATACTGGAGTCACATTCTGACAAAGGAAGAGATATAACTAGCATTCCTTTTTCAGATCTTTGAAAGAAAACAAATCAAGATGCTACATAAAACTTGCTTCTAGAAAAGGAACATCATCTACAATGAATTGTACCTCTGACTTCAACTGTTATCTCTAAATAGCACAGAGTGTATCTTTGAAACACCTGGAGAAGGAAGAGAGAATAAATCCATACACAGACTACCTGAAAAACGTCTGGGAGTTTCCGAAGACGTGTTCCTTTAGAGAGCAATAGGGAGGGTGGTCCTTGTCCAGTTATATGGTATATATACAGTTTGAACCAAACTGAACTGACTTCTGGTATTGCAGGCCCAATATGCTGAAGAGAGATTATTCAAGAAATTAGAAATATCTTCAGATTGCAACCATCATTCATACAGATTTACTTTAAGAAGAAACTGTTTTAAAGAAATATAAATCCAGCTTTTGAGCACTGAAGTACAAACATATTAATCTCCACTAATTATATTCTAGGTACTTAGTCCAGTGACACAAGAGTCTTCACAGAAAGATGATGGTAATGTATTTTCTATGAATCTAAATTGAAGAACAAAATATCTGTCACTGACTCTAACTCGAACACAAAAACTGTTAATAAGCTAAAAGAAGTTAGTTCACTAAATATTAACATTTTTTATTAGATTAATTACAGTGATATTCTACATGCTAATAATTTTATCCCTTTAAAAGGCACATCTGACAATTTTTTTTCACCTGGGGTGTACAGCTGCTAATAGGTCGGATTTCATTGGTGAGTGGTGCCATGGAAACCAGCAGAGTGTAATTTTTGTTGAGAACTCTGCTGCAGGTAGCTGGATCCAAACCGAGCAAACTCTCACATCGTAGCAGGTCCAAGGGGAACCCTATGTTCAAAATACAAGATTCTTAAATTATCACTTAAAATGGAACATACAAACACAAACTGATCTCAGATTTTCCATTCTCTGCTAAGCCATGAATACAGTATTTTCCACAATGAAATTATAAATTATTGGGGTGAATTTTAATAAATCTCTACAAAATTTTAGCAATTCTAGGCATAGAAGGCTGTCTGACACCAAACTAGTTCCTCACCAACTAACTGAACAGAGGAAATAAACACAGAGCTACTGAGAAAGTTAACTAAGTTTTAAAAGAAAAACTTTAAAAACTATCCTCACTAGAAGAATAGATTCCTTTTCATGTCTTGAAAAATGCTTCTTTGATAGAACAGCTGGCTCTTCTACATGGTCTTCAGAAGCACATGATTTTAAATGATCTCAAGTTCAGCTTGTCTTGCCTTTATTATGCTTTAATCTGTTGCTCTGGATCTTAAGTGCAAGCCTTGGCAACCAAATCTGTCATTCAACAAGCAAACCCAGTAACACAGGCTCAAAGGACGATGATAAATATTTCAAAATATTTTTAAACAAGTAGGATACTGACTGCTCCAAGAGCAGCAAGGGCAAAAAGCTGGGTCCATGGCAGGTAAGTAAACCAACTTAGAAGTATTTCCAGAAGTGCTCACAGTACCATTATTTGGTTGATCAGGCTGTACAGCTTGTGCCCCCAGGTCTTTATTGTGCCGCAAAAACAGAATCGTGTTTCTCAGCGTAAGGGCGTGATCGAAGTATCGCTGTGCTTCCCCTTCCCCTGTGCTCTGAACCTAATCAAGAAATAAAACAAATGCATACAACTGGCAGGTTGTTTACGTAAGGATCAATTACACCAAAGGAAAGATGAACAAATTAGCATTCTAAAGCTTTGTAATTGAGTAATAACCCTGCAGCTTATATGCAAAGGTGATCTACAGCAACTATTAAATGAAAAGCAGATCTTGGCGATGTTAGCGGAACGGTCAAAAAGTACACAAAGACAGTATCTATAAGTCAGAACCATGACTTATTCTTTAGGTTAAAGGATAGAAGTGTCCACTCATCCTGACTGGTATGAAGTGATACAGCAGTTAACAGCACTTCTACATGATTCTACAGTTGTCCTCCTAGAATTATCTTTAAAAGGTGGAGTTGGCCCCTTTAATACTTCAAGCGCTAAAAAAGGATTTTGTCAAACATGTAATAATTTACCTTTTCCAGCTCCACCAAGAAGCTGTCAAGACTCTCATCTGACAGTTTCCCAACTTCAAACATAGTGACTGCATGACTTTTCAAGTTCTGGAACAACAAAACAAAACTGTCTTCTTTGAGAACAGCATGGGCAAGTAAAAGTTGTATTAAGCAAAATTATTACCTAACAAATCATACAGAAGATTTTTTTAGCATTTATTTTTTAAATAAAGCTGTATTATATTGATGTCAAAGTAATTTAAAGCTCTACATATTTATTCTTAGCATAAGACATCAAACAATTTGGACATACTGGTGAGAGGTTTCCCATCATTAAAAAGGCAGTGAGAGTAGAATCAAACAGGAAGGCAATGCGCTTTGTGTGTCCACTGGACAGGTTCAGGCTGCTCACACTGGCTGTTTCAGCTAACAGAAAACAAAAAGGCGGTAGATGGTCACATTTGTTTTATTTAAAAGCAGTATTATCAAGTTCAATCAAATCTAATAACAGAAAAAAAAAAAAAAAAAAAAAGGAAAAAGTTAGTTATCACCATGCCAAGTAAAACAAAATTCCCTTATTACTACTAAACTACTGATTAACTTAATTCAGAAGTTGGTATCTTTGTGTCAAGTTCATATCCACAATACAGATCAGTCTCAACTTCAGAAAGAAGTTATTTAGCTGAAGACTTAAACCAAGAATTAGACACCACCTCCCCCACTGAGCAGTCTGTATGACAAAAGGATCTACATAATCTGTGTTTCACTTGTTTCTAGACCTCTTTACAGCCTACGCCACTCTATAAATATAAAAGTAATTGATCCTAATGTATTAAAATTTACTGTTAGTGCTAACCTGCATCATCTTGACTGTTGGTATCTGTATCTGTAGCTGATGACCCAGCTTCCTGTATAGGACTTCTGTTTTCCCCACTGTCCCATGAAAGCAGCATCTTTTGAGGATCCAAAGTACTCCTATTAATGTGAATTAAAATCCACATCTATTGGTCACTGTAGCACCAGAGAAGTATCTCTGCCTTCCAGTGCTAGTAGTCCATGCACAGGCATACCCAACACATGCCTTTCAATATGTCCAAGCCCTAAATCAGTCCGGTTTAATATCCTTCAATGTCCTGCTTTAGCTTCAGCAGAAAGGTTTATTGGAGGCTGAAAATATCAGACTGTGAAGAGATCTTAAAAATCAAACCAAACCACCATCACTGAAGAATCTAATGGAAAAAATCTAATCCCCTTTGTTCTCACAGTCTGAAAAAAGCATTAAGAAAACAGGCATAGCAGTAATTTTAAATGGCTTAGCAGACATTAGACTAAAAGCACCAAACAATTCCTAATTAATGCAACTTGGCATTTCAACTTGGAGAATTCTGTTGACTGGTATCAACAGCACTTTCCTGGCAACTGATACAGATGCAAACTTATGTGAGTGTCACTGACAAAACTGCAATGGGTCCTGACAGCAAACAAGCAAACTCTACGCACACATTCACTGTCAGCAGTGCCAAGAGCCACAGCCTCTGTAATGGCACACTGACTGTTACAGCTGCTATTTCTGGTCCTAGGAGTCCAAAACAAATGCACATTCATCTGCTGGAAAAGGGAGCAACTAGGTACCTAAAGGTCAAAAAGCCAGCACTAAGTAACAGCAGCAAATGGAGTACTCTGAACTGACAGGCTGAATTGCCATTCCTCACACTCAGATTAACATGAGGATCATGTATTCTTCTCATTATATACATTAGAAAGCCAAGTGAGATTTGTTATTGCAGAAGTCAAAGCAAGCAACGAATAGCTTTAAAATCAGATGTTCTGAGTTTTCCATTCAATGAGACAAATAAGCCTAAGAAAGAGTAAAGACACAAAAGAGTAAAGACACTTACTTCAGTCTGTTTACTGAAGGAACATTCTTCCATGATGGATGAAGATTATCCAGGTTTATTACTTGGCCTTTTTTATGAGCGAAGCCTAACCGACAATACATGGACACAGCATTCTGCAGAACACACACAGAGTAAGGAACTGCTGTATGAAACCAAGGCTGCAAGACAGTGAACTTTCTGTATCCAGTTAAACAAAAGCATTGTACACACATACCTTTACTAAAGATAAGTCAATCTCTAACACGTTTGCCAGCTTAAAAATAAAAAAAGACAAGAAGATGAGTCAGCAATACAGTACTAACAGGGCAGGTAATCACTATTAGTGGGATTTGGCATCTTTTTATTGGTCTTATTTCTAAACCCACCCTGTACTGGTAGAAGCAATTTTGTCTGCATCAAGGATGATGAAAAAAGAGCATGAAACCTCATAACTGTCCCACTTGAATGTATGTAGAAGAAATACGAGGCCAGCTTCCACTTTGCAATTTCTAGGCTAACCATGCATATGTCATGTATGTCAGAAGACACACAGAGGAAAACAAATCCTGGATATATTTAGTGGAGATTTTTCAGATATTTATTCAGCAAGTTTTGAAAAGACCTTATGAAAACATACTTCTCATACTCAAACTATGCTTATGCAAAAGCTACATTCCTATTTTAAGCCAACACCCTGTGTACCTTCACTGCCAAAGACAAAATTACTTGAACTTTTTTCACATTAGCAAAGCAGACTTTGTTCCAGGTCTAACTTATATAAAAGCCTGCTTTAGTCAACCCTGTATAAATTCATACCAGCTAATGTAATTGTTTCACTGAACTGAAGGTACTCCCTCAAGATTGAAGCACTATAAAAGCTACAGGTTGCATCTTAAGCCTGGCAGTATGTCTAAAAAAAATCACTGTATATCAGTCAATACATCTAAGTAGTTTTAGCAGCGTGCTTTGGGCCATTTTCAAGTATTCCTATTGCCCTGACACAGGTTAAGTTTTACTTACCTCTGCCACGTTAGTATGTTCATCTATTGAAACAAATATCTTGTACAGTAGTGTTTCAAAGTAATCACCTTGCACTCTGTTCATCACAAAACCTTCAAGTGGTGGCACTGAAATAAGAATTACTTTCAAAATTACAATTTGGTAACTTAGTTTATTGATTTAAAACTGTACTAAAATAGAAAAATGAGTTTACCCTTTAGTTTTCATGGTGCCTGTGATTTTGAGGATTTCCCAGGCACAAAGAAGAAAAACCTGAAGATAGCATAAGGTATTGAAAATTCCCCCACTCCTTAAGAAAGTGATCCTTGTCAACATGTTGTCTTATAGAAACTAAAGCCACGCTACCTTCCATCATAGCCTTGCACTTCCCAGCTTATCAACTACAGATAATTTCCAGTGTCCAGCCCATAAAATTATTTTTTTAATGGATGGAAATTAAATCATGGCTGTGAATGGAGCAGGACATGAAAAACCCCCAACACCCACATACTCCAGAACTGAGACTTCCAGAGCAATTATCTAAGCAGTAAGTCTCTTGCATTCAGAGGACTTTCACTTAAATTATCTCTATACTGCAATGCCAGGTACTTTTGCAAGACCAAGTTCCAAACAACTTATGCCTTTGCAGATTCTAGTGAATTCAGAAACCCTTGAAACCTATCACAACATAAAAAGCTGCTCAAAGGCCAGCCCACATGCTGTGCTAGTTTAAGCTCCTACACAGTCCCCAGGCACAGTCTGTAACTAACTGAGGTGACAATACCCATGAAGAATAGAAGTGGTATCTATTAAAACCTTACACCTGTGTGGAAAGAAGTCAAAAACCCACGTATGTTTGGTAAAGTGACTACAATTCTCTATGCTATTTCTCCTTTTCATTTTTTATTACAAACTTTTAAGAGGGTACTTATTAATTCATTCCATGACTCCCATAAAAGAATCTCATCTTACCTAAATATGCGTTCAATACAACCCTAGAGTTCAAGTTGAAATAAATCATATATACAATAAAAGTATTTTAACAGGATTGAAAACATTTAGTCAGTAAAGAGTTTCACAGCTCAAATGTTCATGTTTGAGCATGAACAGGTAAGCAGACAAGCAGTTTCCAAGACAAAGAATTACAGGACAATTGAAAGGAAACTGAGAAAACATAGGTCTAATAACATGAAATATTTACTTACCTGCAATACAGCTGTCGTCAGATATTGGTACATCAAGGTAAATAAATCCTTTGTTGTACAAACCTTTTTAAATAAAAGGACAACATTTTAGGGAAAAAAAAAAAAAAAAAAAGGCATTTTTCAAAATACTGAAGATATAAAGGAAACTTCCCCACCAGCAAATTCAGATTTTAAAGTAATTTTTCCTAATAGCCTCCCCAGTAGAATATTTCTTTGCAATGCAGAGATCAATAAACCACACCTACTGCCAGCTAGGTGTCACCCTAAATCAGAGTTCCTCACTCACACTTGAGACCCTACAAATACTTCCAGGACATTACACCAAATGACCACAGATTAAAGCAGCTCCATTTAAAAAACATGAGCAAATCTCTGCCTAAATGTTAACTTAGTTTTCACTATCATCACTGTACTGTCAAGAAGTGGGGCTTTTATCTTCAATTGGCCTTGTCAGCTGAGGATGCTGGCTACATTAGGCTACTCAGGCCAGAAATTACACACCTGTTAGCAAGGATACAAACTAAACATATCAGTTCTGGTGGTCCTTACACGTCCTTGCCACACACTGTGTTGTTTACACAACTGCAAAAGGAAATTCTGGTGCATTTCAGCACAAAGAATCGGCAAAACTGCAGCAGACACAGACAGACACTGCATACAACAAGGACAATAATATGGTAAACATTTAAATTGCACTTTCCCAGCTTGAAACTGATTTGAGCACTAAGCATCTCAACTGAGTTCTGCAGAGAAGTCAGTAAAAAGTTCTTAAGAAAGGGGGGAAAATTACAGTATGGTTATTTTTAGAGTCTAAGTTTTGTAACAGCTATCACATTATTATAGAATGTGCTGAGTTGGAAAGGACTCATCATGATCATGGAGTCCAACTCCTGGCCCAGCACAGCACGCCCTAAGAATCACAGCACGTGCCTGAGCGCATTATTTAAATACTTCTTAAACATTAGTTATACTTTAATGGCAAGGCATAAAGCTGAACTGCACAGCATAAATAAGTCAAATTTATTGTCTGTGGTTTCTTTGGTGTTACCCAAGATCAGTGCATCTACACCGTATTCGTTATGGTGGGGCTGAAGTTCCCAAGAGCCCCCACTGAAGTGCTACTGAACACCTGAAGTGGAACTGTCAGGATGTTTTATACACACAGAGAGTTCAGCTATTGTGTGTGGCTGCACAATTATAGAGTATCTAAATTGCCATCCTCAATCAGATCTTAAATAAAATGCCTGCATTAACCATCAACTCACTTGGATTCACACTGATTCACTGTTTAGCCCTGGAAGTAACATACTCAGCTTTAAAAAATTATGTGAATCAACAAACCAGCTTTAATGGATCAGGATGACATTACAAGTCATCAACATGCTGCATGTGGTTTACACCATCTCTCCTTTAGATTCAGCTCTTAGGACTGATACATCCTTGTCTATACACCTGAAATGTATTGGTGGCATCGTAGTTTGGACTCAGCAGTCTCTTTGCCCAGAAAATATGATCCTTCTCACAGTCCCATTACATTAATTGTATACACATTCTTTTTCCATACATTAGATCCTTCTATATCTACTAAATCTGAGTGTAACACTGTCCAAAACCACTGGCCATTTATAAAGAAAGATTATGAAGTAGTTTTGGACTTCGAATTTATTAAGCCTTATACTGTTTCAGATTCCCTCAAGAGTATGAAGTTCACCTATCTCACTTTTGTAACTGTTTTGTTCTGCTCAGTAACAGGCAATGAAATTCTGCCCCAATTTATCATGAAAAAACTGCAATGTGAAGCTTTGAGTGCTTGTAGTAAGCCAAGCCCTTACAGGTAAGACTCTACAAGGAGGATCTCGTCAGTGAATTTTTACTCCCTAATATGATTTGTCTACACCTATTACTTGTTACACTGAAATGGGAAGCCAGTAACAGCTGCAAACTTCTATGAAACAAGACAGCCCCATTTTATGCTATTAGAATAGTAGAAAAATCTAAAAAACTCTCCTCTGAAAAGCAAGGAGTGCACTTTAATTACTTAGGATTACCAATTCTGACATTTTAGATTTTAGTTTTTCTTCATTTACATTCTCTTCCCCCCAAAAATCTTTACTGACAGCTTCTAATGAAAGAATTTGTTGACTCAAACAATAACAGAGCAATAACAGAGCTGATAATTGTTCACCATTAACCATTTTACCAAGATCTAGACTGCAGTCTGTACAAACTTTTCAATATTTTCATCCAACTCTACATTACGCCTCAGCTGTTTACATCACCTTTACTCCTAGTTTCCAGACACTACCAGAATTTATTACACAAGATCTAAAATCAGAAATGTTCATTAAAACTTACTGTGAACTACATTGAAGTCTAATGAACCAGCAAGTTGAGGACCTGAATCAATTATCTTATCAATAGCAGACTTCTCTGATGTAGTACAAATCTAGGTTAAAAAAAAATCGTATTAGTTTCTTGTAGAAATGAGTATATGCAACTTAATAACACTCAAGAAACTCCCAAACACTTAAGCTTCAAATCAGTCATAAGCAATATAAGAGTATAGGGAGTAACCCACATTCCTAACCAAAATATTCGCACTGAAGAATTTACTGCAATTCCTGTTAAAAATCTCCAAAATTTTAGCTTGTACCCACAAAAAAAAAAAAAAATGCATGCTCTAGGAAAGGAAATTAATTGCACAAAAATTTGTCAAGTGAAGTCCAAAGTATAACAGATTTGCTCTTTAAAACTTCCCAACAGTGTTCAGCCACAAAGCTGGAATCATTCTAGAAAGATGCCTATTACAATATTAAAGTAATTGGCTTCAAATTAGCTGCCCTGGGTTGCTGGGATGTCTAAATATGAGTAGCATAAGATATTTCAAAAAAGAGATTCCATCACTGCTTGAATTATGTTCTAATTGAAACAAAAAACTTCTAGAGAAGAAAATAAATCCAGATCAAATGATTATAAAAAACCTGTGAGAAATGAAAGCAGAATGAGGATAAAACAGTAAGTCATCTCATAAACTTTTTACACACAAACAATGAAAAACTAAGCAGACACAAACAGAAACAAAGAAAATATGTATCAAATCCACTGCTATTGTGATACTAATTATAATGAAGTTGAAGATTCAGCCAAAATTGACCTGTCAGGGCTTAAATATAAAATTTATGAAAACATACATTGTTGCTTCTTCCCTACAAATCATATGATCATGCACATAAGTTACCACAGACTGGTTGATGCAAAATAACCTCTACACTGTACATAGTGCAGAAAGTACAAAGGGGAGAGAGGGCAGAACATGTCAAAGTAAATATTATAATTTCCATCAGTTCCAATCTCTAAAATACTCTTAAGAGTTGCTGCACATCTGTAACATAATTTGTGTGTATTTCACATGAAAGAAAGACCCAGCTTTCAGGGCCTATCAGTATTCACCCAGATTTAGAGATGCAATCCATACTACACTACCTTGATGTCATCCTCAGTGATGTAACCAGCCTGCACGACCCACCACGCTTCTATAGCAATGTCCACGGGCTTCACGGGTAACAGATCATGGGCAGTTTTCCTTCTGAAAAATTTCTGCAGTGGTACAGTCCATTTGAGATCGTAATAAAGAGCACTTCACATGCAGAGTCATTCATTTACTTTTATAAAAACTGATCTGTATAAACATCCATTTTTTAAGTACAATATATTTACAGACTGGAGAACCACATGCTATTAATGTTGTCATTTAGCAAAAGTTTTTCCCCTCTCTCACATCATATGGAAATAGAAAGGAAAAAAACAATATTTCCATCTGATATTGTTAAATCTTCCTATAAGCCTGTCCATGTTGTAGGTTGCTAATTAAAATCCACACTATTTCATCGTACTAGGATCAAGCCCAAATTTAAACTATTTGTGACATTTTCTAATTTGAACAGGGATAGAGCACACATACAGAAACAGAGTAAGAAATTCAGTGGTTTCAAAAAACACATTTTAGGAACATATTTTATTTACTCTAAGGGACAAAGTACAACATTCTCAAAAAGCACAGTACTAAAAAAATACAGTAAATGTCAATCCATGAAAGAAAAACTGGAGAACACTGTTTATTTGTAGAGCTAAATACCTTCTCTTTCATTGCACAGTCATTACTTTTTGGTTCACCATCAGCTGCATGTTTTGGTTAGCTCACTTTCAGTTAAAGGACTGTAAAGCTACTGAAAGAGCAAGTTCTGAATTCCCTAAAGAAAGGAAGGAACTGTTGCAAACTAAAGGTTCTACTTCTATCAGCCATCCCCGTGCTTTCTACATGTGCTGTTCACATTGAAGGATATCTGTGCACTCACTAGCACTGTCCTAGAGAAAAACTTACACACTGCAAGAATTTACACCTAGATGGATCACTGTTCCAGAACAAACTGTCATCTCAGTAATACACATAGAAACATGCAATAATTATTTCAGAGCCAGTATCATTGTTCCTGCTTATAGTGCTAGAAGATATTAGTTATCTGGCATCATAAAAGTACAGCTCCAAAAATATAAGATTAATAAAAATTAAAAAGTAGCAATTAATATCTTTTCCTTTACTATACTTCAATTCTAAACCAAAAAGCTCTTTAGTAACTTGAAGAAATATAATAGAATTAACAGTACTACATCACACTCAATTAGCAGCACCATTAAACTGACCAGGGCCAGAAAATTATTCTATTATTCATTTCCTATGAAATAATATGGGAGAGAGGGACAGAAGGGTAAAGGAAAGGGAGGGAAAATTAAAGACAAACTTACTTTTGAAGACCTACATTGGTTCATTAGATCAATATACTGGTTTCTTCCTATGCCAAGAAGTCTTAGACCTGAAAAATAAGGTTTTATCTATCTTAAGACAGGCTTAAGCTGAAGATATATTAAACATTCTTCAAAGAATCAGACCTTCTTTTTAAATAACCTTTTTATTTACTTTTATCCAAAATAAAAGGATAGTTATAGAAGCTAAATTCATTCAATAGTCCATCCCCATTCTTTCACTGCGTACAGATTAAGGGGGGGAAAAAAAAAAGAAATCCCCTATCACTCAAGTCACAGGGTAGCAGGTAACAATCCAACTCCTTTCCATCTATACTCCCATCAACAACTTCAGATTAATAGTGGTAGTTTTTCTTTCCCTTAACAAAGCCCATGCCATGCACTGGATTAGAACTCTAAGACTTAGACATAAAAGACCATTTAATCTTCTAAGGAATATGATCAAGATATAGTTGAGTTAAACTGAATCAAAATTTAATTCCATAATCTCTAGCCTTCAACTATTAAGGAATAACAAACAGATAGTAAAAAACTATTCATTAGTTTTAAGCCATATTCTGTCTCAGCTTTAACTCCAACTTTCTATTTCAACACTAGCAGTTACAAAAAATGTAGTTAAGGAAGTTTAAGTCAATTACACTACAGTCACTAATTTGCAGCTGTGTTAAGATAACATAATTGTTAGAAGGCAGCAGAAGTCAAACAAAACCAGGAAAATTTTCTTCCAACTCCTGACTATCTCTAGATTTCCAACAAGCAAAATAGTGCTGAGCAAAGCTTTTCCTCATTTGCTTTCCTGCTATGAACATCACACAGAGGCTAACTAATAGTTAACTGAGAATACCCTTCTAAACCCAAACCCAACTGTTTTCAAAAGCTGCAGGCTACTTCTCACCTGACTACACACTATCCTTAGAAAGAACATTATGTATGCATACCAAAGGAAAGGAATTATGTGTTAAACTATAGATAACATTGCAGTGGCAGGTTAATAACCTCCCTGAGCCATCAGTTTACACTTTGCTCTGTAAGACTTCTAAGTAGGCTATTGATCTTACTCTTCTCTCCTTCACCAGGTTCAAGGTTTTTGCTTTCCTAAGCTCCCCATCCCATACCCAGGTGTTATAGATAAAACATTTGGCACATCCAGAGTGTCATAAAACACCAGATCCTCTTGCCTCTCTTTTCTGGTACATCATCCCTCAATCCACATAGATGCCAATTCACAGGAGTGTCAGCAGCCTCTCAGGGTCCTGCTAAAGTCTTCTGCCCAACACATGCCAAAAAAAGCACCCTAGGAAAGGACCAGCAGCTCAGGTTGCTGATGTATGTCGATGGAAAGTGCAGGCAAACAGGAATGCACAACAAGAAAGGACACAGGCAAGGTTTTGTACCATGCCTAGATGTGCTCAAACCAGCCCAATTCCAATCCAGACAGAACTCTGTACAAACAGCACATACTCCTTAATATCACTATTTAAATGTTTTTACACCTTCATTCACACGCTCATATTCAAGCAAACAGATGCCTGCAAATCCATTTTCAGAAGCTACTTATTTCTAACTCACTGAAAGCAGTGCTTCATCTGGGTAGTACTTACAGTCAGCAGCAGTGAAGTTGGGTAAAGAATCATAGCTTTTTTCACTGTTCATTATATCCTTAAAAAGAAAATAAAACTTAAGTTGCAAGAAGAAAGTCATCATTTCAGAGAATCAGGTCCAAAATTTTTAGTTTAAGAATGAAATTAAATTTAAACAGATCTATTAAAGTCAGATTTATCAAACTTGACAATTATTTTTCATTACACAATGAAATTTCATTACACAAATACATAAAATGTGAGACTTCTGTTTCATGTAAGCTTTGCAAAGAAAAATGTTGGCTGAAAGACTAATAAACAAAATCCTACATGGCTGAAAAACTAATAAAAACAAAATCCTGTATCTCTCTTCACAAAAACAAACCAGCACACAGAATTGCTAACAGTAATAACAGAATAAACAATCAACTAATCCATTATGTCTGCAATCACTATATACAAAATAAAATAAAGGCACTTCACATATCCAGAGAAAATAGAAGAAGGTTACTAGAGTGCTGACAGAAAACAGAACCATCCTTGTTCTCATAATAAAAAAATCTGCTTCAGGCTTCTCAAAAAGTTTCCAATATGGTTAAACTGAGGTATTTCTTTTACAGTTTTAAGAGAAGAGTCACAAACCTCAAACATGAAAAGTCTGGTCTCAGAAAGAGTCCCATCCGAGCTCCATATGACAAAAGTCCAGCTCTTGAAAGGCCAATGGGGCAGAAGGGAAAACACTGCAGGTAAAAACATCTCTCTACAAACTTTCCTTATTGTTTCTTTACTTCTTGACAGGCCTACACAAAACCAGAAAAACTACCTGACACTGCCTTGTATGCATTACTGGGTCATGACCAACATCTCCAGTCAGAGAACAATACTCTCCCACCATAGCTCTGCACTCACCTCCATTATGCCTGTGTAATAGGAAAATGGTGTTACCCTCAGACCTTTGACCATGATGTCAGACAAATGATACGGGTACAACATGAGATGATCTCGACTGTATTTTAACAGATCTTCATAATATTTACGTTCATCTTTCTTGACATGCTTAACTACAAGGGGAGAAAAAGTTACAATGTTGTGTGATGTTCAACTTTATAAAAAAGTGTTACAACAAAGGATTAAAAGTAACATAGTGGCAATTGACAGAAAACTACAAGCAAAATCGGAATTCAGCATCCAAAGATTTCTACACATGATACAAGTAGCCTCAGGAACTTTTAGGAGCAGATTTATATAAAAGGTTACCCGGAACTGGCCTATTGGGACAGAACTCATGCAGCCTGCAGAAAATTATTTTTTAATTAGTGAAATTATTATCTACTTTGAGAAGACAAATGGATTCAGTCAATGTAAACTAAATTGAAAGTCTGCAAACAAGTCATAGCCAAAAGCTCCTGTGAGTCAGGGTAACTGTATCTCACCTAGTGACAGGCTTAACTAGCCAAACCCTCTCTTAACATCTCTTGATTTCTTGGAAAATGGCAGCAGAACTACAATAGGAATTCAGTTCCACCTGCCAAGTCAGTAACCTTCAAGAGTGCTTTGCTAGAAAAGTTGCCAAATGGACTCAAAAAAAAGTCAGGATTTTTCATGGGTATTTATTTAGAAGTATTTATTTTCAAGTAAGGAAGGACCTTTGAACCGGACTTGTTCTTGCAGTTTTACAGTAAAGACAAGCTTCCACACAGAAGAATGGCTCAGGAATCAGAAGTTACTTTGCTTCTTTACTCACCTAAGTTATTCCGGTACCGCAACTGATTGCGGATGCTGTAGAGTACAACTTGCCTTTCATATTCCCTCTGGGAGTTTCCAAGACCCTTGAAAACATAAAGGTCTTTTAACTGACTTGCACAACCCCCCACCTGCAAAGTTAAACCACTGCAAAGTGTCTTGTGAGGAAACATATGCAGACAGTTGTCATTGCTCAGGGCGTCCCCCAGTTCAACATGACAGTATCTTTAGCCTCTCTCTGAGTTCAAAAATACCTTTAAATAGGTCTCAACACAGGATACAGATTTAAGCAATCAGTTTTAGGTTTTGTTTTTTTTTTTTTCTAGTGCCACTCTGATAAAAAGACAGCATCTGATTTTCAAATCAAAGACATGATACATCAAACATTTACCAAGCATTCAGTGTCATTCAGCCTTAAGAAATTGCCCAGAACTAGTGTAGCATAAACCAGCATGGTGAATGATGCGAAGCTTTACTTGCTGTGCCTAAGAAACTTTTAACACCAAAAAAAAAAAAAAAAAAAAAAAAAAAGAAACAGCTCCAGTTACAGCTTTGCGGAAGTAAAACTATCAAGTGATCCTAGGTCACAAGATTAAGGAACAAGCACAGCACATTACTTGACTACCATGAAAGAAGATAAAAAGAGAACTTCGGTTCATGCTTCAGATGCCTTATTTCAAGAACTGTCCTCTCAATATTCCCCAGATTACTCTCCTACTCTGCATCTGCAACAAGTGATCTGGGTTGTTTGGTATTGCTCTTCCTGCTCCTGGTTCCCTCATTGATGCTTATATTAAAAGAGATCCTTTGACAAAAAGGTACTTTACTGCACATATGGGATAAATGAGAAAGTTGCACACAAACTGCAAAATCAGGTGTCAAAAAAGCAACACGTCGTATCAAAGACAGAGTCTGGAATTGATTAAATATCCAAAGAGGGAGCCAAGAGCTTGCTCAAAGGACAAAAATATTAAGGACTATACTAACACTATAATAGACAAAGCAGTATTGCAGAAGTTGCATTTAGGTAAATAATGTAATAAATGCCTTAATGCAATAATGTAAAATAATGCATATTTTCTAACCTGAATCACAAAGCCAACAATATGGCACTCAGCTAGACAGGTAAAGAAAAAACATCATTTATTCTCCACTTATTGCTCCTGGAATGTCAAACTCAAGAAACTGCAATACTCGTGGCCTGCAGCGACTACTCATTCTCTCCACCCTTCCTCTGTGCAAGAGCAGGAATTGTTTAATAGCATCTGCGTTAAAGCAGTGTAAGATTTTGGAACAAGAACCTCTTCTCAACTCCACACCTTTGCTATCAGAGGTCCATTAAATCCAGGCAATTAAAATTTCATGAGGTTTTCTTTTCCATGAGCCACTTGCAGCAAACAATTCCCTGCCTACTGAAACACGGGGCTGCACAAGCCTCCGCAGGCACCGGTCCCGGTCGGGCTCCCACCGCTCAGGGTGGCATTAAGGGACACCGGACTCAGCTGTTGGACAGCTGCACAAGCTGAGCGAGGACCCCACAGCTCCCTCCCGGGGCCATTGTGACCCCGCGGCACCCCTCTCCTCACCGAGGCCACGCACACACACGCACTCCCCGCTTCTCACACACAGAGTACACACCGTTTTCTGACCCCTTCTCCCCAGAGACACCAACACACAGAGCACACACCGTTTTCTGACCCCTTCTCCCCAGAGACACCAACACACAGAGCGCCCTTTCCCCACAGAGGGGCCGTGCACACCGCACATCCCTCCTGTCCCCACACACAGCCCCACACCCGCCGCCGGCACCCCGCGGGCCCGCCCGCCTTGCCCGGGGCAGGCAGGGCTGAGCGCCCCGTGTCCCCCCGCCGCCTCCCCCGGGCCGGGAGCCCTGCAGCCCGCACCTGCCTGACGCTGGCGGGCAGCCGGGCCCAGGGGTAGTTGTGGCGGATGTGGAACTCCACGTCGATGTTCATGGCGAGCAGGCCGGGCCGCTGGCCCCGCCGCCGGGAGGCGCTCCGGCCCGGGAAGGAGCCGCTGCGGCCCGGGGCCGCCCTGCGCTGCCCTGCCTTACCCTGCCCTGCCTTCCCCTGCCCTGCCCTCCGCCCGCCGCCTCCCGCCCGCCGCCGCTGCCCGAACCGCCCCGGAAGCGCCGCACACGCAGTTCCGCGGGCGGGCCGGGCGCTCGGCGCGGCCGGGGCGGGAGGGGAGCCTTGGGCCGCGGTGCCGGGGCCTCTGGAAGGCGATCGCTCACCTTCCTGCGAGTCCCGACCGCGGGCTGACACTAACCGGCAACAGAGCCAAGCCTGAAATGCCTCTGCTGCCTGCTTGGTTCGCTTTAACCGCAGTGTCCTCCCGGTGCCGCTCGGGATACACCCGGGCAGACGAGAGTGGCTGCTCAGAGCCGGGGCGGCTGCAGGGGCACAAACGAGTATTCACGGCAGGGAATCACTTAGGTTGAAAAGTACCGCCAAGACCATCGAGTCCAACCTGTGGCCGAACGCCACGATGTCAAATAGATCGTGGCACTGAGTGCCACATCAGTTTTTCTTTAAACGGTGACTCCAGCACCTCCCTGGGCAGACGGTCCAGTGTGGCATGGAATGGATTGAATGAAGGCGATCACCGCGCTGAGCCATGGCCCTGGGTACCGCTGTGCACAGCGAGGACTGAGAGTCCCGAGTGCCAGGAGCATCCCATCCTGTGTGTACCCCTGTCCGGGGTCCCGAGCGGGTGGAGACTATCTCCAAAGACACTGCTTCAAATAAAACAGCGGCAGATGTCCCTCCTGATCTTAGGATCTAGGTGCTTCTCAGTCGTTTAAAATTTTACCTGTGTCAAAATCGGTGTCAAACATTTTCTTACTGTTGGGGAATTACTGATGTGGGAAGGGCTCTCTATTTTTAACACTATGCAACATTTTAGTAAATAATTTTATGTATAAGAAGATAAAAACAAAGCATATGAGGCCCTGATCCCTTGTTTCATTTATTTTTCAAAGCTGTTTGCTGCATTCTCAGTAATAACCTTGGAGCAGTGGTGACAGCTGAAAGGGAACCAGTAGCAGCAGAAGGAAAGTCAGTGCTTTGCTATGTTTTACTAAATCCCTAGAGAACTACAGACCCAGTTCTTCAGCATCACTGGTATCTTCAGGATCGCACTGATATGTAACTGCAGAGACACAAAGCCTCAGCCCAAGGACATGCCCCGTGGTGCCAACACAGTGTTCCCTGCAATGAGGAGCAGCTCACATAACCTCCAGAATCTATGATAAGGCCTCCCTGCTCATATCACTGACATGATTCAGCCTAAGAACAGTCACAGCATGCAAATCTGACCTTATACCTCAATTGTTTTTAACACCAGTTGTTGGGTTTTTTTAAGAGCTCTTCTTTGTCACACCCCACAATGGTTTATAAATAAGCTGTGAAAAGACATTAATAAAAAATGTGGTTTATCTTGCCCATTGCCACATAAACCAGATGGTACGGGTCGTTGACTGGTACTGTCTGTTTGCTTTTGATACCAGCATTTAAGACACACCTCTAAATAGGGCAGGACGATTTTTTTTTTCTTGGATGGTTCTCAGGTAAATTTTCTTGTTAGAGGCACCAGCACCTGAATTATATTTTCAGTAAGACACAGATGTGAGAATCCACAAGCTTAAAATTCAGATGCTCAGAATAACAGTAATTTAGGAAATATTCCTATGCATATAATTAATATTATAATATTGCTATCATCTGCCTCAAACTTTTCAGTTATAGGACTGGCAAAAGAGAAGAAAAAGCAAGACAATTACAAAGAAACTATTGCTACAGAGTACATCTCTAAAAAGGCAGCGTAACTGAGCAGACCTGTGATTAGAAGTGAACACTGAAAGTACTTGATGTTTAATAGGATTTTAATTTAGTACCAGAAAGGATACTATACAACAAAATTGTTCTGTGTTTATTAATGAGTTTGAGAATTTGCAGACCATTGATTCAAATTCACTTTCTAATTGAAGGTCATAGATAAAAGTGTGAGTTTCTGCAACTTCAGTTGAGGTCTTTGAAGTTATAATCACGTTGGTTTAAATCATGTATGTAAAATAAAATGAGCATTGAGGATCACACTGCTGATCAGTTTTTTCACACCCTAGGCTACCATTACAACCACATGCACTCCCTCCTTCCTCCCAGCTCTGCTCTTCAGGATGGAGATAGATAGATAGATAGATAGATAGATAGATAGATAGATAGATAGATAGATAGATAGATAGATAGATAGATACGTTACATGTAGGATGTTGTGCAGTTTACAGTTTCTCCAGCTGACCCTTCAGACAGTTGCAACAATGAGCAGATTTATCCTGGAACATGGACACTATGTGTAGCCTTCTCCAGTTGTTTATGACTTTCCTTGACCTGAATTAGTGCTCATATGAAATCAACCCCGGTTCAGAGATTTCTGCCCCTAGTTTGATGCGTAATAGACCTGTGCCACTGACTATATATAATGACTATTCTCTTTTTGGTTTTTTTTAAATCTTAGTCAGGTTGGTGCACACAACTCTTACTTAAAGGCACTAATTTCTGGCAGGAATAATCTTATTGATAAACATTTTTCATACTATACCTCTTATCTTCCTATAGAGAAAATTTGCTCCTTGAGTTTTAATACATTTGCTTCCAGTTATTCTCAGCAGCCTTCATTCTTGAGATTACCATCTCAAAAGACATTACCTTTTTGTTCGCTTACATTTCTTAAGTCTGCTTTTTTCCTTATTGCAACTCTTGTGTTCTTTTTTCTTGCAACAAGGTAACTCCATTACACTTTCAAACAAACTACATTCATTTTCTTGATTTTCAACCAGTTCCTCCTTGTTTAAAAACAGAAGTCACATTTTGGCAGCCTCTAGTCACTTCCTCTATTTCCTGAGACAGAAATTGATTTCCAGTGTGCTCAGCAAACATGATGGGCTGGTGGGGACTTGCCGGTAAAATGCAGTGCTCTGAAATAGTGAGCTGAGCTGAATCAGTGCAGCTCTTTCTGAACTGAGCAGCTGCACTGAGATCTACTCACATTCCTTCTGGTCCTGAATGGCCTGACCAGCTCATGCTACCTTCACCAACAAGTGAAGAACATTTGCTCTCCAAGATGACTTTTGTCTCTTTCTCATGAGTGATTTGTGCAGTACCCCTGAGCCGCTTACTCAGATTGGCAACTGTTGATCAGATAAAGAATTTTTCCTTGGAAATAGTATATCCAGTGACTTCCTTCAAGGACACTGGAGACAATTTCATTGTAAATGTCTGGTTTTAGCCAAATTTATTGATAGGCTGAATTTTTTATTTAGAACTTCCACTGCAGTTTTCAAGCCCTTAAAGACTATTTAGAGGGAACATACGAAAGCATCAGTCCTTCCAGCAGCTTATTCCTGTTAGTGAATGTCTTGGTAAACCTTTGAGAATCTCTTGGTCCTTGATAGTGCATGATCAGACCCTGGTCAATCCTGTGCCCATTTTGACTTATCTGAATAAATCTCTCTAAATACTGTTAAGAATTCTTGTGCTTCTTGTCCTTTTTTCTGAAAAGTCAGTTTCAACAGGTTTATCAGAGATCTGCAGAGTTGAACAGGAGTGCCAGGCACCAGTGCCACTGTAAAAGCCATTTCACAGCTCATATCAATGTTGTGGTTGGTGAAGGTATTGATTCTGTTGACTCTGATGTAATCCACAAACTCTGTTTCTCTGTCACACAGAAACCCAGTACCTTCTCCATGGAAAGTTCTGCATCTTCTTGCAGACAGACAAAGCAGCCACTGCCCATCCATGAGGATACACTGCTACCACAAATCCTCTACAGAAAGCTCAGTTTCACTTAGCTCTTACCTATTATCACTTCAGTGCTTCACTATTTCACTTGCTTCAGTAGACTGAAGATTTTCATTGCCCCTTCCATTTAGCCTCAGTTAAGACCTATCAGCTGTAAACAGTTCTGTGGTTCCCTTTAGAACAAAGATTGGCTTGGGGTTCACCAGCAATGATCTCCAGAGTAGCATTATTATCAGTCCAGTTTCACACTGCAATGTGATGTTTCTTACCTGGGATAATATTTCATCTCCTTTTCACCTTTCTAAATCTCAATGCCCCTGTGTCATTGCCTGGGGTATGTCACCCAGAGGAGTATGGTCCTCAGGTCTTTTTCAGGGAGTCAGTCCTGTTATTTACAAAGCTAAAAAGTACCATACAATCCTTAATTTTTGTTAATTGTACAAAATTTTAAATCCCCAGAACGTAAGCTAAGTCAACCAAATTGATCAGTGAGAGTAACACGTAGTTTGCTAATAATAGCCTATTTACATGTTTAGATAGACCATTTGCCTGCACAGTGCACTACAGTAGGGCTCAATCAGCTGCTCATTCTAAATCCTTCATCAGTTGCACCTTCTGGACTGCTGTATTTTATTCACAATCAGTGAAAGCAGTAGGAATGCCAGTATGTGTTTGAGCTTATGAGTGCTCCCTGACCTAATGCTTGGTTTCCAGACAAACCCTGCAGTTTCTTTCCCTCTAACTATAGTATTTTCTTTAATATCAGTTGGGATGTCTTCATTCCTGTTTTGGTTTGGAAAGACAGGGGTGTCTGCTAGGAACCAAAAAAAAAAAAAATGGAAACTTCCCTTGGGGTTTGTTATAATTCCAAAATTGAAGGGGAGGTCTCAGGCAACGATAATGAGAGTAGGAATAACAGTTCTTTAATAGTTAGTCTAATAAGGTAAATTAACAATAATAACTACAATATTGACAACAAACAGAACTAGAGAAGAAAAAGGGAAAAAACAACAACCCAGTTACAGTTTTTCCTCTGGTAACCCCCCACCCCCCTCAGTACCGTCACAAGCTAATAGAGCTGGCAGCAGCCCTGGGAGGATGAGATGATTCCGAGGGTTCACAGTGGCTGGAGCTGTTGGAAAGTGTCCCGGCTGGCAGGGGCTGCAGAATCACAGCGTGGGGAGACTTCGAGCAAAAACTGAAGAAACTGTGGGTGCAGGGCAGGGAGGAAACGGGTTCCCAAAATCCCGGGGGACACACAAAGAGACGGTGGTCCCACGGAGTTCCAGGTGAAGGAATGGTGAGAGCTCTCCGCTGAGCCGAGCCGAGCAGACCCCTGGCAGCTTTCCCGCTTTCCCGAGAGCAGAAAACTGCCCAGGGCGAAGTGAAGATGGTGCCTCCCTGTCTCTGCCCTTGCTGCTTCTTTTGTTTGGTCCCAAACACCCATAAATACCGAGAAGCACCCAGCCATTAGCTTCTTAGCAACTTCTGGGAAAAAATTCTATAAGAAAATAACCCAACCCCCCAACAATTCCCAAAAATATTCTGAAAGAAGTCGGTAGTTCCCACATCATTAAAGGCTGTGATGATGCATTTGAGTTACTGTGTTACCATGAATCATTGAATTCTGGATACATTTTTTCATACTCATTTGATTTTTGCATTACTAGTGTTTGAACAGCGTAATCAAAGATGATATTTTTTTTTCAGTGTGTTTGAATGGTAGTAAGATCTTTGCCTATCAATCTACTTAAAATCTAGAATCATTACTTCATTTTTAGTAGCAGTGATTTTCTTTTGGTTTTTATAGAATCACATAGATTGCCCCCCCCCCCCCCCCCAAACTGCTGTAAATTAAAATGCATTTGTTTTGGTTGCTTATTTTAATCTGGGTATCTTGCCTAATGTCTAAAGGAGGATCTTGGCTAGCTGTCAGAGGTCCACCAAGCTACCTTCCCACTCCCCATCCTCAAAAGAAGGGGAAAGAATACGCCAAAAAACCTCATGGGTTGAGATAAAGATAGTGATGATAATCACCAATTACTGTCATGGGCAAAACAGCCTTGACTTTGGGAAATTAATTTACTTTATTGCCAATTGAGAATAGAGTAGGATGGTGAGAAGCAAGGACAAAACTAAAAACATTTTCTTGACCCCGCTCTTCTTATGCTCAACCTTACTCCTTCATTCCTTCATTCCCAGCTGGTCATCTCCTTTCCCTGAGTGGTGCAGGGAATGGGCAGTGGTGGTTTCAGTCAGTCCATAATACTTGTCTCTGCTGCTCCTTCCTCCTCAGGGTCACAGGTCCTGCAGAAAACCTGTGTCTGCATGGGGTCCACTCCACAGGCTATCATTCCTGCCAGGAGCCTGCTCCAGCATCAGCTCTCCAAGACTGCAGCTTCCCCCAGGGCACATCTACCTGCTCCCATGTGGGGTTCCCCACAGCCTGCAGGTGGGTCCCCGCTCCCCCATGGACCTCCATGGGCTGCAGGAGCATCTCTGTTCCCCCATGGACCTCCATAGGCTGCAGGAGCATCTCTGTTCCCCCATGGACCTCCATGGGCTGCAGGAGCATCTCTGCTCCCCCATGGACCTCCATGATCTCAGGGACACAGCTGCCTCACCATGGGCTGCACCACAGGCTGCAGGGGAATCTCTGCTAGAGCACCTGAAGTGCCTCCTGCCCCTCCTACAATGACCTGGGTGTCTGCAGGGCTTTTTCCTTCACATTTTTCTCTTTCCTCTCTCACACCTGCTTCCCAGTAATTTTTGCCATTTGTTGAACACATTATCATGGAGGCATCACCATCATCATCGATGGGGCTTGGCTTTGGTCTGGGGAGGGTTCATTTCAGAGTCAGCTGGCCCTGGCTATGTCCAGCATGGGGGCAACCCCTGGTCTCTTTTCATAAAGGATACCCCTGAAATCCCCTGACTACCAAAACCTGATCACATAAAACGAATTAAAGCAGTGAGATTCTGTTCAAAACATTTTGTAGGAGCTGAGGGTCCTCAGTGCCATATTAAATACCATTAATTCCATAAGATCTGATAAAAATTCTTCAAAGGAGGCATCTTTCTCTCTAATATATTTGGAAAGCTTGTATTGGGTACAACAATATTTCTGTGTTTTAAACCAATATTTTTTATGTTTTAAATCATTGTAATAACAATTAGATAAATCAGTATGTATAATATTGAGGCTTACATTGTGAAATCCTGATTCTCCTTAAAGAAACCAGTCATCTCCATGACATAACAGGATGTGATATTAGATAGTTGGGATAATAAAGCCACCATGTAATAATGGGTACACCCCACCTTGAGATGACTAGAATTTAAATAATGTCAGAAGTTATTGATTAACCCAGGGTTAGGTAGTATTTAGCTATTCCAACTGCATGCTTGTTTTATTGAAGAGCAGAAGAGTTGCACCTTCCACATTCAGGCTAAGCAAAAATGGGCAGTTCACATGTAAGTAGTTACTTAATTTGGATTATCAAGAATGCAATTATTTCCTGGTTTTATTTTTGTTGATTTTATATGGCATTAATACTGCCACAAATGAAGACTTAAACTCAAAATCTACTTTGTGGGGAAAATTGTATGCAGCTGGTAACATTGCTTCATTACAGTACATGAATAATGAAATTATTACTGCAACACAGAAGTCCTGAGTATTTTAAAGCTCCTTGTGGCTTAAACAGGGCAGCACTTTTATTTTGAGGAAAAGAAATTATGCACAGGATGTTCTGGAAAAACTAGTTTTAGTGAGTTTAGCAAATTCATGTTGGAACATTCTGAACACTAAAATAATTCCCTAAAGATATAAGAAAAACTTCCTGTCTCAAAGGCCAATACTTTCAAAATTTGGCTGTTTATCACAGAACAGTAGGAACAGGAGTCATCTCAAATGTAGTGTTTACAGAAGGCCCTGATTAAAATCCAGGTGTCAGGATTCACAAATTACTGTATGAGTTCTGACAGAGATAATTTTTGCTAACATTTGTCTGCATGAAGACATTTAATCTCAAAATTATCTGATTGTCAGAAACGTTTGTGTGATATCACTGAAGAATTAGTTCCTCTGCAAGTTAAGTAGCTTGTGCTGAGGAAAATGGGGGTCTTAGCTCCAGTTTTGAAACTAGTGGATAAGAGCAATATTTATTCAGCAGTGCATTTTCTCCTTGAATGCAGAATATGTGCAGTTTTGCAGTATGTATCAATAGAAGACATCCTGCTTGCTGATAAAGCTAAAGTGAGTTTCTGTAAGGTTTATATTATTGTGTAACTATTTTTAAAATCCCAGTTCAGCAAGGCATGGAGACATGCTAAGATTCTGATGCTTTTGGACCAGCTCCCCAGGACATTTTCTTTGGCAGAGTGTATTACCATACTATGCCATTTGCATAAAGCTCCAGCTACAAATCCAAGGAGCTTTTTGTCTCCCTGTGAATGACACCATCTTTTTGCAGACTGTCTGCTGGCCTAAGGGAAGAGGACTAAGCAGTTCAGCAACACTACCTGTGTCCAGCAATTCCACCTGTGCACAGGAGACAAGACCAAGAAGGCTCCTGCTGCACAGGACACACACACACCATAGGGCTGTCAACAGGCATTCCCTGAGGGTCCTGGCCCTGGAGAGCCTTTCATCGGACAATGCATGGAATGCAGTGCAGGGCAAACATACTCCATTCATGTTTATACTGTCCAGAGGGGGTGTATCTGTGGCAGGAGTGATCACAGCACTGCAGCTCAGGCAGGCTTGGCAGAGGTATGAGCTCCATGCTGGACTCAGTAGTTTGGGTTTGGGTGCAGTTGTGCTGTAGGCTACAGTGGGAACAGGGTATCGTACCACGCTGGAAGAGAATCCCATCATTCAGACTCATCTGGGAATAGCATCTTTCTGTTATTCCTGGAAAGTTACAGGTAATATTGGAGAAATGGCTGCATCTGTGTCAGACAACTGCTTCTGGAAGAGCAGAAAATAAAATAGAAGTTCTTGCCAGAGCTTTTCAGCAGCAGTTTGCTGTTTCTCCTAATCTCATGTTTTGTAACCACAGGCTCATGAGTGTCTCATACATTGTGTTTTTTAAACCTCCAGAGCCAGTCTTACAAACTCACGGAGGATATACGGAAACCAGCCATAGGGGCTACCAGTTTGTCAGCAGATGAGCCAGTAAGAACTGCTTTTGTGGAGGATGAAAGGGGCACTGTGGTGCTGCAGGACCTGTTGCTGTGGTTTATGGTGGCTTTGGGAGTGCTCTGCAATGCACAGAAAGCTGGGTAAAAATGGGTTATTTCATTCTGTTGAAGAATACAACAACAGAATTCTGTCTGCTTTGAAATTTCAGAAGTTAAATTTTTATTTAATAGCTTCTGCTGGGAGAAATATAAAATGAATCATCTGTGTCAAATGAGGTATTTTATTTGGTTAAATGAGTTTAGGTTTTAAAACTTTTTTTTTTTAACTATAATTTTTAAATGGAGTTTTCATTGAAAGCTAACCATTCTTTAGTGAAAAGCTTCCATTATGTGGATGTTAAAGTGGAACTTTTCAGTTCTATCAGAATGTCTCATTGTAAAACAGAGCTTTCATCAAAATTCATATCTTCCTGAATATGTTAGTTTGGAAAAAAATATCAAATTTCACTGAAAAAAAATGCTTTCAGCAAACATTTTCCAACCAACCCTAAAATGTACCTTTCTCTCAGAAACTGAGCTCCCAATTAAGAACTGCACCTGATGCAACATTACAGCTCCAAATCTGCATATTTTCATGTGCTTTTTGCCCTCTGAACTCAGTCCAGAACTTTTTTCCTCCAATCAAACAATGTTTTTGACTGCATATCCTTCGCAATTTAAAGTCTCTTAATTATTTTCTGTGTTTGCAGTCTTGTATCATGTATATCTGTGCATCTGATGTCCTTAATATTAACACAAATAGAGTCAATCCACCTGGAAATCTAGATAGCTGCTCTGCTATAAGGAAGATGCTTTGGGGACAATTTGGGAATAGCAGCAATAGTTTTCATTCCATGATTTGAGAAGTTTGATGGATTTTTACTTATGTGAAATTGTGTAATCTTTTTAAATCTTCTGTCTCTCAAAAATCCATGAAGATTGTTTATGCATGGTTCTGTGGTGTTTGTGAACTTAATTAATCTTGGAGTTGGGTGAGTTCTATCATTTTAATTCAAATTTTTTTGAGATTCTCTGCAACATCTTGAGTTACATCTTGCCACTGCAAAGCAGGCTAAACCTTTTTTCCACAGAGGACTCTCTAGTATAAGGGGATGGCAGGTTGTTGTGGGCCATATGGTTTGACAACTTGAAGGTCAAAAAGTAAGTATTACCTGGAGAATATACCTGCCCGAGGAGCCCTCTTGGCTCACAAAACTCACAAGGACTTCTCTGTTGCCTATAAACATTACTGTCCTTGTAGAAATGTTTCCCTAGTACAAGTATTACCACAGCACAATTTTATTATCTCATCACGAACCTCAACAATTGCTCTTTGTTGCTTCCCCTGGCAGACCAGTGTTCAGGGACAGGCAATTCTTGTTCACTCCCTGGCCATAAGCCCACAGTCAGCAGAAGACAGAAATAATTTCTTGTTTAGCTACCCACCACTGGGGAAGAGCTGTGATGGATTCTTTTCATTTCCATTATCTCTTATTATACAGGATATTTGCTGTTCCTTTTAGATCTGAGGCTGTCCTGTGAGTGCTGCTATAGTATATGTTAACAAGCATCTACCCATGAAAAAATTATAATGCATTTATAGCAAAAAAATACAATCCATCTAAAATACCGGAGTTGCTACATTTATGTTTTACATGATGTAAATAGGTCAAGCAGTTATGTTTTACAAAAACATTAAAAAGCCCAAAGTATCTGGTATCTAATGCTCTTCTTTAGGTGCAACAGTTTTAATATACTCTACCAAGTTCTGTTGTTACTGTTAAAGAAGTTTTTTTCACTAGACTCTCTTCTCCATTAGGAGGGTTATTGGCACAAATCAGTTATGATATCTGGTAGCTCAAGCTTAGGTGCTTCAAAAGAGGGACCCCAAACAAAGAAACCCCTTGGCAATTAAACCCTCACAATCTGAACTCCCCATTCCTCAGGCAACACTCCAGATCAATGGTAATATTAGGGGTATTCTCCCTCTGTATTGGTTCACCGTTTTGTTACCAGATGGTTGCTACATGGTCATCTTAATGTGCCCTGAGGTCGGTTTTGGTGGGGGTTTTGGTCAGTTCTGTATTCAGTGTTGGAACAAGGCTGGGACAGTTCATATACCACAATCAATAGACTGTCTACTCTAGCCATTAATTTTTAAGTAATATTTAAGCTGCTAGCTTTGTCTGTTCTAACTATCACTAATGTTCTGGTTGTTCACATTTCAATACAATCTATCTTTACTGTTCTTAGTCATCAGGTTATAGCTCTGGATTTCTCTGTAATCCATCTTACACTTACACAACATAGACATATGGTTCAGATAAAGTTCAATTTGTAGTCCCACAACTGTAACTACTTATGTCAAGCAAGAACTTAGCTACTGTAAATAATACAAAATTTTCAACAGTTGCCATCCAGAAACTGACTCTGCCTATGTTGTTAGCTATGACTAGTGGCTGAAGCAGTGGACCGATCATTGCTGCTTTAAGTGACTCAGCTGACCTGGGAACTTCCTCTACCTCCTTCCTGTGAGGCAGAAAGGTGATAGACATGCAAACCTCCTAATTCTGTAGGCACAGTTGGTTTGTTGGACACTAAAGATGCATATCTGTATACTAACAGCACTCTGTGTGTCTGTGAATATGTAGATGATGTTTAGATAGAGTATCTTGCAGAGATGTATTTTAGAAACAATGAAGGGACCAAGGGGTGAAGCATGTCATCTTGGGGCTTCCCTGATGGGGTGAAACATCCTTCAAGTTCTTCTCATTTTAAATAAGTGAGCTTAAAAATATGTGCAAGGGTGAGCATGATGTTCCCAAAGATTGTGTCCATGGATTTGAGCCCTGTGTAGGTATTCTTAAGTCATTTTAGCTTTCATGCTGGCATACACAAGAATTTACTCCAGTTCCATCAAGGTTAGTTCATCCTAAGTCTTAGTGGAGGTAATGAGTGTAAAATTTTTAATAAGACTTAACAACACTTGAGTTAAAAATCTGCTCTCAGCTGAAAAAAGGAAAAATATACTGGTATCCAAGTGTCTTCCAACCAAGTATTAAGGACAATAAAATAGAAGTAGTCTGTCCCCATCATAATAAAGAATTATTGCTATTGAAATACTAGATTTATCTGTGGTGAATAAAGCCATTTGTTTGCATTTTGTATGACTTCCATTTGCAAGATAAGTAATCAAAAGAAGTGATGTGAGTCATGACTCATGTCTAACCACAGGCATGGTGTCCTTGAAGATTTCTAGCATTCTTTCCTGCCTTGGCTTCAGCAGCCCCACCAGGTGAGTCAGCTCCTTGTCAGCCCCATGTCCCCTTTCCCAGTCCCATGCAGGTGCTGGGTGCTCTCACATATCTCAGAGGTGTCTCTATTTAAGCATCTGGATTGAGCCCTCTAGAAATAAAAGATGCAATTTTGCAGCTTTGGCATTCCCACTGCATGATGCCCTGGTAGTTAAGAAATTTTAAAAGTACTCTGTGTTAAGGTGTTCCATCAGCCACAAAACATGTTGAAAACATTAAAACTGGACAATATAAAATTCAACCATGAAAGAACCACCCCAAACTTACATTTTTCTCTTAATTGGGGTTTTCTCTGTCATGGTGATGAGCATGAATAAATTGGATTAAAAAAAAATCATAGATGATATATTAATAGCTACTAGAATCAGGAGAGACATTGTGGGAGTAAGATGATTTTCATTTTGCAGTTTAAATAACTGTCAGAGCAATTATCTTCACTATTGCCACTTGTTTGTAATAGGAAAAAGTAAATGTGACTGATTCTATTAGGACCTTGTTGTTTAGTCCCAGATGTAGAAAATAAAGTTTGCACCTCTCAGTTTGGAAAAAGTAACAGAGTCATTGCAAAGGCTGTTGACTAATCCATAAAACTTATGTATATTGTATTATACAGTGTAGAATTCATATAGAAATTGTTTTGATCCTGATAGCACCAAACCATCAGGAACAAGCAAGCTGAGTGTGTGTGTTGCTGTCATGCAGCTGTTAGACACAAAACAGGCGCAAGGATTTGGGAGAAGGACAGCCTGGCTGGCAGATGGCAGACGGCATTTGGAGACACTGATACCACTCTCTAAGCAGGCAAGGAGGCAATTGGCAATTTTTCAGCTGCATATTTTGGTTGACAGAGAAAAATGCTCAAACAAACAAAAATGAGAGGTATGTTTTACAAAACAGGTGAAAAAGGAACATCACAGGCTAAAGGACATGTCTTAAGGTTGCACTTTGACAATTCATTTGTCAAAAATGTGTTTGTCAAGGCTACTTTTTTATTACCACAGCACAAACCCCGATGCTTGCTGATATAGCCCTTCTGCTAACACAGAAGCTGTTTGCTTCTGATTGTTTTTAGATGTTAGTGCCCATCTACTCTGTCCTGTGTGTAAAAGCCTGTACATTTCACAGAAATTTCTACCTGAATGGTTGAGCCCCATTACTTGAACTTTACTGAAGAAGAGCTTGCAGAAGGATCCCTTACTTTAGTGGAAGGATGATAGGAGATAGTGAACACATCATCCACTAAAGATGAGACATCTTCGCCAGTTAGATGAGACCTGACCTTGCCTACCTTGGTCTTTGTTTCTTTTCCTTAGCCATTATATTAAAGAGCCCTACTATTTGTAAGTTTTTCTCCTGGTAGTACCCACACACTGCACTGAAATGGGCTTTATCTGCTTTTATTCCCTTTCTGAATGATGGTCTTGAGTTTTCTCAGCAGGTCAACCTTTTATGACTGGGAATGTTGGTTTTAGTAAAGCCTGCTATGGATAAAATACAAACATAGTGTTGTGTTTTCAGTCTGTCCTTGGAAGTAGATTAGGATCAAAATACAGCAGCCTACTCCTATGTTTGTTCTTGTGCTTTATTATTCTCCATGGATGGAAGTGCTTGAGATGAGTGGTGAGGTTTGGGCTGTATTAAAGACTACTTTGAGTGGGAGTTCAGAGTTTCTTCTGATAACAGGATGTTATCCTGACAACATGTGATGTACTAGAAGGTTTTAACCACAAGATCTAAGAACACATGTCCTTTTCTTTTTTTCCTAGTCATTACTGTTAGTCTAGTTAACCCTGGATTCCAGTTGCATTATAGCTCATTAAAGACTTCTGCCAAGATAAATAATTAATCTTGAGTATATGTGTGTTTATAAAAAATTAATCATGAAGGTGCTGATCTGCCAAAAGCTGTCTTCTATGATCCAAGTCTATTAGATACAGTTTAACCGTGGAGATGAACACCCAGTCCTGTTTGTTACACTAACAAGGTGACTAGACATTTTGGAATATTTCCTGGTACATGGAGAAAATAAATTTTCTTCTCTGCACAAAAGATAAAGACAGGAATCACAGAACTGGAAGGCACCTTGAGACGTGAACTCACTTAACCATTGCCTATAGCAATAATTAAATACCTGTCAAGAGTAAGAAGCTCTGCCCAAACCAGTCCTGATAGTTCTCACAGTGCTGAGCTGGAGATGTGGTTCCTTAGCTGGACACTAGGCTCCCCAAAGGTCTTTGAACTGCTGGCTCAGTGACTGTGTGTGGTGAGAACTGAGAAATCTCAACAGGTTTTATAGCTCCCTGTCTAGGATGGGTTTTCAATTGTTTTGACTTGTTTGTTTGCTTGTTTTTTCTGGTATTCCTGTCCTCACTTTTATGACATTATGCATTGACTTGGCTTCCCAAAGAAACAGGATGCAAGAAGATGAAAGATGCTGCAATATGACTGCAATATATATGTTATCCTAGCTAAAAACATTTGAACCCACAATACACCCTTAGGTTAATTTACTAGCAAGGTGCTAAGCTCAAAATTAGTCGTGCCTGTTGTGTTTCTTGGAAATCTTAAGAACAGAGAGACTGTATGAGAAATCCCCTGAACAAAACACTGAGGCATGAACTCAACCCTTCTAAGACACCAGAGAATCCAGTGTTAGGCCATTGTGCATGTGCCCATCATAGGAATTGTTTCAGCTGCAGTAGGCAGTAGAGGAACCAAAATCAGGCAGACAAGAGTGTAAATCTGGGAAATCAGACAGAGATGTTGCTGGTGCTCACCTGTCTGATAGAAAGGAAAGCTCAGATTAATGCATATGGAACTAGTTTATGTCATTCTTTTTAAAACTTCATTTTTCTCCAATGCATTTTTTGAACATAATTAAATATATGTGAAGAAATGGGTGGAAAAACTCTGGCATGATTGTGTAACTCACCTCTGGTATCCACTGCTGATGCTTTCAGGTATGTGAGGCATTCACACCAGGTTGATGGGTGCAGGCTCACAGGAGACCACTGATGTCTGACAGGCAGCTTACCCTGGGACATCTCTAACAGCACCAGAGACCTATGTTTAGACAACTAAATACTGCCCCAAATTTTATCCCTGATCCCACTCAAGTGCATGAGTTAATGCTGTAAAGAATATGGCTGGGTCAGCCTGCCCTTTCTGTCTGCTGCCACTTCTACATTCAGTTTCTATTTCTGTTAAAAGGCAGCCTTTTCTTTTCAAGCCAAAGAAGCTTGAAGTTAGACATCCACTAAATAAAGCACATAAATTATACCTGGCAAAAATGAAGACTGGAGTAGGCGTAGACTCAGCATACCTGGATCATTCCAGATCTTCTTAGAGCTTTGCCTACAGCTACTAGAGCTGCATCTCATCTGCTCTGGTCAGCAGCCACACTCCTCCTGGCTCTTCCCAGTGATTTTCTTTAAGGGTCTGTGCCTGCATTTTCCATGTACATCATCAGCACCAACCTCTGTTAGAACTGAAGCAGGTGACCAGCACCACGAGCAGCTGCTCTTTTCATTGTTCTGACAGTGCTCCTCCTTAAACCTGTTCCTGAGCAGGCTTGTGGCAACTGCACGAGATGATGGAAATGGAAAAATAGCTGTGATTGCTCAAGCTGTATTATCAGCTGTTTTCAGGGAGGGCTCTCTTTTGTAGCTCAGGAAACCATCTGACATGTTCATGTTCACACTTCTGTTCTCATCTACTGACAGATGAGCACTTTGTATCTACTGCAAGCTTAATTGTCTTTAGCCTGAGGAAAATAGCAGATTTTTAGAAGTGTCTGCAATGTATTGCAGCAACATACCAACACTAACTACTGATGCCTTGAATCCATCAGAGCTCTTGTTTCCCCACCCCCACCATGTCCTTTTGGGTCTGCTGACCTTTGTTAAACTGTTTATTTGTGCTCCATAAGGGCTTCACATGTTGAAACATCAAAGACAAATCTACAAAGCTTCTCTAAGCATTGCAGATCATCTTCAACTGTAAACTCATCTTACAGCTCTCTAAAGTCAGATGTAAATTATAGTAGGAAAAACTACTTGGTGTTCTTTACAACAAATTAGAACAAAGCAAGTTAGTTTTAGGTCTTTTATAAACTGTCCAGTTTAATATAAATAAATCTGTGGCAATTTTAGCCAAAGCTGAAAGGGAAACAGATTATTTTCTGAAACATGCTTGAGTGGGACAATAAAAAATTATTCAGGATAAGAGAAAACAAATTGACATAGACCATAAATACACTAGGCTGGAAGTGAAAAGAAAATTTTTTACCATCAGAACTCTGGTCACATTAATAATATGAAACTATAGGAGAGAAATGAGCAGAAGATAAAATAATTGAGTGGATGGGGCTGGACCAGTTTGTGAAAGGAAGTTCCCTTACACCTAGTGTCCAGCTTCAAAGTTGTTTGCAGTCTGTCCACCTGATATTTCAGACTCCACATCATGCTGTCACCAAATTTTCTAGAATATTTCTAAATCAGTAACTAATCTAATCTAATCTAATCTAATCTAACTCTAAAAAAAGAACTATATTAAAATGGTTCTGCCCATATTTTTAGAAGAAAAATTACTACAGGTTACAAATGGCATTAAACATCAATTGATTTTGCCATGTATCCCTCATAGGAAAATCCACAGGGTAAGGAGTACAGCTCTGAAATAACTCTCCCTCTCCTGTATTGGGAAACTATGTCAGTGGGAAGGTCAAGGATGGGACTCAGCAAGTAGTGAATTTTAGCCAGTGCTTCTCAGATGACCCAGGAGTTGGCTTTGACAGCGACTTACCACGGAGTCAGATTTCTCTCTATAAAGATGATGCTAGTATTACACACAGTATTATAAGAACGGTATCCCCCAGGCACATCATTTAATGTTCTGCAGTGGTTTTTTTTGAAGACAGAGGCTTTAGCAGAGCTGACTCAATAAATTCCTCTGGTGCTTTAAAACAAACGTCCTGAACATTGCAACAGGCCTGCCTTCCTGCATGATTTTTGCCTTGAAATGTTTCTTTATTTATGTCTTTATGAATAATCATAAATCTATTTCAGTGTCTTATGGTACCATTTCCCTGCCTGTTGTACCCGTGCTACACACACACACAACTACAATACAAGTTGTACCTGGGAACGAGGGGCTCACTAAACCTGAGGATAACTGACCAGCCACCAAGGCATAAGAGAGCAAACCACTCTCTCGAAGTCCTGCCATGACCTTACCATGACCAGGTGCACCTGCAGTAGGGTTGGGGCAGTGGGAGCTGCAGAGGCAGCAGCACCAGCTTGATGAGGGCAATGCCCACAGCCCAGCGCTTCTGGTGGGCAAGGCAAGCAAGGCAAAGGACAAAAACAGGTCCTGCCTTTGTGTGTTTGTGCAAGTGTTTCTGTCCAGGCTGAATGTCTGAAAAGAGGGAGACAATTCCAGATGAAGGCTTTTTCTTCTCACTTCTCACTACTGTACCTTCTGTCTCAGGTCAGGAGACAGTGAATGTAAAGCAAAAGTTCTCAGCTCTTACTGTTGCAGGGAATCTGAGAGTCTATAAATTAGAATAGCACTTAGAAAATTACAAAGTAGTCAAATATCTATATTTGATATGTTAGCACTTTTCTCTGTATTTTGTGCTACAGAATTTCCCCCTTTTTTCTGTTTTTCTGGCTGCTTTTTTGGTCCTTTTGGTTTGCTTTGCAAACAACTCTAGAATAACTTTAGTACTAGCTGCCTAACAAAGACAGCAAGATCTAGAAAAAGCATACTAACTGTACAGAGACAAAGTAATGGTATTTCCCTGGAGCCTCTTCTTCTCCATGCTGAACAAGCCCATCTCTCTCAGCCTGTCATGATGCCATTGTGCATGATGCCATTGTGCATGATGCCATCGTGCATGATGTCATCAAGGGAGAAGCACCTACACTCTGCCATAATAGAAAACTGTGAATGGAATTCATTTTGATTAGTTATCAGTGCATCTGATTTCTAACTTTGTGTTTTTCCTTTCCATTTTGACCCAAACTCTTGGGAAATTTGAAGATTGTTAAATAAAATCTCCACTAGAAAATATTAGTTATGCATATTCAACTATTTCCATCTTGTTTGAAAGGTTTAGGAAAACTTGTGTGAGCATACAGTAGGACACATCCTTAAAAGCAACATTTGTCATAATGATGGGGCAATCAAAGTGTTACCTTGTACTATAGAGATAAAGAGAAATTATAGCATTGTGCTATAGAGATAAAGAGAAATTATTGCATTGTTATTGTACCTTACTAATTTTTATAGTTGTAAAAATAGGTTTATGTTGCAGCTACCATTATCAGTAGGTTGTATCCTGGCTGCTAACTGCATTGGAAAAGCCAGGTACCTAAATGGCTTCAGTCAATCACAAAGGCACATTGGTAGAGCAGTGTAGGGACTGCATTTGAGGTTTCCTCCTTGAGAACTAACCCTTTGCCTTTCAACAGAGAACCCCTTTAGCCAGAGTTGTAGCTCTTCCACCAGAACTAGTAGATGCCAGCATGAAACTTTTGAAGCATACCAACAAAAAGACTTTCAGACTGTATCTATACTTGTAAATAAAAGATGTTGTTCTCTGGCCTGATGGGTATGTGGCAGAGCATGGACCACAGCCATATGCCTAAATGTTCCTTATTCCACAAGCGGAATGATGTTGTGCCTAATGTCTGTTAGGAATGGTCTCTCCCCTGTGCTACCCCCACAGACAAAGAGGTTAATCAGCCACTTAACCTCTTCTGCTCCTCAGCAGGCTGGTGGCATTTTCAGAAGGGCTTAAAAGCAGATTGCCATGCCTTGCAGTATCATAACTCTTAATTAACAGTGGTAGTGCTAGTGCCTGGCAGCCCTGCAAAGCAAGCAGCCTGATCCACGTGTTGCTATCTAAATGGAAATGCCAAAGCACTGCCAGTGCCCACTTAGACCCCCAAGTCTGTGGTGTGCATGCTGACTTGTGTTACTTGACTTAGGAGCCCAGGACCTATTTTCTATTATTATTTTAGAGCTTGGTCATTTAAAATATTTGATTAATCATATTAGAAGAGCTGAAATTATTGCTGTCATTGTGGTCTCAGGTAATTCTACCCTTTTCTGAGAAACAACAGAATGAAGGGTGTACAAGCATTGCAGCCCCTGTGAGTCACAGCTTGTCAGATTAGAAGGAGCAGACATGGTTTTCTGTTTACATTAATATGTCAGGCTGTAAACTGCTTCAGTGGCTGTGGACTTTGAGTTATTATCCCGTCCCTGTAAATTTAGCTTGAGCTAGCCACACGTATTATTTTGCCAAAATGAAAAGTAAATGAAAAAACCTCCCCAGCAACAACAAAAAAACCTCAGCTTTATCACATTATATATCTCCAGTTATCTTGTTTGCATGAATGCATCAATACAAAAAGGGTTTTCAGGAGCAGTTTTTATCCAAATGATTTGGTTTGTTCACAGTACTTAAAAATGTACTACTACTACTTAGGTTCTGCTTCTGCTAAGGTGTTTGTATTGTCCTGTTGTTAAAGTGGTACAAACCAATAATATTTGATCTGGCATTAACATTTCTAGTATGAAGTTATTATGCTTAAATTATTTGAATAAGCCAGAACTGACAGAACAAAGTTATACAGGTCATATATGTCATATGGTGACATGTTATGTAGGGTGACCTATACATAAATATTTGAATGGTGACAAAGTTGTATAGACTGCTGTGATTTTTATGTGGTGACAGCAATTTGTAGATCCATTCCAGGAGCCCTAGGGATGGATACAGTATTTCAGCAAAGCCCAGCCTGAACTTCAAGGTTTAGGTGGTGTGAACAAAGATCAAGCAAGAATCTGGCCCAAACTGCTGTCACTGTGATGCAAAATTGTTTCCCATGTGTCTGTTGTGTCTGTCTTCCCAGTCAACCCACAAGCACCACCATCATGGCTTTGATGCAGAGCGAGATGCCAAGAAAATATACAGTGCCTGCAAAGGAGCAGGTAAGAAAGACTTTGTAGATTTTTGGACTTTGTACAGAAGACAGATCAATATTATAAAGAACATATAAATGAACTTAGGCAAACCAACTGTTCCAACCAGTTTTAGGTAATCTTCATGCTTTCTGCCACATACTGACTCAAAGAACATTCACACCCATGAAGATAAATGGGAAGGGAAGCCAGCTAAGATCTAGCTATATAACTGCGTGTCTCCAGAGGATTAGGGTGAACATGGTATTTGTTCCCTGTGATAGGAACATCAAGCTGCCAAGATTAATTTGACAGTCATGGGGTCCAGCTAGTCAGGTCAGATTAAGGTCATGGTTATATATCCTTTCTCAGGCCTCCAGGGACCACTAAAGAACATCATCACCTCCATATTTCATCAGAGCCCACTGCAGCTCCATCAGCTGAAAGGAGTTTATTTCAACTTTCATCAGTGATTTCAACCTTCATCAGTGATTTTTCACTGAAGATAACTGTCCCTCATGATCTTCTGAGGTAGTTTGAATTAGCCTGCCTGACTGCAATGATGTGAGTGAGGAGTGCGTAGTGTTTCATGGGATCCTAAGGTCCATGGAGGTGACAGTGTTCAGTAAAGGAAGAACATCCAGGCAGCACACAAGATCAATAAGTTATTAATTCACTTCAGGTATTTGCACAGAATATGTATTTAAGCATTTCTTCCTGGTATAGTGACATTCAGAATCGACTACTTAAGTGTTGAATTTTAGGAACTGTTCCTGTTGCACCGACTGAGCCTTCACAAGACTGTTGCCCAGAGAACTCTCTTAACTGAGAGTTTAACCCAACATTATCAAAAAGGAGTATAATTCCTTCTAAAATTGTACCATGCTTGGATCTAAGCAGGAAGAACTGGACTAGATGCCCTAAAGTTGTCCTTGTACCTGGTGGTGATATGAGGGATGAAAACGTATCAGCTGTTGCTGAATACCAATATAATATCCTTTGTGCTGGTTGCTACTCAGAAATCCTTGTTGGTTCCTGCTCCTAAAAGCCTAAGATGATGCACAGCACAAAGCCCAGAGATGGCCACACAAAGGCATCAGATGGCAGAGCACAAGGACAGCATGGGGCAATGACTACCAGCAGGACATGCAGGCATCAGCAGACCTGGCATATGTCTTGATGCCTTTGGTCTGCCATCCTACCCCTTGATACACTGTGGGTATTTAGACAGTGTTCATCATAAGCCAGCTCATATGCCCGTCCTGGCTCACATTCTCAATTTCAATACTTGTCATGAGGAAATAATGCCTGAGTCAATCTGCTGGCCCTTAGATAGAAGTGCACCAGGACACCTGTGTTAATGCAATAGCTGCCCTGTTGTATCCTTCATATGTCCAGGTAACAATACTGTGGTTCTCTCTCTTTTTAGCTGTAACAAATGCCTTGCAGCAGCTCTGTTTAGTGCAAACATCTGTTTATGTGAAAACATCTGTTATTATGGCAGAAGGCAGCAAAAAAAAAAAAAAGAAAAAAAAGCACAAGAGCAAGGTCACTGCCTTTAGGAAGCATCTTCAATCCATTGCATAAGTTAGAGCTCACAGCTGACTGAGGGCTTTTCCCCTGGAGGGGAGGTATATGGTTGGCTCCCCTCTGGGGAGCTCAGCAGCTGCATCTCCCTGTTCATCTCACACTCCCACTTCTCTCTGATTTTTGCAAAGCAAAACAGCATTGGCAGAGACTGAGACCATCCAGGCTGGTTCCAGCTCCTTTTCCTGACTCCATTTAGCAAAATTAAAACCAATTTTTTACAGGCTATACATCCAGGTTTTGGGTTAATAAGCTGATTCAAACACATCCTTGCCTGCCCCAGACTCTTGCCCCACTGCCCTCATTCTGTTGTGCCAGCACAGCACCCACATGTGTAATACACTGGTTCACTTGGGACTACTCAAAGATGCATTGTCACTAAAAATATGCATGTCAGCCTATGGGCACTGGCATAACCCTGATTTTAGGAGCAGTGTCTGTCCTTCTCAAACAGAAGACTCAATTTCTTTTATATGAACAGCATGAGATGGTGAACTTTTATTTTATAGCCCAAATAGTGTAGCTGACTACAGTCAAAATTATCCTTAAAAGAATCTTGGATGCTACAAATCCTAAAGGTGGAACCACTGGGGATCTATGTACAGGAATTTTTTTTCTCTTTAGGGGTCACATTTTCTTTCCTCCGCATTAGATTCCTGATTATATAATCCCTATGCACAACTTCTTTTTCAGGAACTGATGAAAAGAAAATTATTGAAGTCTTATCAAGTCGAACATCAGAACAGAGACAACAAATAAAACAGAAGTACAGGGCTTTGTATAACAAGGTATTTTGAAATAAGTGGCATCTCTGTTTGAAACTACTGCTTCTGAAAATTCAGCCGACTGGACTCTGCTTTTGAAAATATCAAGGGCATAGTGGATTTAAGGAGGACACCAGTTACTTTCTGATTCAGCAATTTATTTTATCTTCTAAAATAGCAATTATATTTCTAATTTTAGGACTCAGGGTCTTCTTGAAGTCCGCCTTAACCAGATCAGAGCATTTAAATCAATGCTGGGAGAGCTAGAAAATAATTCATCACTGAAATAGAAAATATTTCAGCTTGCGTTCATCTTCAGCACATTCAGAAAAATAAGTTAATGTAAAAGGAAAAATTTTAAGTCAGAGTCCCACTTAGACCAGCTGCAAATTCAGACAAACTATTTGATCTTGCACAACTATATTTTTATTGAGTTTAATAGAAGTAATATTGATTTCTTCCAGTGATGGAGTAGAACATGTTGCAAAGTTAAAAAGTTTCATTGAGCAGTCGATTTCTGCAGGAGGAGGCATAAACTACCTTAATGATTTTGTGTGTAAGAAAAACAAAGCTTCTAAAATATTATTTCAGTAAACAGATGAATCCTGCAGACCTTATTATTAAATTGGTATTTTCTTAGTGGCTGCTTGCTCCTTAATCAGAGTCAACAAGACAGTCAGCACTGAAGATGAATGAAAGCCTTCTAATTTACAGCAAGTGTGATACAGATTTGGTTACATAAATAGTTTAGATTTTGTTCTATAATGAGGGTTAATAAAAATAGTCATTAGAAATGATCAAATGCCACAAATTATCACAGTGACATCAGCTCATAGCAACCCTTGTCACTTTCCTGGGCGGCCTGAATCTGAATGAGGCACAAGTGGTACTCTTGGTCACTCTCCTGCTGCTCCAGGACCCTGCACCACTTATCGTGTGTGTGTGTGTGTGTGTGTGTGTGTGTGTGTGTGTGTGTGTGTGTTGAAACTGCTCCAACACAGATGGCAGCCTCAGACTTGAGTAGCTGAGTGTCCTCGTGCGGTCATGTAAGCAGGAACTTGAGAATAATAGACTTAGAGCTGGACTTCTCATTTAGTGTTCTGAAACTTGTCAAGTGCTTCCCATAGTGCAGGAAATGTTAACTGCAAATAGGACTTCAAATACATCCTCAGCTGGCATCCTTGGCATGCACTAGCCAGCTCTTCCCTAGGATGTTACTAAATTTTGATTTAAGATTGATGTGGGGGTGTGTGTAAAAGTGCTGTTTGCTCAGCACAAAAGCACCTTGCAGAAATCTGCTGCCTTATCCAGTAAGTCTGATTTAACCAAAATTGACAGCCAGGGTTCTTAGTTTGATCCCTTGTGTGGCAGCTCTTTTGAAGGAGGAATCTACTGCATTTTGTTTCAGAATAAACTCCTGTTAAGCTTTTCAAAACACTAGTTTGCATTTGTTTACACAAGTAAGAGTCATAACTGGAGTGATATTGGCTGGTATTTGAAGATGGGACAATCATTTCAGTCAATCTGAAACCAAAATTTTTCAGGAACTTATTTTGCAAAAAAAGTCTGTGTATTTTAAGGCCTTTGAAAAAATGTTTTGTCACTTTTTCATACAGAAGGAGCTTTTAAATCATTAGATTTCCTGAAACAAATAAAAAAATCCTCTAATCTCACCTCAGCTTTTGCACTAACCCTCCTGACTGTGCCCACAGGAGATGGAAGAGGACCTGAAGGGAGACCTGAGTGGGAATTTTGAAAAGGCTGTGCTGGCTTTGCTGGACTTGCCCTGTGAGTACGAGGCCCGAGAGCTTCGGAAGGCGATGAAGGGAGCTGGGACAGACGAGTCGCTGCTGATTGAGATTCTCTGCACACGAAACAATAAGGTTGGGGCACCATGTGTGACTTTCCTTAGGCAGCAGGGCAAAGAGCTCACCAAGAGGATCCCTGGGAGGAGGGAGAGGGATCAGTCCAGCCTCTGGGGCTGAAATGCCTTTTGCCAGTGTTTGCTGTAATAAGATTGCCATACTAGAGCTGGAACTCTAACAGGAGTTAAGACCAATAAAATTTACATTCCTTCCTTTATCCTACTCCTACCTGCCTTGGATGGCATGGAGGCAATACTGGTGAGAAGAATCCTCAGATACAGATTAAAGGGCAGCTTTGGCACTGCTCTGATGGTTTAGAGGTACAGGAACCTAGTGAAAAAAAAAATATATATCTTGCCTAAATGTAGAGAAAACCAGAGTTAACCCTCAAAGCACTGTCCCCAGTGGGGACTGGGAATTCATTGCTTCTCCCACCCCCGTGGCTGCTACACCTCACACATTACAGGCATGGGGCTGACTTGCTAGTGTTTTGTTTACTCATTTATTTATTAAATAATAAGATATATTGTATTTATTTATTATTTCATTTTTCCTAGGAAATTGTAAACATAAAGGAGGCCTATAAACGTTGTAAGTAGTTTTATCTTTCCAACACCTTCATTTAAATCCTTTCTCATTGGTTGAACTCTCACAGATTTTTTTTCTTCCCAGTGTTTGATAGGGATCTAGAGTCTGATGTTAAAAGTGACACCAGTGGCTCCCTACGGAAGGTATTAGTCATGGTGCTAGAGGTAAGGCTTTCCTCTTATGCAGCTGCTTGACAGACATATTTCCTTTTTTCCCTGAGTAATCATAATAAGTATTGGCTGGTATTTATAATAATTCAGTTATAATATGTAATATATAATAATGAGGTAATTACAGTAAACAAAACGCATTCTTCAGTATAAGAGCCTTTCATATCTATGGCTTTTTAATATGTAAAATTTTTGTTTATGAAGCCACAGATAATTTTATAAATATTGATACTTTGAAAATAATATGATCGTTTTACTGTTGTTGATACCGTGGAAAAGGCTAGAATACTCATTCAAGGTCATGGCCCTATTATTCTGAATTTTGCCCCAAACCACTAAATCTTAATTGCATCTCAGCTAAGGATTTTAGAATTCAGATACAGAACAATTAAGAAAGAGATTGCTGTTACGTTAGTTTTTCATTCATCAAAAAAGGCATATTTTCCATTAGAACACATTTTATTTTAAATCCCTTTCATGAAACAAAGAAAAAAATCAATACCTTCATAAAGACACATTATCACTAAGAAAAATAGGAGCACATTGAGAAATTCAATGTAGTGATCTGACAGCCTGGGAAAGGAAAAGGCTGAATAAATCAAAGAAGCTTTAATGACATAACTGTCACATCACTAAATGCATCACAGTTAAGATTCTCATTCTGGGAAGCATTGATACAGCTCTTTCCAACCTCTTGTATACTTTCAGGAGTGGCAAATAGATTTATTCCTTCTTTTTTTTCCATCTTTCAGTCCTTCATAATTTCTCCTAGGGATGACGGTATTAGTGAATGCTCAGAGTACATAGGTTAGACAGGAAAACATTTCACAGTTACCAGCGCATATCCAGCACTTTGAGAAACATCAGCACTTCACTGCAGGCACCTTCCTGCTCCAGAGCATCAGCACTGCAGTCTCGTTCGAGCCTCAGCACACAGCCCATGAAGCTGGGGGATAAACCCTACACAAGGCAGCGAGCCCAGGGGGTCCCAGCGTGTCCATCCCCCGGCCCGTGTCAGCAGATGGCAGCAAAACTCCAACCAAAATATCTGCGAGGACCGCGAGCTGAAACCTAACCAGCGCTTGGTCCCGTGCGTTTTACGGTTGTCTCCTTTTCTGCAGGCAACCCGAGATGAGACCCTACAGGTCAATGCAGAGCTTGCTGAGCAAGATGCCTCAGATCTGTATAAAGTAAGTGCAGTTGTGCAAAAATCCCTTTTTTCCCCGTGCTGCACAGCAAGGCTAACTCAGGTGCAGTAAACAAACCAAGCATGGGGGAATGGCAGCAAAAGGAGAGGAGCGAGAGGGCATGGGCTGAGCTTGGTGGATCTAGGACTCTGGCTGACCTCATGTCTCTACTGTGTGTGAACAAGTGCTTCCAAAAACTAACATGTGACTCTGAAGGCAGGAGAAGGCCGCTGGGGAACAGAGGAGCTGGCTTTCAATGTGGTCCTAGCAAAGAGAAGCTATAGCCAGCTGAGAGCTACTTTTCAGGCCTATGAAAAGGTGAGTTTATCTTCTGCAATGCGGGTAGCATGGGCCCTGACATACAGGTGCAGACCCTACAATGACATGCAATGATCTGAAGAGCCTTTTCTAGTCTAAATGGGGAGTGGACAATCCTTTATCTGCCATTTTATAACTTCTTGAATGCTTTAAGAGCCTTGGAAAACATATTTATACATGTGTCCTGAGAAATAGGTGATTTACAAGAGAAGCTGTATCTTGTGCCAGTGAATGACCCATCCCCCTTCATAACCTACACAATATTCAGCCAAATAAATGTCACAATGGCTGTTTCTTCCCACAGCTTCGAGGCAGTGTACTCTCCCCCTCTGGCAACAAAGGGACAGATTCACAAACTCCTGCCCTGAAGGAAGGATTTGCTTTTCTGGTCTTTTTTTCTCCTAAACAGAGCCTGGCAAGGTGTCTCCTCCTGTTCCCCCCACTTCACATGCTCATATTGGCTGAGGAGAAGTTTATCTCCAGCCTTTTCCTCTCTGCCCACACTGGGCAGATGGCCTGTGCAGGTGCTTTGCTGTGCTTTCTCCTGTCTCCAAACATAAGGCAAAGTAGGCAGCAGGATTCTGGCTGTTTAGTGCTTCTGCTGTGTCACCCAGCAGGGACGTTTTACTCGTGCCTGGGCCTGAACCTGAGCTGATATGGAGCTATCTTGCTTGGAAATTACCTCTGAATGTCAAATCCAAGGTCCTTCTCCTAGCAGCAAGGTGGAAGCTCAGCAGTGACATTCTCAGGAAAGAGTCTCCCTCTAGCCTCTGGCTCAGAGTCCTGACTTCCCTGGGAAGACTCTGAGTTCATCAGAAAACTGTAGCCTCAGGCACTGAAGACAAAAAGAGCTCAAGTAAAAGCCATATTTCAGTGTCAGCATAATAAGGAACCAATAGCTACAAAAACTCTTGCAGTTTAATCCAAGTTTTGGGTTGTTGCTGGCAGGAGAACAAACCCAGTAATAAACTGATACTCTCTCCCTTGGAGTGGCCCAAACCCTGGGGGTTCAGTTAAATGCTCCAATAGCCAAGCTACCTTGGCTTTTTGATTGCTAAAACCAAGCAGATCAGGTTGACTGAACCAACTCACCACATCCTGCCTGTCTGCACTCAGAGTAGAAGTAGGCCAAGAATAGAGCCCAAATCTTGCAAGCATGCCCTTCTTTTCAGCTGGAGAGGTACATGGGGCAAGATCTAAACCAGATTGGTGGTTTGCAGAACTTAAACCCTAAAGCCTCATGAGGTGCCTTTGCTGCTTTGTACACACAATCTCCCAGCTCTGACCCAAAAATCATGCAGGGACATCCTGATATGCAAAGCAGAGCAAAGTCAAAGTATTTGAGGTTCCTAAAGTTCACAAAAGTCAGGATAAACTGTGTTTTGAAGAGAAAGTCTGCTTCTCTAATTCCCTACAGAATAATACAAAAACTTTGGGACAACTGCAGTGCTTGTAAACTTTGCCTGGGAAGCCAAAGACAATAACTAACAGAACTTCACAGAGTTGGTAAAGCTCCAAAAATTATCTTATTTATGTGGGAGCCATCCAGATCCTTTGATAGAGGGGATAGAGAAAGCTTTCTGCTGACCAGGGGTCACTCAAGAAGAAGCTGCAGCTTCTTTGTCCTAGAAGTTGTCAGATACCTGGGACTGCCTGATGTAGATTATCCATCACTAACCATTGTGCCTTACCTGGCTGCATAGACATTCTCTTGGTGCCAGTGGATCTGTGAGCACTTACACCAGAGGAGACCTTCATTTGCCCTTGAATTACTCCTTTGGAAAGGCTCTAAAGGGTCTGAAATGAACTTTTGATATTGGATCCTGAATCTGATGCTGGTTTGGAGGGTAGGAACACATGTACAGACAGAGGGTCTCATGTCCTTTTTGTTCTCATAGGTGTGTGGGAAGGACATAGAAGAATCCATTAAAAGTGAAACATCTGGAGATCTGGAGAAGGCTTATCTGACTCTAGGTAAAAGGCAATAGTTTCAAGATCTTTCTTTTCTAGTTCTTGCTGTCACCTGCATTGGTCATTGGGGGTCTGTGTACAGCCTGGCAACAGCCATTGAGTTACCCTTAAACTGAGCCAACACATCTGCCAGGAAAAAAAAGAGACAGTTTTCAGTAGTGACTAGGACTCCTTGGTCTTAAAAATGAAACTCGCCAGATGTAGCTCCTTTCCACACAGTTGAATTATTTGCCCTCTAACACAGGGTAACCACCTCCAAGCCACCCCTGGGACCATGGCTGGTGATAACTTCCAGCAGATGCTTGGGCACCATGAGAAGTGTGTTAGCCAGCCACCACAAAAATGAACAGGTTCTTGACAGCAATTTAGCACTAGGTTTGCTTTTGACTGGTGTATAAGCCTGTGCCCTGTCTGTGGTTAGCTCACTGGTATTGCTGTTACCCATTTGGATTTAGGCTCTTCCAGATCTTTCTCCTGTGATCTGCAGAGTGAGTAGCTACCTCAAGAATAGATGGGCAAGAGGAACCCCATAGGGACTGAGCATAGAATGCTCATTGTCAATCATTTTCACTGTGGAATGGCAGGGTACTCAGTGCTGGTAAACTCTTGTGGAAAAATGGACATCCGTGTTCACACTCCAAGATTTCTTCTTGCATCAGTCTCAGAATAAAAGCCCTGCAAGCTCATGTCTAAGCATAAACACTAGAGTTTCCCTTTCTTTCTTATTTAATTCTGCTTGAAGTTGTATCACAAACTGTAAATATACAAGTGTAATGAGGCCTTCTACTATTTTTTCAGTCAGCTGTGCCAAAGACTGCCCAGGTTATTTCGCCACACTTTTGCACAAGTCAATGAAAGGAGCTGGGACTGATGAAGAGACATTAATTCGCATCCTTGTGACCAGGGCTGAGGTAGGGTACCCTGTGTCCTGTATTGCCTCACATCAGCTCTAGGAGAAATACAAATGTAGATGGTATGGAGTGAGTCCTGATAGATCATGTGCTCAGCCCAGTGACAGCAGTGGTCATACTCTGCTTCTGTACCCAGGCACCTCTAACTTTGATATTGTATCTATTTCTGTTTTCAAAGGAACTAAACCAGGAAGCATGTAGGCAATTTCCAGTGGAGTCAACTGTACCTGGTTAAAACCAACCCGTGGGGAGATCTGGCCCCAGTAGGATGTGTAAAAGTAATTCCTAGTTAATTAATGATAAAGCAGAAGTTTTGAATTTGAGAATTGCTTATAAACGTATGTTGCCAATTTTCTCTGATTCCAACAGGGAAAAACAGATGGGGAGGAGGGAAGAAAAATAAAAAGCCAAAGGAGTTAACTGTCATTTTAAAAAGCACAAAACTTCACCAGACATTTAAGATGTTTAAGCACAATCTTTTAAGTATTCCTTCTAAGCTGTGTAGGTTGCAACCCCAGGGCTGTTTCAATCGGCACAGAGGAGGAGCCTTTCACAGACGTGAGGAAAGCATATTTCTCAATGATTCACAGTGAGAAAAATTAGGCTCCAGGGTATTCTGTTAAGACACAGTCCAGTTATTTTAACATTTAAAACCCACAGTGATAAAGATCACACCTGTGCTGTAGGTGCCGTTTTACAGGAAAGCTCAAGACAAGGAGTTTGTTTCTCCCCTCCCAGTAACCAGAAAATTACTTCTGTGGGTAGAACAAAACTCTTTTAGCCATACTCCTGGGACATGCCTCTTTCCCTGTTTGCCACCAAGGGGTGACCTCAGAAGTTCACAGTGACCTGTGTGAGTTTTTCCAGTACCAAGGTATTGTGCTGGTACCACTGGGCAGAGATTCTCCCAGTCACCTGGCATAGCTTTCCATGCAGGCCCTCTTCACAGTTAGCATCCCCTCACCACCATCTGACACTGGTTTATCTCAAATTCAAATGTTAAGCTGAAAGTCCTCCAGGATTTTTAGACCTCCTGCATGCTCCTCTCCTGCTCCCACTGGGTGTGGTGGGCCTTGAATCAGACCCCAGGGGTGCTGGCAGGAGCAGGGCATGTTACTCAAAGTGTTCACCACTCTTCTAAAGAGGCTCTTGGTGTCTCCACAGAGTGACCTGCCAGCAATAAAGGAGAAGTTCCAGCAAATGTACAAGAAGCCGTTAGCTGAAGCTGTCCGATCTGACACCTCTGGGGACTTCAGAAAGTTGCTGCTGGCAATTTTGCACTAAAAGCCCTTCAAGAATGAAGAGGCATGCTGAGAAGCCATCTCTTGATTAGTTTCCAAAAAGGCATCCAAAAAATGTGGCATTAGCACAAAGAAAAAAATCCAATTTATTTTCTTTACAGCAGGGAATTATGTTGCCAAGTAATGTTGGATATGAGGTTTATGTTATGGCTATCTTTCCAAATGCCCTTAAGCAATAAAGACGTTGAAAAAAATAGACATAAATTGACCTCTTTGTGTTTGCATATGTGGATGAATCTTCTGTCATTGTTTCTTCTGGGTAGATTTTCTGTTTTTCTCTCATTCTGAAGATTACCCCTGTTCTTCCCTAAATTCAATGAATGTCATGTCATGCTGCTACAGTCCTGCCAAGAGAAAATGGATAGTAATTTCTTCTCAGCTCATTATCACAGCTCTTTAAACAACCTGAAGGCTGTGAATTAATGATTTAAGTCAGGCCCTGATTAAAATCCTGCTGTCAACAGGGAAGGCCAGAGTGATTTACCTATCTATGAGTTGCCCTCTCAGCAGTCACCTCCTAAATTATCCCATGAAGGAGATAAGGAATTGCAGTCCCCACAAGCTCCACGTCTTGTGATATGGTGCAGGAGAATCACAGGGAAAGAGGAGGGTCTTTCATGAGGTAGGTATCAGGAAGGAAGTGCTGCTCCCAAAGAGGAAGACATGGGCCTCAGGACAGCAGCATGGTCTTCATCCTGGGATATTTCTAAGATCTGACTGAATAAAACTTTGAGCAAGCTGGTCTGATCTCATGGCTCTTCCTGCACAGAAGCTTGAATTAGAGACCACTGGATTAATTCCTCCCTGAATTACCCTAAGATCTTATAATCATATGAGAGAAGATGTAGATGAAAAATAATATAACAGAACCTGATGACTAAAAGGAGAAGAGTGAAGAATTTAGGAGATGAGTGTTTCTCTTTGTCTCCTTCTGCCTCTTAAGTGCACCACCACTCTGCATGATGAAGGGTCTTTTGGGCCCTCTGAGGTACCACGACTGATGGCATCATATTCCCATTGAAAACAGTATTTCTGAAGCACTGGACTTGTTTCTCCCCTCTGGGATCAATGTCACAACAGTAGCCCCTGTATAAGATGGGGCAGAATAATGAGAGATGGGAAATATGTGTGGCTTTTAAGAACAATGATTAGTGTCTCACACAGGTGTAATAGGATGTTATGGCATTTTAAAGGCCTGATCCCTCTTTGGGAACATTTCTAGCAACATAAAAATAGCAGGAGCAGATCCTGAATACCTGAATGCCTTTATCACAGGCATTTTGATGTTCAGACACAGGAAAAATGGAGCAATGTAGAATCTAAGTATCTTCTTGTTGCTGTTGCCATGGGTCTGTTGTAATCAGAGACTATAGAAAGAATAGATGAAGAATCTACTTGGGTGTCCAATGATAGGGGTGATATTTTATCCTCCAGCACACTGTATGCTCAGACCAAGATAAGCTGGCATGTACCCATTCTCCAATGATGAAGTTTAAAGAAAAAGCCAGTGGGTGTCTGAAATACACATGGAGTAGCTGGTTAAGGCAAAGGATTTGTTTTAAAACATTCCAACAAAAGTGCCCAAAGCTGTATGAGTGGTTTCTGTGAAACCCCTAGAAGCTCAGCACTCTTTAAACTAGCTACATCCTTATTTAATGTGAAGCACATAACTTTGGCAGCCAAATTTATTTTTGCCTGAAGACTGTTTTAATTAAAGCTAGTAGGTCATTCTAACTAAAGAAGAGTGTAATGGCTTTCATCTTAATCTTTCACTCTTTAATTAGAGATTGGCCTGAAACCAAGCCAGGAGCCCACACATCTTCACACCCACGTATACTGGGCCAAAGTCATTATTGAATTACATGCTGTATCTCTCTATCTGTACACAATGCAAACAGTGACTCTTGGGAAGTTGCTCTGTGACTCCAATGCTGTAAAACTTGTCCCCATGCCTCTATAAGTTTAGGTCAGGGGTTCAAGACCAGTATCTATAGATGTAGCCTGTTGCCCTTGCCTACAAAATCAGCTCATATTCTTAAAATAATTCTTAGTTCAACATTAAGTATCATACCCATGTGAACAGCAGCTGTGGTAATAGCACTCAGGGAAATCATGTTTGCTGAGCAGCGAAACAGAAAATTAATAACATAATAGTTACAGATGAATGAGAGAGAATGACCATAAGGATATCTCAACTTAAAAGAATAGGAAGAAGATCAGATAGCTGGCAAGTAGCAGCAGCAGAAGAAAGTTAGCAGATTTTTCTGTGGACAAGAGACAGTATTCACATCCTGCAACAAAAGAAATTACTATCAGACATAAGGAAGCAGGTTGTCCAGAGAGGTTGTGAAATCTGCATCCTTCAAGATTTCAAAAGTTCATCCGTACAAGCCCCTGAGCAAGCTAATATTCTCCCAGCCTAGGCTGGGCTGTCAGCCCAACCAGCCACCACAGCTGCTTGGGGCATCTTCCCATCCTGTCTATGGCATATGATTAATTATGACCCTTGTAATTGTCTCTTTATACAATGAGGAATGTTAATCCTGTGTTTTATTCCCTCTCCCAGTTTTATTAAGACCATAATAAAGAATATTTTTTCTTGTCCCCTGTCAATTTAGACTGAAAATTTGGGTAAAAGGATGATCCGTCTTGATTACTGTGGGGTCATTGAGACAGTGCACATAACACTGAATAAGCTCAGTGAAGTCTCTGTCTTTGGCAGTCCTTTTTCTTTATCCACATTTGTTCATTTTCACCTGAATTGTAATAGGATCAGTATATGAGTTTTAGAAATTGTCTGACATCACCAATCTCTGTGCACCTGTCTGCTGACTGGTCAGATTACAGCTTTTTTTCCGCTCTGTTGCTTAGTGCATGACATTTCATCATCCCATTGCATTAAAACATAAGAAGAGCTGCTCTAGGTCAGGTGAAAGGTTCAATCACCATAATTCCAATACTGAATGATACCAAACACTTAAGGAGAAAGAGCAGAGGAGCAGGGGGAATATACAGCATTACAACAACATATTTGTTCTTTGGTAGATGCTTCTATTTTCTAGAAATGGGACACGGATGGAGTTTGTACAGCAGCAATTAGTTGGGTCACAGTTTTTAATAGCCCCCAATGGCTCCAGTCCATCAAGGGCTATGGGGCACTAGCAGCATCACATCTCACGTACCCTGTGAATGAGCCCATCTTCTCATTTGTGTTCAGACAAGACCACTATCTGTGCAAGATCTCACTCCCATGGTAATGCACTAATTTTGTCTTCCTAAAAGAAAGACGACTCAGGTCTTATATTCAGTCAGTAGCATACCTCCCTACAAAACTTGCCTCGTCATTTAGAAACAGATTTTATCTGACAATTTAGATTGTCCCACAGCAGAAACAGCTCTACCCTCTCATCAGGGCTCATGCCCCATCTCCCCTCCCCCCTCCGCCCCAGTAGAGTGGGGGCCATACAGGACATATTGTCTTTGGCATGAAAAGTGATTTCTAGTCTATGTATAAAGAAAATCCTAACTAAGCAGTGCTGATGTACCCACTTGGTTGTAGATGTGTCTGATAATCTCTGGGAAAAATATGAGGAGAGTTTTAAGGCAGGTGGCAAGAGCTTCATTGCTCAGAAGCCCTGGCTCTAAATTGGCAGGGACCTGTGTGGGGATTCAGCTAGGAGCAACATCACCCTCCCCAAAGGAATAAGCTATTTAAATAGCACACTCTGTACACTCAGCTAGCAGGAATTTGTGTAACTGTGCAAAGCCATCAGGCCTGGGATCTTCTAAATAAATGCCACATTTATCAGTACCTGACCACAAGAACATCCCACCTAGCCTTCCCCAGCCCCATAACCCAGTGTCATTAATGAGTTCAGATAGCATATTATTTTTCTTTAAGAGTTAAAAGAATAGTCCACAGCCACTGCCAGGAAGAGGCAGAACTAAACAGGCAACAAGGAGTTACAGCCAGAAGAGAGATATAAATCTAAATCCATCATCAGAATGGACTGCAACAAGACCATATGCATACAGAGCTAGAAAGAAAGCAAGAGGGCAGTTTGTTTGGGTAGCTAATGTTCCCTGGACAAGGAGAGACAGAAATTCTCCTTTGGGTTTTTAATGCCACTCTAAATATTTATAGCAAGATCATAGATCATATCCAGCTGGTGAGGCAGCGGCAGCAGGGAGGGAGGGTACATTTAGCTCAGCACCCCAACATCATTCTTGGGTCATTTCTTTACTTGAGAAGAGGAAAAAGGCTGCAGATTGCCACGTTTACCCTCAGAGTGACTCATCTGCTAGAGTCAAGTCCAGTGGCTCCTTCTCTTCCCCTCCCTCACCTCACACACGCGTGCGCACACACACGCAGATTGTGTGGGCAGCCTCCAAAAAGCCATTCCAGCCTGACTCCACCCCGTCTTTAACACAGGCCTGGGCTTTCAGGGTTCTGACTGGCCTTCAGCCATTTTACCACGTTGTTACCCTGCACCGAAAAGCCTCTCGAAAAGGCCATGTACAGCATGCCCATGATGCAAAGCTGCCATTTCTAGAGGAACAGGCTGTCCACCTCCCTGTGATCTGCTGCACCATGGACACAGGGGCAGGAACATAAGGAGGACTGCAAACACTAGCATGGCACAGGAGTAGCCATGAGGGCACTGTGGTTCCCAATGATTTTTCCTCATCTGCCTCACTGTGACTAAATGTAAACATGACTCACCCGTGAGCTCTGGCTTTAAAAACATGAGGAGGACTTTTGCTTTAACCTTGTGTTTCCCTGTCGTAGTGATGCTTAGAAACTACATTTTGGATTCAACCCTACCCTAGAGCAAAGGGAGAAATCTCAGCAGAAATAAGGAGCCAAATCCAGTTGCTCAGGCAAGGGCAGCCAATTCTATTTATCTTGAAACACACAAGAATTGATATAGATCTGGGACACATCACACTTGTCCTGCTGAAGACCCCAACAGGGCACCAGTTGGAGTTCTGGAGGATCCTCTCTTGGCACAAGGCATTTGAATGATCCCAGCCCTGAGGATGGATTTAGGCTCATCATCATAGATGCCTACCATAGGAGTGTTAAATATGGGCACCTACATGTGACTGAGGCAGCTGAGCACCTGTGGATACCCAGCAGTGCCTGAAGGACTGTTCACCTGCCCAAATACAGGTTGCACATAATGGTGACCTGAATTACTTGGCAGACTTAGTTGTAATTGACTAGACCTCACTGCCTAAAAAGGGAGCTTAGACACCTTCTTCACATGCAGCCATCTGCAGTCAGGGACCCCATCAAGGTGTGTGCCCTGAGGAGCTCTGTGCCACCCTGGGAATTGCCACTCTGGAATCTTGGTTTCCAGCTTGCTTCTTACTGCAGCAACCTGCTCCAGCCATCCCACCTGTAACACTGAGCTTCCTCAAGCCATCTGATTGAGAAGTTCTTTGCTAGGGGGTTCAGAAAGCTGAGGTCCTTAGACAAAAGGCCACAACCTGGTGTTTTCTATAGGAAACATCAAGCAGCATCATAAAGATAAATTGCTCCAAGAGTCAACTTCACTTTCTGGTTGGTGAAGGTATTTGGGCTTTCCCTGCCCACCATGGAGCAGTGCCGGATGCAGGGGTCCCAGTGCATCATCATCTCCCACCATGGAGCAACAGGCTGATGCTCCCCAGATCTCTCCATAAGGTGGAGACACGGTCCATCCCACCGGAGTCCTTCGAATCCCTTCTCTCTCCGCCTTTCTCCATGAAACGACGGTGACAGCGTGGTGCGAGGCATTGCAGACTGTTTACAGGCTTCTAGAGTTCCCAGGCACTTTAGGACAGCGTCCTGCCACTGTTTCCAAACGGACAGCCAGGACTTTTTTATAAGTGAACTTTCCTCTCCGTGTCTATTTATTATATGTAAACATTTGCCAGAAAAACACCACTCGGGCATGCTCAGAAGCAGCCAGGTCATTGCAAAAGGCAGCGGCGGCGTCACATGCGATAAGAGCGCGGAGCCCGTGTGCGCCTATTCTTAGCGCTGGAATGTACACAATGCCCGCGCCCGCCGCTCCTGCGCGCAGCGCCCGGCAAAACTGACTGCGGCACAAACACGGCCGGAAAGCACCCTCTATGAATCACCTACCTACTGAAAGAAACCTCCCGTGGGTTTATAGGGTTTTGTCCAGGCTCTAGCTGTGGAAAAACTCAGCAGAGAATAAACGACAGAGAGTAAGTGCATGCAGTGAAGGACAACAGAAGGTAAACGCTTCTACCCTTCGGTTCCACAACAGGAGGAGCAGTTATGCCATGACCGTAGATACTCATCATATTGTTCTGCCTGGCACTTAATTTAGTCATTGTGTGTCTGATTAACATAAAAAACCCACAGCTAAGCAGAGTTAATAAATAACTTTTAATGCAGATTCCCAGTCTCTAGGGTTCCGCTCGCCCGGCTGCAGAGTTCAGCTCTGCCAGATTTGCATTCTTTGGGAGTGACTAACTCTAGAGGAAAGAGGCACAAGCTACTAAACTGCTAATACTTTAAAATAGTGAATAAATGTCTAAGTGCGTTTATTCAACATGATGGAAATGGACAAACCAATTGCTTCAACCCTCCAGATTTAATCCAAAATCAGTGAGATAACTTCAGTGCTTTTGCTTCTTGCCAACGACACAGGCAGTGGTGACCTCAGAGCTGCAATTTGTCTGATAACTTTATGAAAGTTTTAAAGGGTCTTAGCGACCTTTTGGCTTCTTTATTATTTTCCCACTGTGCTTAAACCATGTTCCATTTTTATGTGTAATAGTGAATGGATATTTACAGCAACATCAAAGTCCTTATTTGTTCCCTTGGAGCTGGATCTTTCAATAAAAGCTGCTAAGAATTTGAGTGCTTTTTTCTGCCAAGTCCAGAATTCATCTCTCTCATATTTTGCTATGGAAGAGGGATCCACTGAAGAGTTTCTCTTCAAAGACCAGGACTTCTCCTCTGAACTGCTGAGGCAGCTGAATGCTTTGCGGCAGAGCAGGATGCTGACTGATGTTACCCTCTGCTCCGGGGGCTTTGAAATCCCCTGCCACCGAAATGTGCTGGCTTCCAGCAGTCCATACTTCAAGGCAATGTTCTGTAACAACTTCAGGGAGAGTCACCAGCCTAAAGTCATTCTGAAGGGCATCGATGCTGATATTTTGGATCACATTATCCTTTATGTTTATACTGGGGAGATTCTAATATCCACTGAGAATGTCTTGTGCCTCTTGGAGACTGCATCCATGCTGCAGTACACTAAGCTGTTTGAGGCCTGCTCTACCTACCTCCAGGACAAGCTGACTCCTGAGAACTGTCTCAGCATGATCAGACTGGCAAAAGCCTTGAACTGCCAAAGCCTAAATAAGAAAGCCAAGGATATGGCTTTGAAATGTTTTCCTGTGGTGGCCTCTTCTGAGGAGCTGAAGGACCTATGTCCCATGGAGCTCATCGATTACCTTGGGGATGATGAACTCTGTGGGGAGGAGGAGCAGGTCTTTGAGGCACTGATGGTCTGGATCCGGCATGACCTCCAGGCACGACAAGGCTACATCCAAGAGTTGTTCAAGAAGGTCCGACTGCAGTACGTCCATCCAACTTTCCTCTTCCATTTCATTGCTAATGACTCACTCGTTCAGTCCTCACCCACTTGCAGGAGCATCCTGGAGTCAGCCCGGAGACACATGTTTTCCTTGTATAGCACCAACACTCCTGACATCAAACCCATGATGCATGTTCCTCGCAGGTACTCCAACCAAGAGTTCATCATCATCATTGGTGGCAGGAAGGACAGCCAGCAGACAACAAGGGATGTCCTGCTATATGATGACAAGACGAACCAATGGCTGAGCCTGGCCAAACTTCCCTTGCGCCTCTACAAAGCCTCTGCAGTGAGTTTACACAGCAATATTTTTGTGCTCGGAGGGATGCCTGTTAGCAATAAGAAAAGTCTGGTCAGTGGTAATATTTACATTTACTCCCTCAAACTCAATCAGTGGAGGTTGATTGAGCACATGCTAGTTCCACGTTACTCCCACAGAAGCCTGGCATATAAAAATTATATTTTATCATTTGGTGGAATTGGTGAGAACCAGGAAATCCTGAATTCTGTGGAAAGATACGATAGTGTCTACAACACCTGTGAGAGCATGGCAAACATGCCTGTTGCCGTCCTTCACCCTGCTGTCGCTGCCAAAGATCAGAGGGTTTACCTCTTTGGGGGAGAAGATATAATGCAAAACCCTGTTCGGCTTATCCAGGTAATGGTCAGTCCTGCTTGTTGTAGGCAATTTCTTCTAAGGTATTCATCAGTTCATCACCTTCATGAGGAAATCAAACCACTCAAAAAACTTCATTGTGTTTTGCAGCAAGAGGCAGGATGAGTTGATCCATGGCCTCAAGGAGCATTGCAGCTCTTCCATTTTCCCCTTCTGAATGTTTGTCAGGCAGCAGCCCCAAGGCACTGCTTTGGGTGTTGGTCAGCTGTGCCACTGGTAGGCACTAGGGCCAGGGCTGTTGCAGGTGATGCCAGAGCAGGCAGCAGCAGCTCTCCCTTGCCTGGCTTCATGCCTGTAGCCAATCTCACCAAAACCAGTGCTTTCCACCTGGCACTGAGCTGGGGTCTCAGCTGCACTTGCTTGCTCGCAGCAAACACAAACACTCGTGATCATTACAGCGATTAGATACTCACTCATCAAAGGGCCAGAACTTAAACTGACAGTCATTTCGATAAACAGTTGTGTTAAAAATGTGGCTCCTACCACATGTTGCTGGCTCTTTGCCTGCTTTCAGCTGTTACACTCTATTAGGAGAAAAAATACATTAATTTTTTTCTTATCTGATCTGATGCTTTAGTGACATTGTAATGTTTCTTTTCCTATGTGTGTTTTTCACTGTTCAAGGTGCTTTAACTAAGATGGATCATTAAGATAAGATGGCAACCAGGACATATGCAATGCTTTATAATGGTACTTCATTATCAGGGGGAAGGAAATGTATTTATCAGTTAGTGGAGAGATGCCCAGGTGATATTTGCTATATTAAGAAGCAGATAACATGACATAAAAGTTTGTGTCACCCAGATGCAGATGATTGAATGATCATCTGGCAACAGCTCTTTTTCTCACATAAATCGATGACTTAGATACCACTCTAAGTCCCTTTGCCAGTCTGAGTGCATACCAGTCACCAGCATAAATATAGCAGCTGGGCAAACACAGTGGCTGCCAGCAGAGCTAGGTGAAGCTGAGGTTTGTTTGCCCAGGCAATTGCTAAGGCTAATAAGGAATACACAGAATAACTGAAAAATGAAATGAATCAGCTTGCCTTTTGGAAGAAACTCGTTACAGTGATTTAATGGCCATGCAAAAAGCCTTTGTATGGCAGATACACTGCTTTAGTGCTTCTGCTAACATTCCCTGAGCAGACAATCTTGGGGATCCAGAATGGTATCCAAGGGGACATATTAGGAAAAAAAATCAGCTACATTCTCAGATTTCCAGCAGTTTGAGACAGAGGATTGTATTTATCAGGGCAAAATAAAACACGGAATTTCCTTTATAATTACAGACACCAGTTAAAATGAAACATAAACAGCTGTGTGAATATCTTTATTTTTTTGTCAGGTTTACCATGTCTCCAGGAATACATGGTTTCGTATGGAGACCAGAGTAGTGAAGAATGTCTGTGCACCAGCTGTTGTGATTGGAGACCAGATTATCATCGTAGGTGGTAAGGGCTCTGTTTCACCTTCCCTCTCCCTCCCCCTGCCCAGGTCCTGTGGGGTTTCACAGCCTTCCTCTTTGGGGTGCTCCCTTAAAAAGCATCCTGATCTTGGGAAGGAAAGGAGCAGTGTTCCCACCCCCATACACTTCTCTTATGGACTCTCATGGCAATTGAAGTGGAGCTAAGTTCTCCATGAGGCACTTCCTTACCCCAAGTAGCAGTACCCGAGTGGAGGAAACTGAGGAAAAGCCAGTGCCAGTTACTGCTCTTGGGATGAAGCCAGGAGCATGGGGGTCTTGAACCTCCCCTGCTGACTCACAGCCTGCTCATCCCTGTCTGCTCCACTTGGAAGAATGGAAAGCACAGTTACAAGGCCATGGATGGCTTGTCAGGATGGGTGGACTATAAGTCTATGAGGTGTTGGTTGGTCTTTTAGCTGCCTCCTGGGGGAAATCGTGAAATATCCCTAAAAGGAGTGCAAAACACTTGGAAAGAGTAAACTTCTCAGCTGAAGACCAGCCTCTGCCCATGGCAGTTGGGTGTACCATGTCATTGATAATTTGTCTGTCTACAGTCCATAATGCCTCTTCCCTGACCAGAGACTGCCAGGAGGAAGCATGTGTTGAATTATTTAAGGGAAAATGAGACGCCTAGTACCTTTAGCAAAGTGGAGGATTGAGCCCAAACTGCACAGAACTTCAATATGGTCCCTCCTCAGGGAGAGGCTGATGCTATCCTTTGCAGTGAGAAGAGGGGAGAGCTAAGTCCAAAGGTCCAAGGCTATCAGGCTCCTATGTGGCAAATTGCCCTCACCTCAGACCACACTCATGTTTTTCTACATGGGCAAGGTACTGCTGGGTACCAGGCTTCCACACCCCCAGTGCTCCAGGGCAATAGACCTGTTACCAGCCCTTTCATCTCAGCCAGTTTGAGGTTATATCACCACTCAGAGGATGAGCTGGCCACTGTCATGGTGGCCAGCACAGATGTGGTGCTGAGGGCTTTAGGAGTGGAGTGAGCACTGGTGGCTCCATGCTATTGCATACCCAGCTCGAGTCAGCAGACAGCTACAACTCCAACCCAACAAGGCCCATCGTATGTGCCATTGGTTTCTGTATTTCCAAGTGAGGCTCTAGGAGTCTGTTTGGTAAAAAGAAATATTGCCAGATGTTTGAAGGCATGTGCAGGTAACTGCAAGCTCCAAATATGTTCGACAGGTTGGTTGCCTGATCCAATGGGCTTTATGGTGCTGATCAGGCCTTGGCTGCCAAGCTGCTACGAGACAGGATGAGGACAGACAGGAAAGGAAGACAGACAGACAGGCATTCCTGTGACACATCATCACTTCTTAGTTTAGACATCTTAATTCTGCCAAATTATATACTACTATAATATGTTTTATTGAAGACCATCATGAAATACATTATTATTATTATTCGTTCTGATGGCCATAAGTGCTTAATTCCCATTTGTCTCTTTCACCTCTGGCTTTGCATTCAGGGTACACCCGGAGAATAATTGCTTATGATACAAAAGGCAACAAGTTTGTTAAATGTGCAGACATGAAGGACAGACGAATGCATCATGGGGCCACTGTCATCAAGAACAAGCTGTATGTCACAGGAGGACGATGTCTCACCTCAGACAATGTCATCAAGGACCTGGATTCCTTGGACTGCTATGATCCGGAGACAGACACATGGACTCCAAAGGGAAAACTGCCACACAAACTCTTTGACCATGGGTGCCTTACACTCCAGTGTGTCCCCTGTTCTAACCTTCTCTAAACAACTTTTGGTACTTTCTTGATATTTTGTGCTTTTCTTCCTAGAAAGGACCCACCTCACTCTGCAGAGAGCACATGGGGAATCTTCTTGGGGTCATACAAAATCCTAACCTTGAAGGCACCAGCAGTGCTAGTCCTTCCCAGATCCTGTGCCAGAAAGGTCACGAGCTTTGCACTCACACTGTATTCACCTGGCTGATATTGCATGTGGTGCTGCTGAGTCCAGTCTGGAGGCCTTACCAAGCATCTCAAGAGGAAACAAGAAAAAGATACTGGGTAAGAACCCAGTGTGGGATTTATCCTTCTACAGACTTTATAAGTGAGGAGGGATGCTGGTCTTTCCAGGGAAAGTAGGATCTTTGCTGTCATGCAAACTCATCTGCCTGCCACAGCCCTGTGCTGCTCATTGCTGACCAAGCTTTCCATTTCCAGTGGTGGGAGTGTTTAGAACAGGAATCCCAAGCTCCAGTCTTGTATCCAGCCCAGGCAGGAACAGCTGCCTGAGTTCGCTGTGGTAGTCAGCTTATAAGAAATAAAATTTTAATGTTCTTAACAGCTAATTAGAAATTGGCAACAGACTGATGCTATGATATGAAGTCTCATATTGCAACAAGAACCAGTTTTGACTTTTCTGTGCTAACACTCTTCCACAATGTAAGGAAGATTTTTGTTCCATCTGCCTGCCCTCTGAACAATCAGGAGAAGTTGGGGTGGAATTTAAGATTATCTGCATCTTCTTTTTCAAGGGATCTTAATTTGCAGGGATCTTCCTTCTTTTGCATGAGGAATAGAAGTGGCTTTAGTTAGGATGACTTTGGCTGATGGAGTTCCTGAAATGTAGAATAGCAGAGAGGACACATGGAGGAAAGGGGATGTAAAAGAGAAGAGTTATTTGGGAGGAACTTTTTCCCTTTCTCCTCTCTCCAAACCACTGGAAAAATGCCCATGAGACAAAGCCAGTGACAGGAAGCCAGCTTTCCAAGAAGAGCAAGTCTAAATCTGCCACTTGGCAAAACAGCTCTGGCTCCACCAATATTTTCGTGGGGTTCTGCCACTAAGTGCATACTTTTAAAGGGAGGGGATTAATCATCAGACACTGAACAGGCTGTGAACCGCTGTTAGGTCACTGGGCTTGGTAAGATTGCTGAGATAGCAAGGAGCTTTACAGATGACCACTATCCAGAGACAGGATGGCAGAAGCAACACCCCTTTTTCTTCATATGAAAGAAAGTGGTACTTTTCAAAAGGTACAGAATGGCATAAAGAAACCATGCTCAACCTTCCTCTTCACAAAAGGTTTCACAGCCTTGTGGTCACCACCACACTGGAGCAGAAAACCAGCTCCAGACACTAAGATCTCCTCCCATAAATTGAGCAGAAGAGTGACAGAAATAGTTAACAAAGTAGAGGGCTGGAAGGAAGTATTTAGTATCAACTGCTGGTTTGCAAAACAATGCAAAATAAAAGGACTATTATTGTTTGCATGAGCTTTGTGTTCAGGAGCCCCCATTGTTCCCTCCTTTTGTTGATAAAGGGAATTGTGTTTTGCACCAGTGGATATAGCCAGGGTTTCCTTCTAAGGATCTGAGTAAATCTGCAAAAAATGAGTGGGAACTCAAACTCCTCTCCCAGCTCAGAAGCCTTTGGCTAGATTTCTCTTCTGTCTTTCAGTCTATATCATCATCTCCTCCCTGTGCAAAGCAGAACTAAATCATGGCACTTGCCAAATTGAGCTGGAGCAGTGATTCATCCTTGCTTCCTCACAGACCAGCTTCAGCTCTCTGGAGAAAGAAGCCTTGTCATGGCCAATTATGGAAAGTCTGCCCCAGGGAGATGTTTATTCCTAACCCTGCAGTGCTGCCTTCCCAAACTCCATCCTGTTGTGAACCCACTCAACTCCAAACTCCAGGAGACGCCAGTTGCTGCCATGCATTTTAGCTGACACAGATTCCTGCAGGCTCGTGACTGTACCCAAAACTGAGGCAAAAAAAGTTTGACTTGGGGCCATAACCCCATGTTTGCAAACCATTGCCACAGTCGTTGGTTTACACTTAGAAGCAAACAGATTTTTTTTAATTCCCGTATCATATAACTAGTGATTTTCTCTGTGTTCATGTGGGACCAAGCAGTACCTTGCACAACTGGGCAGGAAATGGGGAGTGCAAAAAAGAGGCAGGACTGTGGCAGGACTGAGCACAGCATGTTTCCCCCATCTCTTGGGAAGCCCTCACTTCACCCCCAGGTCCTTGGAGATGCCAAGGGCTATGACCAGCTCTGCTTTGGAGACCTGTGCTCCTTCCCTTCACAAACTTCTCACCTCATGCCCATAATTCAAGGAATTTGGAATTGCTGGGCATTACATTCAAGACCTGGTTTCTAATAGGCTTTTGTCTTGTGATGAGTTTTAATGCAAACTCTGACAAAGCTTTTGGGGCCCTCTGAAGAAGAGGGGTTGAAATCAGAAAATGAGGGATAGCAAAGTTGCTCAGTCATGTGTAGGGAGCAGCACACACAGCTACAGGAAGGGATACTCTGCTCTGGATGAGAAGGGATGTTGCCTTTCTAATCAGGTCTGCCCACCACTTGGCACACCTAGACCAGTACCTAATTCCATCCTCACTGCTTCACTGTTGTAAAAGCACTCCTAACAAGGGTTGGCCAAGGTGCTTCTTTCTCTGTTGTCAGGAGGGGACTTTTCAGACCAAGATCTGCAAGGTTGTCACTACCTGATACACTTTTACATGCTTTTTCAGAGGTCTGATCATCTAAATATTCAAGCACTTGAGTACTCACCTAGGTGGGAATCTCCCATGGGAGAGCAGCAAGATTCTTCACAAATACAATGATGGCCCCATGAAAAGGTGGGAATTTGTTGCTCTTCATTTAATAACCATGGAAGCCGTGGAAAAGAGCCTTTTAAAGATTTCTAGTTGCAACTTCTAGAAGGGTTGAGCACCTGCCACATTTTTTCAAATCAGGGTGTGCTTTAACAGTTCATCACTTCCAAGGCCTTGTTCTCAGGTGCCCTGACACAGTCACTAGATCATGGAAACCATAGGACCACATGGCTGAAACCAGTCTGTTCCATGGGACAGTGAGTTACCCAGTCCCTCATGGCACTTGTCCAAAACACTGAAAATCTTCCATGAGATCCTCTGACGCCTCCCCAAGTAACATACTTGAGGTGTTATTGGCCTCAGAGCTTTTAATACTATCTTCTTTGCTGTACCTTCTGCCACAGGGATAAAAGGCAATCAGTTACCCTTTTAGATACCATATATTTTTTACATCTTTAGAGTTTATTAGGATGTTTCAAAGTCTGTAGACTAAACAAACCCAGCCCTTTCAATCTTTCCTCATAAGTCATGTTTTCTAGACCTCTGATCATTTTTGTTGCTCTCTTCTGGACAATTTTCAGTTTGTCTGTTGGTGGGTTTTTTATTTATTTAAATGCAGGGCCATGGCTCAGCCTTGCCGTGCTAAGAGTAATAAACCATTTCTGAATCTTACCTTCAGCATCCCTGGTCTCAGAGCCCAGAAGGGTTTTGCTTTTCACAGCAGCAGCACAATACTGACTGGGGTTCAGCTGTTGTTGCAGTTAAGGAATGTTTGCAAGTTTGGACAAGGTCACATTGAAAGACTGCAGGGCATCCAGAATCACCCTGGGTTATTTCCTAACTCCTTGCCTTGGCTCATCAGGATCCCAAGTCAGAACCTGTTGAAAACAATGTCTCTCCATGGTTTCAGCAAGGGGCTTTGGACATGTCCCTAATCACTGTGTTCTCAGCTGGGTTCATCACTAATTCTATTAAGTTTAACAGCAAATATTTAATGTTTGAGTAAATTTTTTTTTTTTTTTTTAATACTAGGGGAAACGTTTCAGGCAAAAAAAAGAAAAGGAAATGAGGAGATTGCATTTTCTTTTCAACTTTCTTCCCCTCGCCTTGCTGCAAACCCGGAGCTGAGTCCTGCTGCATAGGCAGCCTGTGGCAGCAACTTTGCTTTGATCTCAGCAAAGTGTCGTAGGTTAAGCCTGTGTTTTTTCACTGTAACCATTTATCAAACAATGCAGTCCTTTCCAAGAGCAGGCTTTTTCTTCTGCAGTAATATGTTTATAATTATAATGCATTTCCTGCTTCTTTTTGATTAAACACACCTGACAAAGTAGGAAAGATGTCAATGCATAAATAAATGGGCACACCAAGTTCATTGCTTTGTCATTCCTTTTTCCAAATGCCAAGGAGTTCATTGTGAGGTGAATCCTCTAGTTGAGAAGGAAACAATTGGGTAGAGCATATATGAATAGCGTACAGGCTAATTTATCCCTGGCATTGTTCCTTAGCCTGACCTGAGTGCCATTAATAATTGACAGCAGCAAAAACAATCCCTTTTTTAAAAATATAAACATCCATACTTTTTTCCAACTGCTTGAAAGCTCCCCCACAGAAGTTGAAGTCATATTCTCCATGGCACAATGGGCATGAATGCCTCAGTGCAAGGTTCCACCTGCAAAGGAGCTGAGATCTGCTAATTAGTGGATTGTTAATAATGTTTTCAGTGACTAAATCAAATGAGTTTGCCCACAGTCCAAATGAAGCAGAGTTCTTCTGGATAAACCGATGTCTCAGGCTGCTGGTGCCGCCAGTGTCCACAGGGCTCCTCAGGGTTTGTGTTGGAGACCTGAGACATTGATCTGTCCTCTTCTGTTTATTGATGTTTCCAAAATAGTAGCAGAGTAGCCAGGAGCCCAACTGCTCTGTCACTCGGCAAGTTACCCACTGGCTCCAGCTGCTGCCTGTCACTTCTCTACCCAGAGCACTTTGTTTGTCTGCACTTCTTTCACGTTGCAAGAACCCTTTGAGAGAAAATGAAGCAGCAGCACATCTCAAGCAGCCCTGGGCCAATAAGCTCATGTCTCATGGCTGCTTTAAACACAAGGCATCCCCACAGCTGTTGGAGACTTTTGCCTTACGAGTCAGGGATGAGCCATGAGGTAAAACACAGCTGGAGGTGGGAAAAGGTGGAAGAATCTGGTCCACTTCTTCATCTGGTCAGGAAGATGTTTGTAACCATCCTCCTGTATGTAATTTGCCCATGTCTAGTTCTCTGAAGTTTGTTTCTTGACCAGGCTGTGCCTTCTGATGAATTAGCCATGTCCCACCACCCCTCCCTAAAGCAGGCATGCTGGGACAAGGACAAAAGACATGCCTGCTTCCTCAGATCCCCCAGTGCCACGTCTGTAATGACATCCTCTGAGTTTTGCCCTGGTCTTGGCACATTGCTGTGTTTTCTCTCTGCTCTCAGATACCTTCTCAGGCTCTGCAGTTGCCCTGAACCAATGTTTGGATGTTGCAATGACCACCCAGAGCACCAGGAAGTGACACCAAGGACTCTCAAAACCAAATTTTCAAATTGATGGGATGCCTCTGGTCTGGAAAATCAACCCAAATCAATCTGAGCCTTAAAACAGACCCCTGGCACCTCTCTGTAAGACCTGGGGGACTGTAGGGGAATGGGTTCAGCCCCGAGGAGCAGAGAGCAAACTTAATGGAGAGTGCTGCAATGTGAAACTTGGCTACAAAGCTTCAGTGCTGGGAAAGGGCAGTGTTTTATCCAGATCAGCAGCAAGCCCTGGAATTAATAGGCTTGATTAAACTATTTTGATGTGCATGGTATGTGGAGATAAGGGCCCAATTCCCTAGGGTTTCCAGTGAAAATTAGATGTTAACATAACAGTACGTGACATTCCCTGACAGGAGTAAGGAACACTGCTGGATGACAAGAGAACAAGTACAGACCAAGGGGCAAAAGAGGCACTTCAGAGAGCAAAGTTACCATGAACTTGCTGGATCTGTTTCAACGCTGAAATGACGTGGACCCTGGCACCAGGCAGATCGAAAGCAAGGAAACTATGCCTGCTTTGTGTTGTTATGACACATATATTTCCCTGAAAATGACATTAAAATGTACCAGAGGCTCAAACATTGTTCTGTTTATCTATTCCCTGGGTAGGATCTTAGAGACAGCCTGAGCACTGCAGAATATGGTCTCTGTGAAGTAAACTTGGTCTCTGGCATGAGGACCATCAGCAAATGTGAAATGGGAAGCCAGCCCATCAGGGCACACATGACTATTGCCCACAGCTGCCTGTCAGGGCTGCATCCCTTGGAGACACACAAAGGGATGAGCCATGGGAGGACACTCCCCTGCCATGCACTGAGGTTTGCCAGAGAGGAAGCAGATGGCATAGAATGATTCCTCCCCATCATACTGACCCTGGGTTCATCCTGTGCAGAAACATGGAAAGGCTCCTCATCACCCAGGCTGTGTCAATATGCTTCAGGCCACATTTCAGCCCTGGCATTCCCTTGCAGTGGAACTTGCAGCTGAATTACCCATTAATTCACGGTGTGGACTAACCCATGTGTGTGCACATAGAGCCATGGCATCCAATAGAGAAGACTCCTAGCAACTCAACTCAGTGCCAGCTCAAACCTTGACCAAGGAGGAAAGCAGAGAGATCCTGTGGATGTTCTTCAAGATGCTGTGGTATTTAATGGCTAATTCAGACCTTTTTAAATGAAGAAAGTCTTTGGGCTTGGTAGGTTTTGACTGAAGGCTTCTGGCTGAAAGATCCTGTTTTGAGCCTACAAGAGTTGTCTGCTCATGATAATCTGGGACAAATGTCAGTAAATAGAGTCTGTTTCTCTTTCCAGGGGGCTCTGGTAATTTTTTCAGGAGAAAAGTAGCAATGAAAGAAGGGTTGCAGGCAAACTGAACTACAGATGGCAAGGAAGCCAAAAGCATGTTCACCCTTCCAACCTTGAGCATATGTTTTTTATGGCATGAAATGTGACATGCACAGTCAATCACGGATATCAAGCTGAGAGTCTGTTATTTGTGATGGCAACATAAAATACACAGGCCCTCACTCCAAAGAGCTTATGAGAAACTGGGAGCTGAGGACACAGATGGCCCTCAGAGCACCATCAGCTGGACTTTCAAAGCATCCAGCTCATTAGGAAAGAGCAACACCTTATGTCATAACCTGGATAACTGAAGTAAAGTAAAGTAAAATAAAATAAAATAAAATAAAATAAAATAAAATAAAATAAAATAAAATAAAATAAAATAAAATAAAAT
>CM031858.1:141864809-141970529 GCA_018697195.1 Certhia americana | reverse complement strand
GATGGATGGATGGATGGATGGATGGATGGATGGATGGATGGATGGATGGATGGATGGATGGAGCACTCCATGCACTCAATTAATTCCCAAGTCTGCAATTTCAGATCATGCCAAAACATAGCATTTCCATAACATGCATTTCTACATCCCAGGTCCGTAGAACCAGGTCTTTGCTTACCTTCCTGGAAAAAGCAAGTTTCTCTGTTCTTTCAATGTTTTTACACCAGCCTTTCTGAGATGCCTTCTTGTAACGTCCCCTCAGCATCTGTTTCATTTTAAAAGGATAAAATGCATCGAAGTCTCACATATTCTTGCTGCTTTCAAGCTTCTCCAATGTTATGCTATTTATATGAATTCATTCCCTTTTTTTGTTAGGTTTTTTTGGGTTTTTTTTTTTGTTTTTTTTTTTTTTTTTTTTAGTTTAAATTTCATATACTCAGTGGCAAGGACAGAGACCTGCAGGGTGTGTTGTTTTTAAAAACTATTTTATTTTGTCTGCTCTGTGATGAAAACATCTCTGCAAATGCAGGATAGCAAAGATGTTTGGGCACCTGCCATCACTCTATTAACTTTAAGCTGATCCTAGGAACTGGCAGTACTTGACTATCCAGTTCCCAAGTAGCATTTGTGAACTGCAGGAGTCCTTCAATCTTGTCTTCCAAGTATGATTCCTTGGGTTCCTGCACTCACCACCTGTCTTGGTAAGCTCAACTCAGCCTGAAATCTTACAGTTAACATGAGACATCTTCATTCTTTGGCTTCTGCATGTGTGTCTCAGTACAAAAGGGGACACAGTGTCAAGATACCCAAGCTGGCAGCCCAGGAGACTCAACATCATAAACTTCGTCAGCACTTGTGCAAGTTAGAATTCCTGCTTTTTGCCCTGGAGCTTGATCTGACAGTAGATAAGTCAAATGCTTCAAAGCAGCCTCAAGGCATTGGCTAAGTCTCCCAGGACTAGCACGGGGGTCCCTGGATCTCCCTGTTTTTCATACCTTCCCAAAAGCAGCTCCATTCAGTGTGCTTCAAGTGGGGCTAGCAAATTGAGCAACTGCCTTTGAAAACTCCAGCCTTAGTCTTTGTGACCAGATCCTCTTGATAACAGCACTGCCTGGAGCGAGTAAAGATCTTACCTTGTTTTTCTCAGTCAGAATTCAAGCAAACTTTTGCTGACCTCTTCATTTTGGCCACTTGATTTCAATGGGAAATGGACTGCACAGGGAACTTGGACCTCAAGCCTTGTATATTTTCTCTAATATTCTTTTATCTTCACTAAAAAACATTTACTAATATATTAAGCTAATGTTTCTCTACAGAGGGTCACACACAGTTCAGCATGCATCTTGCATCCAAAGATTTCTCCAGGTCTCTAGTGTTAAGTTTTTCTAAACAGGTCAGCTATTTACTTGCTGTTACTGAAGGGAACAAGCAGAGCCCTTCTAGTTGACATCTAAAATAATGAAAGGAAAACCATATGTAAACCATACTTTCTGGAAATAAACTAACCCTTCTACATTTACAGGGTCAGGGGAGTACGAGTGACCCCACATATCCCCATGTGACTGCCCAAGTTTCTACATAGCAGGAGAAAACAGGTCACACAGATGTAGTTACAGAAGTTGAAATAGGGATGCAGGGAGGATGAGGAAACACTGCCAGATTTAGAGTAACAGGTGGTTCCTCTGTGGCCTCCACAACGAACGAGTGGTGCTGGGTACTGAGAACAGCCTCTGCTGAGACACCTGCACAACACGGGGTGGAAAAGTGTCTGCAGGGATGGGGCATCATGGAAAATAAACAGAGGAACCTGCACATATAGCATCAGCCCTTTCCTATAATTGGTCCTGCAAGGAGCTTCATAGAAACCCAGAGATAAAGACTGTACCTCAGGACTTCGGAAAAACGGGATTTAGGCACCTGCTGCCCAAGACTATGTCTTACTATCAACAAACAGCTTGGCCACGATTCATGGATCCCAGCAAGTGCTTAAATACCTTCACAGACGTGGGTGTTGCTGTCTCAGTTCTCCTGTTTCCTTTCCATGCTGAGCAGAAAATAGCTGGTCTCTTGCATGTTGGAGAAGACAAATGCACTCAACTGTGTCAAATGCTATTTCAAACAAGGTTTGTATTTTAGGGGCCCACTCAACTCAGAAGAAATAACCCATTCCCATTTGCAGTCCAGCAGAGGCACCTCATGTGACCCTGCAAGTTTCTGCCCAGCAGAGGACAGGTCACACAGAGATAGTGAGAGAAATCCAAGCAGAGAACTGTGATCCAGAGATTATCAAGCCCTGGCAGCTACTGGAGTGAAGTCAGAGAGTCAAGAAGAAAACAATTAGCACAGGGTTTGAAACAGTCTCTGGGGAAGCTCAGAAAGACTTCCCATAGGCATTTCAGTGTCTCATGTGGACACTGGGTTCTCCACCATTCTACCCCTCATGTCATCATTGGCACGTAAAGTAAACACAAAATATTATAGTTGTTGTTTACCTCCAATTCAAGGCTGACCAAGACAAGGAAGAGATGTATTTTAACATACTAAGCTTACAAGATTACACTGCTGCCATGATCCCAGGGCTTTCAAAAGGTGCAGCCAGACCCTCCCTAGTCCCACTGACCTTTTCCCATTGATGACTAACATCAGGCCTGCCTGTATGAGCAGAGACCAGACTAGTCCAGAGAGACAGTTCCTTGGCAGGAACTTTGTTCACCTTTTGGTGCCACATTTAATAACTCTGCGTGGTACTTATTGGAATACATTTTCCAGCAAGTGGCATGCCAAAGCCTTGATGAAATCAGGCCTTCTGTCTGATGTCAATCACCTACCCTTTGCCAGTTCAAAAGTGCTATCCGTGCTGGAAAGGCAAGTCCTAAGGAGTGCTTCAGCCCAGAGCACACAGTTAAACCTGAGCTAGCAATATGCTGTAGTAGAAAAAAGTTATAATCCACAACCTTCAACATGTTCTACACTTTGTGTTAAACTACAGATTCACCAGACTACTGGTGGTACTCCCAAGTGTCTTCCTGTCTGTTTCATGTGAAAACTTTCATGGATCCTGGGGCTGGAATGTGCACAGGCATGGGTATCTATTGCAGGCGTGGGTATCTACTGAGGGGCATCAAACTGGAAGTGCATCAACCACTTTATTTTGCAGACATTATTTGGTCTTACAATAGATTGACCCAAGCAGCTGATTACAAAAATATGAAGATATATTATGGTGAGGGCAAAGTAAAGCCTCAGCTCATGGCCCAAGGCTATCCTTGCTAAATATGCAAAAGCAGACATTGTTCTTACCCTAGATTAGGTTATACTTTCAGTTCTTGTTGTTCCCTGGTGTCAATAGGAAGTATGTTCTCTGGCATCTGCATCAGGCCTGTTTGCACCAGTCCCCGATGGCTGCAGAGCTGCAAATTCTGCTTGTGGGTGGCGACTTTGCCTCCTGATCTTTTGTTTTCAAAATGCAGCTGCAGAGGAGAGAAACATGGCATCATTATTGCTATGAAAGGTCTTTTCATCCCCTGTGGTTTCCGGGTTAGAGCTGTGTTGGCTGAGGATTCCTCCCCCAGGGTGGAGGAGTAATGGAAACGCAGCCTAAAACAGGATCAGGAGGAAGATGTGAAAATGAGCACAAATTTACAGTGTATGAGTCAGTGCCACAAGGAATCTCTTTCCCATAAGTCAAGATCACACCTCCTCTTGGTATAGCAGAGCTGTTCCCACACAAGGAGAAGGCATCCTGTGGTGTTCAGTTTCTTAAAAAGGACTTATGCCCTGACTGAAAGTTAAATAGTGGGAAAATACTTTCAGGTCAGTAAAACTGCAATTTCAGGGAAGAGTAAGAAAAGCAAGCATGGCATGCTGCATTCATTATCTGCTGTAAAATAATATAGCTCAGGCAATGAGACCAAATCCTCTGCATCTGCAAACCAACAAAGCCTCATTGATGCTAAACTGATACTACACTGATCAATTCTGCTGATGAGCTGGCCTTTGTCATCAAAACCAGTTCTTGTACTGTAAGGAGTCCCTCATGGGATATTATATTTTAAAATTTTCAGTAACATTCTCACTTTAGATTGCTCAGAGGAATCAAATTATAGCTCTAGCACAAGGAGTAGGCAACATGGGCTGAGAAATACCCAAGACAACAGGTCCACTGCTGAGTGTCTTCAGACTTCCTGACCCTATAAATCCACAGTCCTTGGCAGACTAGGGCTGCCGGTTGCTGGAGCTCCAATCTGAGCCTGTGGGTTCCCCAAGGCAGATACCAAGTCCTCAAAGTGGGAAGAATTTCTCCTCCAAAGAAAGAGCCAAGGTCCAACAGAGAAAGACCTCATTTTAGGTGTGTGATCAGAGCAAAGCAGAGTGAAGCTCAAAGAGCAGGGCCAGGATTGAACTAGGCAGGATTAGGAGGTTGACAACGCAGCCACAAGGCAGACCAGAGAAGCTGCAGTCTGCTCTGAACTGAAGGACCAAGGGACTGGCACAATTGTGGTAAAGAAGCAGTGTAAAAAGAGTTACTTTTATTGCTGTATTTGTCTTAGCACTAAACACTTAATTAAAGCAGAAATGTGATGAAAAAAGGCAGGTCAGAGCAGAGCAACTGGTGGGACAGCTGGTGGGACTGCTACAAAGACCCAACCTCTGGGCCATCCATCCAGACATCCTGCTTGACACCAGCCCATCGCTTCTCCAATGGGCCACACCAATGGCCAGAGAGCAGCCTCATGCCACACTGCCTGCTCACCTGTCACATGCAGGCAGTGCAATGCACTGGCTGTGCAGCAACAGTGAGCAGTGCCAAGCCTGCCCAGGGGCAGCCTCACAGCCCAGGGAGGCACCTCGCATTCCTGTGCCGTGAGTGCAGCTTGTCCGGCTGCACCCAGCTGCCTGCCAAGCCACCGTGTGTCCCAGTGTCAACCCTCCCACCAGCAGCTCTCCTGGGAAATGCAGGAGGAGCTCTTCCAGGAGAGAAGCTGCTCACAGAGGTGGTGGACAGGTGGTGTCACTCCCCATCTGTGGGACAATGGTTTTGGGACAAATACTTCCAAGGACTTGCCAGATGAGGATGACTCATGCTTGAGCACCTACCAGCCTGGGAGACACCCCGAGAAACCCAGGACAGAGGAGGCTCAGGACTCATCTCGGGACAGCAGCCTGGAACATACCTGTTCCCTTGGCACCCACTTGTGAACCCGTTCCTCACAGGTGTCCATGCAGATGTGCACCTGCACAGGCAGAGGGGACACCTGTCACTCCCTAGATCACTGGGACGTGGCCAAAGCAGACCCTGAGCTGCAGAGGGCCCACTCTCTAAGTCTTCTGTTTTGGGAGGGCAATGGCACTCTGTTATGAAAGCCTGTGTGCAATTTCTCAAGTAGCTGGTCTCTGCTGCTCTCAGTTTATAAGTAATATGCCTTTTTCCCTCATTGCTAGACTGAAAAAATGCTGCTGTCATCTGAGGCTCAGGATGTTCCCAAATAAAACCATGATCCAAGGGCATGTGAACATCTTCCTTTCTTCCATGAATTGGCATGGCTAGAATCTGGTGAACTGCTGGCAAGGCACTTGGAGGAGCAGGAGCAGGTCATCCTCTGGAATCCATTCTGGTTTATTTGAAAGCAGATGTTGTTTCAAATACAAAAGGCTGAGTAGAAAATGACATTTGTCACTCTTGGGAGCAGATTTTCATAGTAGAGGCCCCAGTCTTATTTGCACTAGATTGCCTCACAATGTGCAGGTGATTTATGCTATTCTCCAACTATAAATTATATTTACATCCACTCTATTGTCTCTTTATCTATTATAGCTTAGTAATGTGACTGCAGAGTAAGTGAAAGGTATAATTTGTCTACAAGAAGAAATTCATCAAAACAAATGTGTGCATGAAGAAGAATCTTTTCCATATTGGAAAATATTCTGTCTGATTTCCCCATGTGAAAAAAAACATTCACAACACAGATTTGACCTGCAGGCATTGTTTCCCGTGACCCAAACACCACAGATATGTGCTACATCTTCCTCTGAAATTGGGTCAGAAACTATGAATCTCCTCTGTAACTAGTGTCATTTTTATTCACAGTATGTATCCAAAGATACCAGAGTAAAGAGAGTAAAAAGCAATCTAAATTGTGAATGAGGATAAATTTGTCATAGTTGCTTCTTTTTGATTTGCTTTTCCAGCATCCGGAAAGCATATCTCTTCCTATTCTAAGCTATTTTTCCAGGGTGATTTTACTTACAGTAAAAAATGAGCATTGTGAAACTGATTGTTAAATTTAGATCTTCAGGCTGTTTTCATCAGAACAAAAACACAGGGATTTGTTGCTGTCAGCTTCCCTAAAACTGATTCATACAGAGAGACCAAACCCTGAGCTCAATTAACTTAAGGTGGTTTCCAGTGATACCAGAGACACAGGCATGAAACCAAGGTGCCTTTGGACCTTAGGATAAGGGATCTTTTGAGTATTTCAGGCAATGAGCAAACTGAGAGAGGTAGCTGGGAGATAGCCACTTTAGTGGTTTCTCACTGCTAGCTTCCTGCTGAAACTTTTGAAGGAGGAAAACAACATTTCTGGTTTGTCATTTTTCTTTCTATTTTAGGATATTATTTTGGCTACAGTTGGAGCTTTCTAGCTTTGAGAGCCAAATTCTACCATTAGATCAGCAGGGCATTTTATCTGGGAGGGAATGAAAAATGTCTGGAACATATAATGGAGGACCAGCAGGATTCTTCTCCAAATACTGGTCTCAGTAGATCCATGCCAATATTGTATTGGGCATAATGTTATATCTTCTTTGAGAGGGGGCAGTTCTAGTGCTACCTGCACCACTAAAACACACACCATGTTTTAGTAATAAAACATGTAATGGGGGCTAAATCCTCCCATGGACTGTCTGATGGCTTTTAAAATCAGATTGCTTAATATACTAAATTACAGACAATTACCTTATTATTCTGGATAGAGTATTTTTGTCCAACGTGTCAGAGAGATGAACACTGGATATAACACAATGCCTCTGAAGTTCACAGCAGTGTTATCTGAGAAAAGATGTCCTTCTGGTTCACTGGTAAAAGCAATGTATTTCCAGAAGAACAAATCAGCCTGTTACTGGATAAGCTTCTGCTTTTGGAACTGTACTTCAGTCTTGGAATTTAGTCCAAGAAGTACATTCTAGGCAAAAAAAAATCTGATATCTGCCACTTGAGTTTTTATCCCACTAGTTAGTCCAGCAAACCAGAACAATGGTCTGACTGATACAGTTTATTTGCAGAAATCAGTTGCATCCTTTAAAACTTTTATATGCAGGTTCAGTGTTTTGTTGTTTTGAATGTCCTTTGCATCAGGTTAGTTTGTCCCAGTCCTGTATATCATGTCTGTGTGGCTTTTTTAAGGGAAAAAAGACTGACTGCTGCTGATAGGCTGTAGAGGACAAAGTAAATTAAAACCATGAATGTGGTTGGTCAGAAAATTAGGTTTACATGTGAAGAGGCATAATTCCAGGGCTACCTTTTAGTATCCTAAAAGGTATTTTAGGGTAAAATAACTTAACTTAAAAATTAAGTTAAAAATTTAACTTAATTTTTATTAACTTAAAAATTAATTACAAAAAGTACCTATTAGTTAAACATTATGGAACCTGTTGTTAATGCATTTTATGCTGCCAACTGCATAAGCCATTTCACTGCTTAGGAACAATCCAGAAAGCACTGGAGTTGTCCTCCCAGAGAAGAAAAATGGTATGTTATAAGAGTCATCATTGATACTGGTGCACCACAGAAGACTTTAAGTGGCTCATAAGGACAGCCCATGAAAAAGGGCAGAAAAGCAGAGAAACAAAAATCCTGCCTCCTGGGGCACACTGAGATAACATCACAATCGTTGCAACCTCTGAACGGTTCTAAGCCCAGAGTTTCCCTGGAAAGCAGGCATTTCATAAAAAATGTCATACAGCTGAATTTAACCTTTTCCTGGTGGAAATATTGCAGCCAGACATTTTGCCTGCTGAGAAATTTTTCTTTTTCTTTTCTATTGTCAATGATAGAAATATATAAGTGTATTCTATAGACAACACATAGGCTACAGATGGAGGAAAGAGAAAATCTGAGAGACGATGTCCTCTTCTGCCCTTTGTGATATCCATGCCGGGGAAACAGGGGGATATTTTTGGAATATTATTTTAAAAAGCAGGGAGGGGCTATCAGGTTTCATTTCATCTGTTGGTTCTGATCTGTGGTGCCAATCACACTGCAATTTTAAATTATAAAATGAAGTCCTATGTGGTGAGGTGGGAAAAAAAGAGACAATGCCCTTCTTCACAGCTGGGATGTACCTGTGGTGATCCGTGCTTTCACCACTAAGCCCATGTTACTGCAATTACTGTCTGCCTGGGACTTACTGATGCGAAGCCTATTATGTCAGCTTAGGCAGGCAGATCAGTGCAGGAATCTCTGACCTCTGTGCCTCAGCCTCCACCAGGACAGAAAATGGGTTCCCCTTTCTAGAGGGACTGTGGTTTTTCTAACAGTGTGTGATGGCTTGCAAATTCATGCCGTAATTGACATTGCCTAAATCCTCAAGTCTTTACCTGAGGCTCCCTCAGGAAGATCCATCCAGACCCCATATACCTCAGTAAAGAAGGATCAACACAGAGCACAAATTACACCTCCACTCATTCCCCTCCTCTCTGGGAATAGCATCCATCTGTACTTTGCATTTTGTCCTTTGTTTACAGTCTACAAATGTTTCAGCCATTTTGGTTTTACACGGACTTCGGACTTCGGCTGAAACAGCTGATGATCATACAGTGTGACCATGTGGGGAAGATGGCCCAGAGATGCACTGAGCATATCTGTTTATATCCAGATGAGACTGGGTATTGCGATGGAGAACGGCTTTGAAGGTCCATCAAGATAAGGGAGATGAGTGGAATCCCTAGTTGATTTTCCTTAAGAAATACATTTGAATGTATTCTTGCACAAATCCCAGTGCTGTGGAAGGGTGAAAAGGGATCAACTGTTCTCATGGTTATCAGTCATTCTTTAGGCTTTCAGCTACAATGAAACCACACCAGAAGATAAGGCGGCTTCCTGCTCTGATGGCATGAATGCTTTGGGGCTAATCTTGGGTCTGAAAATTTTAAGTTGAACTTACCTTCCCTTTCTTTTTTCAACTTAAATGCTCTGTTTCAAAGACTGCAAGAAGGCTTGCTCCAAAGACATTGTGATATCAGTTTTATGTGAAAAATAATAAATTTACATTCTGACTTGCAGAGTTGTATATTGTCTACACTGCTACAATGATTGAATTTAGCTGGAGGAGTTAGACTCCAATAGGATGACACAGGCTCTTTCTGCACAGACTAAACAGTAACAGCTTTGTACAAGGTAAGTGGCAGTGCCTGGGAACAGGGGGAATATCAGGCAGCTTAAGGTAGCTGTCTTATGATGTATCTTTGCATATCAAATAGCTCAGAGAGATCTAAAACTTCAGCTGTTTAATCAGCTGTTACCTCTTCAAGGTTTCCTAATTCTCCTACGCTACACACACTGCCTGGGATGATACGTATTTTCCACAGACACATGACAGGGCCTCCGTCAGGGCCCATGTGTCTGTCATTACCCTCCCACACCAGAGCTAATGTCCTTCCCGTAATGGATATAGATATATAGATACATGCAACACGTCCCATTCCAGAAAAGTTTTCCAGGCTTTTTTTCCATTAAGTTAGCCTCAGTTGTATTATCTGGATATTCAACCAAAAGCTGAATGCTATAAGCACTTAGATGAGTTTCATGTTCAATGGAATAGCTGATCACTAAACTTGGATCCAGAAGTATTTCCCTTCCCTGTGCTCCAGCTGGTGACCTTACAGTGGCCACGCTTTAAAAGTCAGCATACACTGCACAGTGCTCAGCACCCTCCAATACATAGTACAATATCTTCTGGGAAATCTTTTTTCTTGACCACCAGCTCTGCCTCCAGGCAGCAGGGTTGGAGGAAGGGGTCTGCAGCCATCAGCAAAAAGCCTCATTTGAATCACCCCAGAGTTTCAAGCTAGAGTACTCTTTAGGGACACACACTGCAAATTTAAGATCAAAACCTGCTGCACTGGTATCAGTGGGAAAGTTGCCAACAGCAGCTGCAGATGCCAAATTAACTGTTCTGGCAGCAGCAGAACAGAGTGTTTTGAGCTCTCAGATGGATACAGATATTGTGTCCCACCTAGCCTGGGCATGCCTGGTGAGTTAGAGCAGGAGAACCTTAAAATTAAATATAAATTTACAAGGACTCACCTTTTTTGATGCAATATGAGTGGGAAATCACATTAGAGAGTATAGCTCTGAAAAAAAGCAACTCCTGCTTCCAGAAACCTGTAACCTAAAGAGCACGCTGGGACAGACTCAGCTGATAAATTTGTTCTTCAAGTTAATTACTGAAATGTAAAGATTTCCTGCCTGTGAGCTGAGTCAGGATAACTATCCTAAGAGCAGACTTCTGACTCCAGTGGAGCCGAGGTAATCTGACTGAGTGGGAGGCAGATTCCATCACTCTACAGCTGGTGCACACAAGAAGCATGGAGCCACAGGGTTACTCCAGCTCTCCTTGTGTCCAGGGACTTGTTAAACCCAGGCCATTTTGCATCTCAGCAGAAGAACAGTCCTCTCTTGGGCCAGGTGATGCATTTTGGATCAGAGGAACAAAATTTTCTCCTCAACTGGTCTTTAAATGTAATGTGGCAGATCACATATCTTACCATGAGCCAACAAAGAATGACAGGTAACTTTTTTTATCTTTAGGATTGGTTTGCTGAGTAGAGCACCTAACTGCTTCTGCAGAGCTCAGACGCTCTTAGTGTGCAGCAGCTCTTGCCAATAAAAAACCCTAAAATCGATGTTCCAGCTATGTAGGAGGCCTGTTTGGACATCTGAATTATGAACTCACTGAGTATGCTGAGTTATTCAGAGTCCTGCAGTCCTGTATCACAATTTTCTTATGGCCCAGATTAATAATTTTTTCCATCAACCCCAACCATCTGAATCCCTGCAGAATCTAAAGGGGCCTTTTTGAGGTATTATCATGTCTTCTGCCCATCACTCCAGCATTGAGATGAGCAACTTGGCATGAGGCTGTATAATTCTAGTGAGACAGAACTTGTCTTATGAATGGGAAGACTCTCAAAGAAGCAGGTTGGGTTTTTTTTATTTCTTGCAGTTTTAGTGATATTTTCAAATTTAAAATACAAGCCACTAGATATGTATTTAAAAAGATAGATCTGGTACTCCTTAGATCTTCCATTTTACAAGACGACTGCTTCTTTCTCAGCTAAGTCTTAGAAAAGATGTTGCAGCCAAAGAAATACTTATTCTGGAGGAATTCATTCCTCCTTTTGCAGGTGTCAGTATTGTGCCCTTTCTTTGCAGCTACCAACTCTGGACTGATGAAAAACATCTTGCAGAGAATCTCTCTTGGGTTATCTCTAGGCTGCCTCTCCTTTTCCAGCATCTTCTAGGAGTTGAGTTCCCATTACGTGCAGAAAAACAAAGAGCTATCAAAAATGCTGTAGCCACCCATCATCATTTCAGCACAGTGCGTGCTGAAAAATCCATCCTTGTAATAACAGTGATACTGCTGTGACTACTTGGCACTTTTCTCTGCAAATCCACTTGCTTCCTGGAAAAATCAGGCATGCTCAACTCCATGCCTGGCCAAGAAAGTCCAGATGCTTTATTGCTTCATTCTCATGCTGCATTTAGATTTTTAATGCTTTCATATGAAAACACATGTGAACCGTAAGCTGATACTCTATTTATTTCTTCTGTAAAGCCACTTCATGTTGTGAGAGTTAAAAGTTACAAGAAGTGAATGGCTGTTGACTCCAGGGGTTACTCCTAAAAAGCATACCAACACTGATTTTTATTTCTGTTTGTCTGATGCTTTCAGAACACTATTCACCATGTAAACATCACAAGGCACTGAAGGGGAAGTTGAAAGCAGGGGTCGACCACTGTGATTATGTCTGCACACAGCACAGAGAAGCACAAAATAAGTACTTAAAACTGTTGCTGCTGAGCCCTAAAGTCTTTGCCTCTACTGGAGCAATACCAAGTCTGAGAGAGATGAAGCCAAATCCTGTAAGTTATGTCTTCAGTACCTACTGGAAGGGGAAAAATCAGATGCAGTGAGCTTTCAGCAGGAGGTCTGGTAAGAAAAAGTTCCGTTTTCATGCAATTGTTCATAAAAAAAAGAAAAGTATTACAAAAATATCTTTCTTGTATGTATTCAGATTAAGAGTGCTGGCATTAAGGTTGCCTGTAGGCAGCAATAAGCAGAGCAAGGGAAAGGAGCCAGCCTAGTATGATGCCTCCTACCTGTTCCTCTGAAAGGTGGCCCACTGAGCAGCTGTGCCCTTCTAAGCATGGCCTAGTAGTGAAAGGAAGAGCTTGTCACCTGTTCCAGGACACCTAAATCCCTGCAGTCCTGTTCCTCAAAATTAACACATAAGCTTCTCCATAACAAAAAGGCCTGGTACACTGGCATCTTTCCCTGAGATTGCCAGCACTGCCAAATACTCAAGGACCACTGTGCAGCCTTAAAAAGCATAATATTCCTTCTGGATTGTCTTCTCAACCAAAATAAGGGGTAATTTACATTTTCTGAGTCATGGGAGCATGCTTGGAAGTTACTTTGTTACTCTGCAACTGTCAGGGCTCCAAATGTGCATTCTGGATTTAAACTGAAAGCTGAGCTTCTCACCCCAAAACTATGCTCCAGATATTGGTGCTGTCAAGAGAAAGCCAGCTATCATCACAAGGCTTACGATAAAAATCAGAAAGCCAGCAACTCTCCTTCCAGCAAAGCATTCTTTGTGGCTACGAAAAGCCAGCTGAATCTCAGCTATGTGGCTTCAGAGACAGAAATTAGTACCTCTGGCTGCACAACAGCAAGCCTTAACTATATTAATTCAAGAAGGTGACTCCACCAGTGTCCCTGGTCACAGGCACCCATGCTGCCCCAAGGAATAGCCCAAAAGAGGGCAGTGATACAAAAAACCAAAGCTGAAATAGTGGTGTTTCTAAGTCATAGATGTGAGATAAAGAATAGATGGCCTTGGGCAGAAAATGGCAAGAAGACCAGTAATTACAATACTGACCCTGGTCTGAGTTCAAGCAAATGGGCCAAGTGGCCCCGTTCAATTAAAAATGTATTTGGGAGAGGTCCCACATAAAGCTGCAGTGCTATTCCTGGACACACTCTGGGTGAGCTACACTGGCAAGGAATGTGTGCTTCAGGAATGCGGCTGGACAGGCTGTGTTTAGGAAAAGTTGTGTATCCTACCAACAGGGTGGAGGATCGGAACTCTCTAATAACCACGCTCCTCTCTCCACGGGGGTTTTTACACAGCAAATACCCTGCTGCCCCTTGCAACCTGCTCCTGTGGCTGCACTGGGCACTGGCCACGCATGAGATGCATCTACCCCAGAGCAGCTTATTCAGAGCTCCTCTCTCAGGCAGGGATACTCACTGTGTCCCACTGACACTGCCAGGGTGGTGTTGAGGCAAGCAAAACGAAGAGCAACCCAGGCTGAAACTTTTTGCAGAAATGGAGGTGGGCATCTGGAGAAACTCCTGTGGGGTCTTCATTGAGACTGGGCAGTTAAGCTCTGGATTTCATGGAAAGAACCTGCTTTCTCACACATGGGAGCTGTTCTGTAAAGCAGGTAGTTCTGGGTTAGAAACATCTAAGGGACAAGAGAGTCAGCTAAGGGGCACCTTTAAAGGCCCCTTAAATACCAGCAAGGAACAAGTTCTTAGGCTGCTTCCCCCACACCGTTTTCTGTAGCATGACCATGAAATGTGCACTCGCACAGTGAGAGAAACAAATCTTTTCAGAGACTATGAGGGAGGGTAAATGTGCTGTGTGGTTCAACAGCAAAGGGTTACCTTTGGGTTTTCTCCCTCATCATACTGAATGGAGTCTTGGAGCAGGCAGCATGCCTGATGGGCAGGGCTGTAATGCCCTGGCACCTTCCCAGACCTCGCCTGGGGCCACCTCTCACCTTTGGAAACTGCCCTGCCCAGAGATGACTCTTCACACGATGGAAACAGCTGCTTTCTGCAGGCTGCTGGAGGGACAGAAGGGTGGAATTTTCACACTCCATTCCCTCCATCTGTGTTCCTACCTTCCCTTCCAGGGACATCTGCCCTCTGTAGCAGGCTTGCCCTTGAATTGCACCATCTTTCCACCTCAGAAAGCTCTGGATCACTTTAAGAGACAGGAAAATGAAGATGCAACAAGGCTGCAAAAGCAAGTACTTGACATTAACCACCTCCCTGCAACAGGCATCCAGACGATACAAGCAGTTGGGGTAAAAAATGGAGAATTTGGGTCATCAAATTGGGAGCCCTGAGGCTGTGGGCAATCAGGCAGCAATGCTTGTTACACAGGGGCCACAAAAGCCACAGATAACACTGCAGCACCAAGAACAAACTTCTGACTTATTGTAAGAGCCACAGCCGTGATCTGCCACAGAGAGTACAGAAGAGATGAAAGGCACAGTCACTGTTTGATGTCCCCAGGATAATTACAGGAGGCCACTGATTATTCTAGATTAACTCTCACCTGTACTACAAAGCCAAGCCAAGTCAACCCCACTGCTGGCTTGATCTTTGCAGGTGTGTTACCTCAAGCTTAGTGCCTTTCAGTGCTTTCTGCTTTCCCCAGCACTGGCAGTGCAGCACACACACTGCTGTGAAGCTTGGGGAGGCTCTGATGCTGGTCCAGCTCTCAGCTTGGTTTGTTGTTGTCCCACAGAGAAACCTGCATCCTGCAGGACTGTTGCCACAGCTGATTCAGATGCTGCTGGCTTCTTGCCCACTGTAGCTCTGTACTCCGTATCCTCTTCATTGTGGAACTGAATGTTCGGTACTAACAGCTCCTGACTGCAAAATCCTGGGTTTACTGCAGTGGGCAGGGGGTGAAGACACCCTTTCCCATGGAAAATACATATTTTCTACGATATCCAAAAGCCTATTATCAGCTACATCATGCACAGTTTAGTATAAGCAAGGAATAATTCCCATATATACTCCCAATTTGACAAGATATGCCTGGGCTGCTCCTCTTCTCAGTTGGTTTGCTGACATTAATTTGCTGCCAGACTCCTGCCTCCTTTAGATCTACCTGTGGCACAGGGAAGAGGGAGGATGGGCTGGCCCATTGCATGCAACAAACATAGAAGCTGGCTCTCAGACAACACCTCACTGTTTTTGTGCATGGGGAACTGCCAGTACTATTGTGTCTTTCTCCTCTCTATTGTCTGTCCTAAGCACATCACCTTGTGTTTAGGGGTACATTTCTGTGAACCGAGGTTCACAGAAGTACATTTTACTTCTCCTAATTGCTTTTTATTTTCACATCAAGCCTCCTTACAGGTATTTGCCCAGGAAACTGTATTCCTCTCCCTCTGGATCCCAAGGAGCTGCTGCTCAGCACTGCTCTCATTTCAGTGTGGAGCAGGCTTCTCTCCCTGAGATCAGATAACTCACCCAAGGTACAGCAGCAGCTGGCTGCCCTTGGGGCCAGTGTCCTGGCTTACATTCCCACTAGTGACTAACACAAATGGCCCTCTCACCCCAATATCAGCAGCTAAGATCTCACACAGAGAGTTAAATTTTAAGTTCAGACTTACAAAGGCAACAAAGAAAAAGTTTGGCATTCTGACCTTGCCCAGAGCTGCCTCCCTCAGGCCTTCAGCATCCTTTACTGGGTTCCCTTGTACTGCCAGACCCTTGAAGTGAGTCACTGGAGGATGCACCCAATGGCTCCTTGACCTCATCTAACACTGGAACCTGCTTTCAAAGGTGAGTCATGGCCCAGCACCTCCCTGCAGGCTGTGCAACTTGCCTGGAGAGGAGAGGCTGGCTTCTGCACATCCTTGCATGCCAGCTACCCCCTTGATGAGTACATGAGGTCTAATGGTCACAGGACGGGCAGGCAGGAACTGCTGTGATTTCATTGCAGCTGTGACCTGATTCACCCTTCATCACATCATTTAGGCTGCCTCTCTGTGGAGCGAGAGTCATGAGACTTGCCTGCCTGGTATGAGGATTAATTCCCACCAGCTAATGCTTTGAAGATGAGAAGAACAGCAGACATCGCCGGGTGCCGCTGTTGTTGTTAGACCTGTGCTCAACCCAGGCCTGGGTAATGCTCAGATCAGGATTCCATGGTGAGAGGAATTTATGCCATTGGTGTCTGTGTGGCATCCCTCTCCTGAAAGGATCCCAAAAGGATTCACTATTGGGTGCCTCAAGGGACCCAGACCTACCAGGCAATATCCAGGAGGCTACTGGGCAGGGCATGAGGGTCCCCTCCCATACCCAAGGACAAATGGAGTCCTGATCCAGGGCAGAGTTACTGGGTTTTTTTGAAAGAAAAGACTCCACAGGACGCCTCCGAGCATCCAGAGAGTCCCAGAGTAAAACCAGCTCCCCTAAAGCATCCCTGGAGCACACAGACCAGTGAGCCAAGCTTATTTCTGCCATTTGCTCTCAGTCAGTGAGTTGCTACTTTCAGGGAACAGAGGTGTGGTAAAATAAAGCTTGGGCCATGCCATGACTCACTGTCCTCAAGGTGATGCCATTCATCATCACTGCATGGCTTTCCCAGATGGCAAAACCTCCCGCAGCAGTGTGAGCCACAGCACACTAACTCAGCTTCTGGTGTGCCCAGCTGGGAATGACAGGGGCATGGAAGCTACCAGATCTGCCTCTCTAAGGAAGTATCTGTCAGCTGGATCATTTTTTAGGAAAGAGAAACATCTGTTTCTGAGGTTTGAGAGCACAGGTTTTCAAGGGAAACATTGGTTCCCTACCTCTCTGCATCAGATGGTGGGAGCACATCTGGGATGGCCTGATTCCTGAGTGGGCAGGATCCTATAAGATGTGGCAAATGAGGGTTTTCTGCCCAGAGTTTGCTCTGAAAGAATGTTTCTGTCTTTATTCTCACGTGGGAAATGTATCCTTTAATGTATACACTGATAATGCGATGACCACATCAGTAATTCTCCTGATGTCCACTTACCCGTGGGAACTCATATGGATCATTTCACCCATGGCCCTTCTGCAAACCAATGCTGCCAGATTTTGTTCTGTACTGCCCAGTGCAGCACTCTTCACCCCCAGCCTCAGTGCCCATTTTTGCAACCAGTGCTGATTTGCAAAGTTAGCTTTGACCTATGGTATCTGTACGTGCTGATCATGAGTCTATAAAGGTTGAAGTTGAGATACTGATGGAATAAAGTCCTCACACCCCCCCATGCAGCACCAGGACTGCATCCACTCCCAGCTACAACCTGTGGCCACTTTGCAATGTCACCCTGTACCAGCTTGTCCCAAAAGTTTTTTGGGTTTTTTGTTTTGAAACTGTGGTGTGGTGAATTCCCCCTAGCTCCAGCCATCACTGGGCAATGGGCAGAGCCAGCCAGAGCCATGGTTCCATGTGCCCTGAGATAAAAGTAATTCCTCGGCAAGAGGAGCCCAGCCTTGAAAGGTTTCAAGGTGGGGGAGATGGGTTGTGTGCTGGACTCTAGGAGAGCATGTAAGGGGCTGCTTTGATGTCTGTGCAGCACTTGATGTCTGCACACACACACACACATGCACAGCAGGCAGATCATGCAGTTGGCTTCCACAGTTGCCAGCTGTGAGGGACGAGGGACGTGCTACAGCGAGGGACCCACAAAGCCACCACACAGGTGTAGGGCAGGGATACTCCCCTTTCACAGCTAAACATGCTGCTTTTAATCACTCTGCTGCCAATTCCCAGGTCTGTAAACACAGAGCCATGATCAGATTCAGGTGTACCAGTTTGGGGCAAAACTGAGGGTGATGCCTCCACTGGTTCCTTTACAAATCCCTGCACCTTCCCAGGAATGCACATGGGTTTGTCCCTGCTCGTTAACTCCTGCATACCAATGGTCTGTGGAGCACTGAGGGCAGAGTTGGAGCACCTGTGGTACCTGCTAAGTAAAGGCTGAAGTAAATAAAGGAAGCTGCTGCCCTGCAATACACCAGCATGGAAGCATGCTGTTAGAGAGGCCCTCAAGAAAGCCACTCTTCTGTGACCTGCTCCTTGCAGGAATTTTGCTACTGTGCCCAGCAGCAGCAGCAGAGCAGCTCAGCCATGAGAGGATCTATTTTGGCCTGTGGGGAAAGGGTCTGTGCTCTGGAGCAGTATTTCTGATTTCTTCCTGTGCCACCATTTCTACAATGTCAGTATCAGCAGTGGGTCCAGCCTGGCCAGCCCTGGCTGTGCACCTGTAAGTCTGCACAGCGAGCTTCACTCTGGGGTTTTTTTGTTGGTTTTTTTGCAGTCATAACATATTTTACCGTTGACTCATGCTGCACTACAGTGCCAGTGGTGGCAACTCTCCTGCCACAGCATGTTAAAATCTCCAAAGGCTTTAACACACCACCTGTTCTGTTGAACCTGTGGCTCTCACTGGGTGCTTTCAGTCAGCAGTTGACTGCCTGTTGCAGCCACTGGCAGCTCTCTGGCTGCTCAAAAGGGCTGATGATGTTTGGGGGTTACCATTACAGATCACAATGGCTTTTAAAAGAGACAGGAGAAATTAAACCCTGCATCTGCCTTCCCTAGCACTTGTTTCTCTCTTCATCCTCTTCTGAAGACTAGACCTAACTGCAGTTCAGAGTTGCCAAGTGATCCACACTTTTAATGATGTGTATTTTCAGTGACAGTGACATGTGACAGTATTTTCAGTGACATGGATCTGCCTGTCATGGTTTCATCCCAGCCAGCAACCAAGCCCCAGGCAGCTGCTCACTACTCCCCCACCAGCAGGATCAGGGAGAAGATTAGAAGGGTAAAAGACAGAAAACTTATGGGTTGAGATAGAGACAATTTAATAAGGAAAGCAAAAACCAATTACACAAGCAAAGTAAAACCAAGAATTAATTCACTGTTTCTAATGGGCAGTCAGGTGTTCAGCCAGCTCCAGGAGAGCAGGAACATGGTTCCACCACTTGAAAGAGTTACTTGGGAAAAAAACCCATCTCCCCTTTTCTCCTTTTTTGTCCCCACTTACTTATTGAGCATGAGCATATGGTCTGGAATATCCCTTTGGTCATTTTGGTCACCTGTCCTGGCTGTGTCTCCTCCCAGTCTCCCATGTACCCACAACTTTCTCACAGTGTGGCCATACAAAAAGCAGGCACAGCCTCAGCTCTGTGTAAACTCTGCTCAGCAATAACAAAAACATCACCACATTATCAACTCTGTGTTCAGCACAAATCCAGAACACAGCCCCAGACCAGCCACTGTGAAGCAAATTAACTCTACCTCAGCCAAAACCAGCACACCAACTCTGCAGGACAGGGCATGATGACAGCTGACCACAGCCATTCAGGGACACAAGAGATGTCCACTGTTGCAGACCTGGTCCCCTCTGGAGTCTCCTGATGTGTGGAGAGTGGTGTCATCTGCAATGATGCTGTTGAAAGATGCTTAGGGCATTTAAATTGCAGAAGAAAAAAGCCAGAGATGATTTTGCAGCTCAAAGCACTCTTGCAGCTCAAAAAATACCTCCTGACACTCAAGAAATAGCTGTCACTGCCTGAAAAGAAGGTGAGACCACTTGTCTTTAGGGGTGCTTTAGCTGGGCAGAAGGAAGAGACCTCAGCCCCAGGACTCTCATATCTGGATTTTAACTTCCACATGCACCGTGGCTCACCACTGCTCTCAAACACTCTCTGTGCCATGAGGCTACAAGAACCCTTCAGATATGGCTGCTTTCACTCTTCCTCCCACCAACCCACTTTAACAGGCACAGAGGTGACCCACAGCTGGACAGGGAGATGGGGTGGCTGGGGCAGCCAACACTCCTGGGGTGAAGCTTCCAGCATCTGTAGATGGCCCAGGGAGCTCTCCCACCTGCAGAGCTCCCACTCGCTGCCTTCAGCCCCAGCAGCACTGCATCGGCTCATGCAGCCTTCCCGACACCTCCGGGGCTTATTTTTTATTAGTGTTTTTCTGGTTTTTAGAGGGTAAATACGCAACACTGTCACTTGCGAGCAGCAGATGTTGCTGAAGGCCCTGAGGCGGCGGCAGCACAGACAGAACGGCTGAAACATGACAGGATTAGGACAGCTTATCCCCCTGGCCCAGCTCACCATGTCCCTTCAGCCCTCAGCCCTGAGCACAGGCCCGGCCATGCCCATGGCTGCTTGTCCTGACAGCCACCCACCCCTTCCCGGGGGACTGGAGCTGCTCCCAGACACCCAGAGCACCCCACGCACAGTGTCCACAAGTATCACTGATTTGGCAAAACCAAAATGTATGTATTGAGATACATACACCAAAGCACGGAGAAAAAATGTCATAATCCCCATACAAAATGTCCTGTATTTACAGTATGTGCCATAGCACATTTTTAACTGGGAAAGTACTCCCTCAGCCTGGGCTTGGACACAAAAAACCCCCCTGTGTTTTTAATGTTCAATAAGTAACAATTTTACTAAAAAGTGCTGGTACATGCTCCAAATAAACTATGTGTAAACACCATGTATATTTCATATATATTACTGTTTTACATATATTTATATAGCTTTCAGTCATAGGTATTTATCTATAAAGTATGAAAATAAATACCACTGAATGTAAACCCGTAGCACATATAAGCCACATGAATATATAAACCAGATACAAAAATTGTTTTATATACATGAACCATTACAAGTGTAATAGAAATACATACAAAGCATACATTTAGAAAACATTCCACAATATAATATTTTTATATAGTGTTCTCTATATAGAACCAATATGTAACAGTTATTCTGTTACGTTTATATTGTATACATATTATAGTTATTCTGGTTTCACAAAGTTCTGAATTGATGGCTTTTAAAAGAGACAGGAGAAATCCTGTGTCTGCCTTCCGTAGCCCTTCTCTCTCTCTTTATCTGCCTCTGCAGATCGAACCCAATTGTGCTGCAGAGCTGCCCAGTGATCCTCATTAAAAGGATGACGGTATTTCCAGTGACATAGATCTGCCTGGCTTAACCCCCTTTGCAGGCCAGGATTTCGATTACGTGTGTTTCTATAAAGATAATTTCGCAACACACATATCACATATTACACTATTATATGCTACTGTATGGCACAATATTGCAACACGTAAATACCTAAAGCATATTTATAAGCTTAGGAAAACATGCCTGCATAAATATTTTTATCTTTTTTACCAATAACTGGTAAAAAGGAAGGCATAGATGGCATTAGGGTGCGTATAACAGTTTATTTTTACGTTTGTTTGTATTCCGTTCCCTACTCTCGGGGGTCCCCACACCCAACGCCGACGGCGCCAAACCCTCACGCACAGCGCACGCGCGGGACTCGGCCGCGCGCTCAGCCGGGCACGCGCAGCGCCGCTGGCCCCGCCCCTCTGCCCCGCGGGCGGGGCCTGCCCGATAAACACGGCCACGTGCGGGGGGGCGGGGCCGGCCCGCGCTTCCGGCAACACGCGCTCGCCGCCGCCGCATAAATAGAGCGGAGCGCGCCCGCGGCTACCGCACCGCTCCAGCCACCGCTCCGGGTACTGCCCCCGTCTGCTCCGGGTACTGCCCCCGTCTGCTCCGGGTACTGCCCCCGTCTGCTCCGAACCGCTCCGGGTACTGCCCCTCACCGCTCCGGGTACTGCCCCGGTCTGCTCCGAACCGCTCCGGGTACTGCCCCGGTCTGCTCCGAACCGCTCCGGGTACTGCCCCTCACCGCTCCGGGTACTGCCCCGGTCTGCTCCGAACCGCTCCGGGTACTGCCCCGGTCTGCTCCGGGTACTGCCCCCGTCTGCTCCGAACCGCTCCGGGTACTGCCCCCGTCTGCCCCGCACCGCTCCAGTCGCCGCCGCCGCTCCCAGTCCCGGTGTCGGTCCCGCTCCGTGCCGTCACCATGCCGTTCCTGGGGCAGGACTGGCGCTCCCCCGGGCAGAGCTGGGTGAAGACGGCCGACGGCTGGACGCGTTTCCTGGACGAGAAGAGCGGCGGCTTCGTGGGCGACATCAGCAGGTACCGGCGGCGGCGCGGCGCGGTGCCGCCAGGGGGCGCGGTGCCGGGGGCGGGGGGAGCTGTGAGGGGCGGACGGGGCCCCTCGCCCCGAGTCGGTTCAAGGGATGCCCCGGTATCGGCGGAGCGGAGTCGTTGTCTGGGTGACCCCGGCCCTACCGACGCTAGGGCTCGGCGGCCCCACCAGGCCTAAAGGAAGCTCCGAACGGGGATCACTCAGCCCCCTGCTGGGTACCCACGTCCCTATGGAGGCTGTTCCTCCAGGCAGCCGAGCCGTCTTTACGGCTGTGGAGTGTGGAGAAAAATCGAGGAAAAGATGAAACCTTCACCTGTCCCGCGGCCAGCAGGCTGTGCCCCCGGGCAGTATTGCCGGGCGTCTCCTGGAGGTGGCTGCCCCCCCTCAAAAAAACCCCAACCTTGCTTGGGGCTTCTCGGTCTCGGGCTGAGAAGGATGATGTGTCTGAAGCCATAAATCCTCCCCGGGCCATGAGTAATGTACCTTACGTGCTGCTTGACTAATCTGGCTGCAAAACATCAACAAACCCCCAAGATGGTGCGGGCAGGAAGCTTTGCAGTGCGTGGGTGTAGTGGGCTCGGGCAAGATCGCTCCTATCAAAACCAAACTTTTCTCACAGAGCTGCGTTTTCTCCTCAGCTGCGTGCTGCCAGGGTTGGGGTTGCTGCCACCGGGCCTGGGGGTGGGTCAGGAATGCTCATGACAAAGGGACTTTGAGCAAAAAGAGATTTGCTGTGAGCCGCTCCTGAGATGTTATTGTGAAAGGAGGCTTATGTAGCGGGTATCTCCTGCTTTCTTTCATGTAAGGTCTAAGTAAAAATCAAGCTTAGGTTTGTAATTTGTAAATAGGTAGAAAAATGTCTGGCTGATGGTAGTCTGTTGGGAATACTGAGTTTAGCCTGGGTTTATACCTCCTTTTTCCAGTTTAAAAGCAAGGAGGTGACATATTGACCCCAGTCTGAGGTCCTTGCAGTGCCAGGTCCAGGTGCCCAACTGTTCAACCTGTCAAGATGCCCTGGAGAAGTGTGTGGAAACCTGGCAGTATATAAACAGGGAGATATCTGCCTCCCATGCTGGAGTTCGTCCACTGCTGCTGTTATGGTGGTTTCAGATTACAGAGTCATTCAGTAGGAAGTCAACAGACAAGGGTGTGCTGTTGACATGTGAGATTTAAAGCAGATCCATCTTGTGCTCTTGGGCTCAGATTCTGCCACTGCATGGGGTGTGTTAACCTGACCCTCTATTGATTTTGTGCAACCATGATAAAACATGAGCTTGGATATTCCAAAACAACTTCTTTGCTGTCATATTCTGTTCTCAGGTTTTCATCCCCCCAGCAGAAAGCAGCATGGATGGTGGGGTGCATGAGCAGCTGAGATGTTTTGTTTTCAGGTTTAGGTGGTTCTGAGCAAACTGCAGCTGGCACAAGTGTCTGGTTCCCCAAATCATTGTTTTTGTGAATATTGTTCAACTTCAGTACTGCTGCTCTTCCCCTTCTGCAGTGTTGTGGTGGAGCCCACAGCAATGGTGCCTTCTCCACAGTTCAGATGCCTGCAAGGGGGATGTGGAGCTGAGGGTCATGGTATTCTGAAACTGGGAGAAGCTTCTGCCTCTGGGGCCATGTGCAGGTGCCAAACCAGAACACCCATCTGGATCATGCCAGAGGGGCTCTGGGTCCCTCCTGGACTGAAACTCTGACTTGATCGCTTGACTTCTGCATATGATGGTGGTGTGGCCATGCAGGCAGCCAGTGAGCAGGGGAAACGATGAAGTCATGTCCCACAGGTTTCATTCCTTTGCAGGAGACTGTGCTGAATAGCTGTCAGAGGCGTGTTTGGTACACTGCTGGTGTTTGGGTTTTGTTTGAGACTAGGCAGTGTAAACACACGACCTGTACAGGAAGCCTCCTGGCTGTGTAAGGGTCCTCGTGGCTGTCTCAGATGAAGCTTGCCAGGGCTGCAAGCAGCAGCAGCACGTTTTGGCACCTGTCAGAGCTCCAGGGCTGGCTGACCCACAGCAGCGGAGAGGTGCAGCTACGTGCCTGGGACCCTTCTTGGAGTTTAGGCCTGCGGAGCGCCATGCTTCATCCTTTGCAAAAGGTGTTAGAGCAGTGGGGACAGCTTTGTTTTGTTCTCCTGGATGCATGGCCTGTCTTCTCCCTGGCACCTGCAAGGCACCCTCTGGGCAGAAGGCTGTGTGCTGGGCCTCTGCTGAGAGCTGCTGGTGGTGCTGCCCTCCCCTGCCACCCCCAGGATCGCTGCAGCAGTGCCATGGCTGCCCAGGGGCTTCTCAGTTTCAAGTTGTGGCTTGGATCTGCTGATTTGCAGGACTGTAGAATATGGGGATGTTGACGCACAGCCTCTTTCTAGCTAGCCTTTCATTGCACTTGAAGGAAATAAGGGGTTATAGCTCCCTTCACTAATAATACAGTTACAGCAGAGCTCCAGCAAAAGCAGGCAATGGGCAGTCTTGGACAAGAGATGCTAGCTGTTAACTTGTGGAGTCTGGAAAACCATCAGATAAGCCTGAACCTCAGCTAAGCTTTTCCTGAAAGCTTGAAATAGTATTTTGTGGGAACTCTTTTGTTAATAAATATTTTGAGTACATATATATGTGTTCAGGGATGTCTAAATACGTCCTTCCGTAGCAGCCTGAGTGGCTCAGAGCAATTTGCTACGTACAGTAGGAGGATATGGTGTTACTTAAGGATAGAAATAGGTTAAAGAGTAGAAAAGAACATTGCTCAGCAGTGTCCCAGCACTAACTGTGTGATCTGTTTTACCTGCTCCTTCATGGGTATCTTGGCTAGCCCAGAACTGAGGCAGCAGAGGTTCCTTTAAAAATACTATTACTGGATACTAAAACTGTGCAGACTACTTCTCAGGGTCTGCCTGCAAGGAGGTGACTTTGGAGGCCACAATTAAAACCTGTGTATTTTCTCTCCTTGCAGGAAACATAGTGTTCAACAGAATGCAGAAATAAACAGAATCCTTGTTTTGTGTCATTCACAGCTTTTGTAAAAAAGATGATCACAACAAAGAGAATCTTTTCAACAGCATAAACTATGATGTTGCTGCCAAGAAGAGAAAAAAAGATCTGCTGAATAACAAAGCCAGGACTCAATGTAAGACATCTTTTTGGACTTCTTTTTAAACAAAAGTTGCTGCAGAAGAATGGAAAATGCTTTATGTCTATGTTTTTTACACAGTGCATGAAGAGCCTTCTAGAGTCCTGGAGGGCTCTGCGCCATGTTTGACCTAAGTAGAGAACTTGGATACAGTTTAACATGAAGATTTATGCCCCTGTTAGTAATCCCTGTTCTGAGGAGTTGTGCTTGTTGTGTTCAGATTTTTGTCATTTGTTTGTCAGGAGGGTAATTTTTTCCTATGGTACATTCAAATGAACCAGTTCCAATATTTTCCTCCGTAGACTTCCTTGTGCACAACAGGCTAAATTTATTCTTCCTTCCATATGCATGTTGAACACTAATCTATGTTACTGGAGGCTACAAGTCTGAATGTAAGCTTTGATCCTATCTCTGTGTGCGGAGTGCATGAAAAATGAAATGAGGTTTCAGCTCACTCAAAACAGTAAAAGGCTTGAAATCTTTCTTTGCACACAGCAAGCAGCCGGGGTCTCAGCGGGGGCCCTGGGGGAGGACCCAGGGGAGCCTTCAGGGACAGCAAGGTCTGTGTTGGGCTGATGGCAAAATAGGTACTGGAGTTACATGTGAAGGCTACAAATGTAAACATACCCGAGGAAATGACTTACAATTCCCACACTGCTATTAACTCATTGTGCATCCCCCAGGATTTGGAAACTGTTGCCAAAAGTTGGCCCCTCAGTGTATTCAGTTCTCTGAACAAACAAATGTTACCATGACAGTTTTGGGCTGGATTCTGCTGTGACCTGCCCTTAAAAAGGACTTGATGCAGGGTCAGCATGCCTGTAACTGAGCCTGGGTCTGTCCTTGGTCTTACAGTACCAGGCAGGAGTACATTCCATAGCTTCATTACTTTACAGGTTGATCTAAGAGCTCAATATTTTCTTTATGGAAAGGAGTCCAGCAGGGTGGGGAGCAGAATTTATTTTATACTAGCAGTTAAATTGCCAGTGTGTGGTGGAAGTAAGGTCAAAAGCCCATGTGAAAATGGAGTGAGAGGACTGAGCAGCATAACTGCTTATAGTACAGGCTCTTCTGCAAACAGAGTTAGCAGTGTGTGCTGGGTATTGGGAAGTTATTTTGGGGAATGGATGGGACAACTCCCATTCTGAGGGAAGGGAGGGGCAATTAGAAATAGGAAAATTTTGGTCCCACATAGTTTTTTCATTTTTAGCAAGTTAGCTGCAAGCATAAGCATGCTTCTCTGAGCCTGACCTCACTGCTAAAAGCTCTCTTACATGCCTGGTGTCTCATGACAATTTTGCTCAACTTCAAATTTGACATACAATCCCAAGCCTGTAACCAAGGTAATAAATAGTTAATAAAATCAATAACAACAAAACCTGGCTGTCAGCCACACTTACTGTCTGGGACCAAAGAAGAGGAGGTGCTATGGTATATCTGTGGCAGATTAAACATTTACGGTCTTGAGCTGTGTCAATGAAACAGAAGCCGTTTCTGAGGCTTAGGGCTACAGTCTCAAATGAAGCTGTATAGAAACAAAGCAGCTCAGCAAGTTGCTAGATTTGGTTTCAAGTGTGGTGGTGTAAACAAATTAATTTATACTAAAAGACAGTGAATGATATGAGCAGAACAGAGATACAGCTCTCTGAGGTGTAATGCTCTCTGAGTGAAATGTCTTTATCCAAACAGATTTCCACCAGGAGAAGTGGATCTATGTTCACAAGGGAAGCACAAAAGAGGTGAGTGCCTCTATAGGTTCTTTGTTCTCTTTTCTACTGATTTTTACAAGCAGTGGAAGATTCTGTACTGATATAAATCAGCAGAAGCTCTTAAGAGATAAGTAGAAGATCTGGCTTGTGGTTGGAATTTCAGTAATGATTTTAAGCCCCTATTGGGGATCCACGGCTTGATGTAGAAGACTTTGTACATGTGTTTAAAATATGACTTGTTTGCTTCCCTCGTTTAAAAAAACCAGCCATTTGCAGGCCAAGCCATAATACTGTTCTTGGCTTACACCCAGTACAGTCCTAACATGGAAAATCATTGGAATTTATCACAACAGCTCGCTTGCACTTCTGGAGAGAAGCGGCTGTCCGAGGCTGCTCTGAACTCGCACTGTATATTGAACCCCAGGAATGTGTGGCTCATTCTCACTTGTAAATTCATGGCTCAGGAGCAGAGCATGGGCCTCTCTTGGGAAACTACCATAATCTACATTGGGCCATGCCCACTCCTGATGTCACTAAGTGCAGCTCAGCAGGAGCCAGGCCTGCCTCCTCTGGCTGTGAGCTGCTCCCATGGCTTGTACCCATCAGCTTGCTAAATTGAGTTGCTCTGGGTCAGATCTACCTGGTGCTGTCTGGACTCAAGTCTGCCAAAACATGACACAGTGTTTTTTCTTCTCAGCGCCATGGTTACTGCACTTTGGGAGAAGCCTTCAACCGGCTTGACTTCTCGAGTGCTATCCTTGATTCCAGGCGATTCAACTATGTCGTGAGGGTGAGTCAAAACCCAGGGTTTGTTTTGATGGGATAGTGGTGGAGGCTCTGAACTGAGCACCAGTTGGATGATGGGAAGCACTGGTAAAGAAGAGATGTCTGAGCATGCAAGTGGGTGTGTTGGGCTTTTCTGCATGAAGTAATTCATGGAAGTTTTGTGTGTGGATAGATGCCCAAATCTTGTCTTTACTAAAATGGAAAGGGAGGAATGTGGTGATAATATGGAAGATGAGCTGTCCTTAGCCTAGCATTCCTCCTACTTTTCAATTGTCATTCACTTTTGAAACCCAGAAAGCTTGGCTTCTAATTACTGAGTTTTCAATTTGGCTTCTGAAAAAGAATATGGGCTCTTGGGACAGTGGAGACCTCTTTGCTCTGGAAGCTCCAGTCTGAGGTCTGTGGAGCTTTGTCTCCATTGAAGTGATACAGGAGAGACTCGGGGGAGCTGAGCATTTTGGGAATGAGATGATGGGCTGAACCTCTTGGTGGCACTGGTTTTAACTTCTCTGTTAAGGATCACAGTTGCTCTTAATTCTTTGTGGCTGGCAGTGGCTTCAGTGGGTGAAACATTTTAGTCCTGACAACATTAGTTAGTAAAAGAGGAGTCATCAGCTTCAAGATTTCCATGATCTGGCTTTGCATAATAGGTCAGGGCTTCTCTCTTGGCTCAGGGTGGCCAAGGAGGTGGTAGTGCTTGGGGGACCTACTGTCCCAAGTGGCTGTGGATACTTTTATGTTTATCTGAACGTGATCTGCAAATGAATTTTGAATTTCAGAATGCTTAGCAAGATTTGGAACTCAGTGAGGTTTTTAAAAAAGTTATTAACTTGATGGTGACTTACGATGCTGATCCCTGTGAGGCAACAGCTGTGTAGGTGTTAGGTTCTGGAGCAAGCAGCAGTGATTTCCCTTTGAGTGATGCATCATGAAAAGTGTTTAAGGAAGAAATTATCTGAGCAGGTTCACCTTTATTTTTTTACCTAGGCTGTCTAGGTAACAAGTCACCTGTGGAGACCTCTGTCACCCTAGGAAGGGTACAGGCAGTGAGGGTGATGACCCACTGGCTGTGTAGGAAGGGTGATCCCTTGGATGTCCCACTACAGGAGTGGTAGCAGGGAGTGGGGATTCTGGGGGTGGCAAAGCAAGAATCCAGGTCATGTAAATTCAGACTGTCCTAGCTTTGCTGATCTTGGGACAACTTGATCTTCTGCTTGTGCAGAAGTGATCACCAGTGTTGAGGTAGCTAGTGTTTCCTGATATTAGATATACACACACACACACACAGAGCCATGTCATCTTCAGGGGGATTACTGGAGAAGGAATAGTTCATGCCAAGGCCATAACCCCTTAGTCAAACATAAAGGAGGAATGTAAAATAAAACTTGTTTAGTGCTGCAGATATCCCTTTGGCAGACTTTCTTATGACAGTGAAGAACTCCAAAGACCTCTGCTGAGCATGGCCTCAGGTTGTGCTGTGCCACATGATGGGCTTCTGCTGCTTGGCCCAATGTGATCTCATATGGGACTGCAATGGTGGAACAGAAGTCCCACTAAATTTCTGAAGAGAAAACTTAAATTTCAGTGAAGTCTGTGGAATTTCAGTGGTCTGGCGTGTGAGCTTGGATTGATCTCTCTTTTTCTCTTGAGAACTTCATACACAGCACATTTGGGATGCTTTTATCAAAAACAACAGTTTTGAAAGCTATGAAAGCTGACATGTATCCTTGTTTCTACAAATTACCTCTCTTCTGAGCTTTTAAGAGTAGCTTTCACCCAGTAGTTCTACAGATATAGTACTACTAAGAAGTATGAAGCTTTCTAATTGAGGTTGACTTGTGGTTTGGCAGTTTAAAGATGATATTAAACCTGGTACCATGGATCAAATTGTAAAATTGACTTCTTAAAATGAAAGACTTGTATCAGCCAAGTCTCCAGTGGATAGTAGTTCATAAAATGCTTTATATGCCAGACTTACTCATGAAAAGCTCTGCCTAGATGTAGATCATGTTTATGGTCCTTTGTAAGTCACAGACCTCCTGCACACAGATGGGCAATCTGTCACATGGAAAATGCCTTAAATATTGGCAGGCAAAACATTTTTCCCTTCTCTCTCCTTGTTCTCTCTAGTTCCACTCCTTGCTCAGGATATCTGATGTTAATGTCATGCTACTTAATTCATCAAGTGCTTTTCAAGGAGGGGAGTTTGGAATTGGAGGCTGAGAAAGAATATGAAAATGTCTGTAGTGGAAGAAAGAGAAACAGCTGCAGGTTTTAGGTTCTGTTTGCTACACCCAAACTTGCCCTGTAGAGACATAAGCTGCATCACTTGCTGGTAGGAAAATGGGCTTTCAGGCTTAACATGAACTTACCTTTCTGAATTTCTCTGATGAACAGTGCTTAAGTGTTTTTGATGCTTGCTTCTTGTCACAGAAGTTTCTGCTTCAGATACACACAAACGAAGTTCTTGGAGTTTCTCATGGTACACAGATAAAATGGGCACCCCCTTCAAGTAGGGTGGAGGTATGAGCTGCAAGAAGCTTGGCAGGTATTTTTCATGGGCAAATACCATCAGCTGCAGCCAGTGAGTCCATGTAAGTGAAGCAGAAGAAATTTTCCTCTAACATCAATCTTACCTTGATGGTCTGGTACACCTCTCGAAGTGCCAAGTTACAGGTATTGGTGCTATAACTTGGTTCTTGCTGATCCTTCAAATTAGTGCATCTGCTTACATGTTATAGAACAATCAGTGTTCCCTTTTTAGGGCTAATAAGGAAGTGTGTGATGGACCCAAACTGTTGTTGGTCTGAAGCAGCCCTGGTTTCTCTGGTCCTAGCGATTTAATGAAAAGACTGGAAGCATTCTGTAAGCATGATTAATGGGAGCAGAGATGAAGGTGCCTGCAGCCCAGAAGATGGTTTTCCTTCAGGAACACTGTGTTCAGATGACAGGTTTTGCAGGCTGCTTCTTCAGAGAGAGATTTCTCATATGATGGTTGTGTAGTCTCCAGGGAAGATGTTCTTTCTGATCATAAAAGCCTAGGTTAGGTTAAGATGCCTGGGCAAAACTCTTCTAAAATAACACAATCTAGGTTGTGTGCAGCCTTCTAAAATAGTCTTTTAAAATTGCTTCTGAAGTTTTAATAGAGGTTAGCTCGAGGAGTCCCGGATTTATGCTGTCCTGAAAGAATATCAGCTGGATGCTGTCTTATGGAGATCTGTCAGCACCTGCACTGTAAATCATTATAACTCGCCTTGCTCTTGCTCTACCTGTCAGCTGACAGCCAGTGTGACATTTCAGCCACTGAAAGTGAAGGGCTGTGAGAGCAAGGTGAGGCTGGAGGAGGAATTTTTCACTTTTTCTAAACATTCCAGATGTGAGGAGTCACGTCCCCACCATCAGAAACTTACCAATCCCCATACAATGCAGTCCAACTTTCATATAGCTGTCTTGAGATATTCAGTGGGGAATTTACACTTAAGACGTGTGATTTTAATCACTACAGAGCATTTCCCTTTTTGAGTCAAGGTTGTACTTTCCTACTCAGCACAGCAGGACTGCTAGGATTTTTTGGCTCTGTGTGCTGTAAGCCCCATCAGTGATTATTTGGGGTATGGATTGCCTGCACACCCCTGGGTTGAACCAAGACTGTGGCCAAAGTGCCATCTGGCTGTAGCAGGTCTAAGAAATGCTGTACACAGTAGTCATGGGTGCACAGCAGTGTTTTCATGGCCCTGAAACACGGACCCTAGTTCCCTGCCACATGGCACTGATCCGTTTGCTATTTTTCATCTTGTGCTTATGGGAGGAGAAGAATCTGCTCTGCTGCTGAAGCTGAGAGGCTTTGTTTCACTGCCTGCTCCAGACCAATGGCTGGTGGGTTTGAGCAGGAGGCCTGCTGCACTCAGTAAGGAGGTTACTGCTCTGCTGTGGAAGATGCTGCCTTCTGCCAGCTTTGCAGAGGCTCTGGGGTAGCCCCCTGCATCTCTTGCCTTTTCTCTATAGCTCTGGCAAACCTCCAATAGCAAACAAAATAGGGAAGGATTTTTTTTAGTGGAGCTACCAGGTCACCTTTCTCAACTTCTGAGGAGTTGAAAGAATGAATTTGGATCTAATGCCCTGTTTTCCAGAGGTGTTGCATATTTCCCAGCCCCAGTTAAAATCGGCTGGAATGCAATTACTTAGTGTATTTGAAAAGCAGACCTTTCAAAATTGCTCTTAACCTTTCCCTGTGCACTCTCTCCTCCTACCATCTGTCCCTCTCAGTTGAGCGTGGGCTGGACTTAATGCAAGCACATCGTAACACACACTCGCAGCTCCACAGTCTTTTTACCCTACTCAGCATTAATCGGAATTCATTGGTCTGCTTTAGTCTGTATTATGTGAGTGGAACATTGATTTATTTTTTATACTGCTGTAGACCCCAGTTTGGCAATCCATTATCTGAGACTGACCATACTCAGGGCCTGTGCCAACACTAAAAGACCCCCAGTGCACTCTGGAGCATGTGGGGCACAGATGAACTGTACTGCTTATCTGGTTTATGTGTATTCTATGATCACAGAAGAATAAAATACGTCTTTTGATTTGGAGGACTAGCTAGTTGCTTCAATCAGCGATCCCTGGGGAGTGGAGTAGCCCTAGAAGTATTCACAGCATAGTTTTCATATGGAATTTCATCCTGTGTTTATTGCTGTAGGAGAAGGGAGGTGACACATGATATCTGAGCTGGTTCACTGAACATAAATTGAACCTTGATAAACACAGACAGCGCAAATTTGAATCTGTTCCTTCGGCTAAATTAATTTTGTACCAATTTAGTGTTCTTCAAGGAACTGAGATTTTTATCCTCGTTCCTCTAAAAGAATGGCCCTGGTGCCCAACTCCTCTGGTGTTACATTATGTGATGCTTATCACTGCATGCATTTTGGTGTTTTTAGTAATGGGCACAATATTGCTAACACCCAGCCTGGAGGAAGCTGTCTCTGTGCCAGTTCCAGAACAGTGCAATCTGGAGACAGCAGTTGTTTGTGCACAGGCAAGCTAATCTGGGTGCATGTGTGGCCAGTGTACAGATGGAGTCTGGCAAATTGATCACTATAATCAAAGGTCTGAAGGCTAAACAGTTTAGGGTAAGCAGACTGTTACAGACTACTGTGGGACATTGGTTGGGGTTTTTTTCCTACTTATTCATCCAATATTTCAAAAACTGAAGAAAAGACCTTTTATAAGCTTTTCAAACATCTTGCAAGCTGCCTTGTTTTTAGGAGTATTTAATTATTGTGGTCTCATTTAGCTGGTATAGCCAGAAAATCCACTGATGCTTGTGCACCAAATGTTACCCAACTCTCTTGCATCTCCTGTTTCCTCCAAACAAGCCAAGAAAACAAGCAGCATGCCCTTGACATGAGTTAGTGCAGGTCTTTTTTCATCTTGGGGTTTTTTTTTTTTTGGTCATGTGAGGTGCAAGATATTAATAGAATGTAAACCCAAAGCCATCTGATGGTGGTGTTGGCCTGGATATTAAACAGAAGAAGAGGTTGGTCACTCGAGGCGACTTCGCTGCTCCTAAGTGGCAGTCACATGCCAGTGCCCCAGATGAGCAGAGCAAGCTGCAGTAATACCTCTCCCTCAGCTCCCGCTTCATGGCAAGCTGCCGGTGACTTTTTGGATACATTCCTGTCATTCTTATAGCAGGGCAAACAGTTCAGCTCATGACTTATCAAGTCTAGTCAAAAGCCATCTTAGTTACTTGACACAAGTAGTTGCACCTTCTCTGGACTCTCTGTGGTGCCAGCAATGGGATACTGAAGCTGCAGATGATAAAGGATTAATAAGCTGGTCATGCGGCAATGTGTTGATTGATTTGTAGCATAAAAGGTTTTTCCTTTCCTTTCTAAATTAAAACAGAAGGCTATGTACATCCAAAACAAATGGACTGACACGTGGGCAGTCTGTGCATTTATATAATGTTGGGGGAAGGGAGAAAGGCTTGTAAGATCACAGGCCACATGTTCTGCAGAGCATGTTCCATAGTAAACTGTCTGCTGTTCTTGTGGCACAGAGATGGGGAAGAGAGAGCCTCCTTCCCTGTGGGAAATGCTTCCTTTAACAACTGCAGCCCAAATTCACTGTTCAGCTTGCTCAAGAGTCAGGAGATCAGTGATGGAAAATAAATTCTAATCGAAAGTAAAAGCAAGATTTTCATTAGGGGAAGTTAACAAGTAAACAAGGCAGAAGGGCAAAGATGGTTTGTTATTGTAGTTGGTAGAGCTGAACAGGGGAGGAAACTTTGGGAGAGAAGGGATTTGCTGTGGGGAGGATTTTTGTTCTTCCTACAGTACTTAACCTTTCTGTCATGGAGACAGCACTCTGACAAAACCCATACAACCCAGTAGCTGACGTAAATTGTGGAGTCTGATTCTCATTAATGGTCCGTCAATAATATTCCCATCCAAACAGACATTTGTTCATGTTCCCTTACGACACTGCTTGTTTATGCCCCAGTAACGGATGGTGGTGTTGGCTGTTTCTGTTTCCTTGGTGTGAATAGTGGCTGTCAGTCCAAGCACCACTGTGGTTTCTCCGCATCTCTGAACTGTGAAACTATGAAAAACTTGATTTGATTTGATTCCCCACATTGAAGATAATTAAAATGTTGTTTTTTCCTCCCACCTCTTTGGATGTGAGCTTAATTATTTGGCCTCTGCTCTCCTTCCCGTTTGCATTGCTTTGCTTTGTTGTTCTGTCTCCTTTTTATTTTCTAGCAGCAAACAAGTCTCCTGACTGTTTTGCTGTGTCATGTGACTAGGAGTCAAGATTAGAAAGGTATCTCTGTGCTCTAAGGCTTGCAACTTCTATTTTTATCCACAGCTGTTGGAGCTGATAGCAAAGTCTCAGCTGACGTCACTGAGTGGCATCGCCCAGAAAAACTACATGAACATTTTGGAAAAAGTGGTTCAGAAAGGTAAGAAACAGAAATAGTGAGGGGGAGTCTGATTTAATCTGATGTACTTCGGTGAACCACATCCTTGAGAATAGTCAGGCAATGTAAAATGGATGAAGAACAGCACCACTGCTTATTTCTGTAGTGTAGTTCTGCTTTCTTTTCCCTCAGTGAAGGACTCGGGGTGGGGAAAGAAATGTCTGTAGTCTGGTAGGTATCTGAGAGGTGACTCCTTTCCCAGTTTTCCTCACTACCACCCTTTCTGTGTCTTACTGACTCCTATTTCTGACTGCAGGAGATCTGGCTGCTCTGGCCCTCGGCCAGGCATATCTGCAGTTTCTGCTGCCACCTTGTTGGCAGTGTGCTGTACCTGCTGCTCCCACAGCTCTGGAGGGGTGTCTTCACCTGTTCAGGGGAATGAATTGTGGTTGAGATGTGGCACTTCCCTCACGGATGTTTAGCTGTCCCTGAAGCCTGGGCATTGACAGCAGCCTGTTTTACATAATGAGAAATGCACATTAGCTGGGGTAGGTGGGGAAGAGGTGCACAAAGATAACTTGCACAGTATCAGAGGGGAAAACTGGCTAGTTGCCAGTGGCTGGAAATGGGAAGTGCTGTAGAAATGGCAGATCTCATCTGCTTATCCTGGGAGGCTTTCTTTCCATCTGCTGTCTAACCTGCTGTGACTGGCTAATATTTGAGTGCTTTCCTCTAAAAACAAAAGCACAGGCTGGCTCTCTTGGCCTGTGAAATTACAGCAAATGACTTGACTTGCCTGAGAAACATGTAGATCCAGAGAAAGATTTTGACAATTCTTGTTTTAAATCTATCTTGTTCTTCCGAAGTCCTTGAAGATCAGCAGAACATCAGGCTAATACGGGAATTGCTGCAGACCCTCTACACGTCCCTCTGCACGTTAGTTCAACGGGTTGGCAAGTCTGTCCTGGTCGGAAACATTAACATGTGGGTGCACAGGATGGAGAGCATTCTCCACTGGCAGCAGCAACTGAACAACATTCAGATCACCAGGGTAAGAACAAATTCTGAAAGCTAAAAATACTTTTTCAATCATGAAATCTTTCTGTGTTAACGGCTCTCATTTGGGTGATTGCTTCCCACTCTACTCCCAGTGCAAGCACAAACTGGAAGAACCTGGAGTTGCCAAAATAACTGGATGCATTCCTAATGTTACTTGACTCTCTTAATTCAAACTCAATGTACATAACCAAGATCATGCTTGAGGTTACTGGTCACAGACTGTGGCTTGACTCCATAACAGCTGTGAAATGCTGTATGAACAGAGCTGTGCAGAAAACCATCTCCCCATCTTCATTCCTCAGAGGCCAGGCCTCAGTGTGAAAAGTCAACTCAGGCTTTCTCAAATTGAGCAATTGCCTTCAAAATTTTATCATTTTAAAATTACTCATTTATCAGACAGTTGAGGTTTTTGTTTAATATGTAAATTAAATGCAAATTTTCAAATAGCTATATAACTTCATGCTTCCTGGCTGAAAATACCTATGGTTCTTTCAGTAGTCTAGAGCTACCTGTTCCAGCTGAATGAGTCCTGCTTTCACAAGATCTGTTTTTTTCAACAGTATCTGTGGAGATGGGAAGGGTGTGTTAGATGATAAATTTCTAAACTGACTTTACATGGTATCAAATGTGAACCTGTTCCATTTCACACAATCACAGCAGGTTTGATGTTGGACTAGACCTCTAGAGGTCATCTGGTCAAACCCCTCTGCTCAAGCAGGGATACCAGCAATAAGTTTCCCAGGACTATAGATACGTACATTTTTTTTTTCTACCTCAAATGGATACTTACTTCACTGAAATGCTAAAGCTTTCCTCCCATGCTATCTGTGTTGGTGTTCCCCTTGTAGCCTTGAAGAACTCTACCTATTCAGACAAAAGTGCATCAAAACATTGCTTGTGAAAGGAACTGCCTTTTATGCATACTTGTGTAGGTTTGCAGACACTTTTTCTAAAATAAATAAAATAGATGTAGAACTTGAAAAAAAATTCATACCACTGAAGGTAACTTCAATTCACACTGGAATGAAACTGGATGAATTCAGAGAAAGGAAGAAGCTCAGCTCTGTGCAGCCAGTTAGTTATGGTGCAGTGAGCTTCTGGAGTTTCTGAAGGTGGAAATGTCTTGCAAGACCCAAGACCTAAATCATTAAAAAAACCCCAAAAAACCAAAAAACAACCTTGCAAAGCGTTGTATGTACTACAGCTGCTTTAAAAAAAGAACAGACTTCTGTCCAGAAGCATACTGATCTGTTATGGTCTAATCTGTGTTTTTTCTTCAAAAAAAGTGATGCTATAAAAGTTCTGGAAAAGAGTACTGAGGGAAAAGTAGTAGTAGATAAACTTTTGGCCTGATCCAGGAAACCTGTAAGTATTTGCTTGAGTCAAACAAGTTTTTTGAGAAAAAGTGTGAGCTTTGGGTTGTTGGTTTTTTACCCAAGAGTCTGAGTTTATTCTTGCCTGTTGTGCCCTAGAAAAGCTTATTATGTAGACATAGTTCAGAAGAATGCGAAATACAGACTGGCAAGGAAGAGCAGTGGGACATGATCTGGGGGATCCAGTGCCTTTGTCCTACCCCAAAAAATGCCCCAGGCTGTCATGAAAAGGAATGTCCTCTGGACACTGTAGAGACAGTTCTCTCCTGGAGTGATTGTGTCAGGTCTGCCTGGCGGGTGGATGCTTTGGTTGAGCAGCTCTGGTCCTTGCAGGTACCGGGCAGTGTTGCTGGTCTGGGCAGACCAGCACTGAGGCGCTGGAGGGAAGGCAGGAGCTGCTGCTGTGCAGATGTACTTATTGTTTCTCTGGAGTCTCCCAAGCTGTGGGATGGCTGGAGATGGGACCACATGATTAAAAGCAGGCTCATGCAGTGTTCCCCTGCTGCTGGTGGGCTGTGTGCTGCTTGTTTGAAACAGTTAATAGTTCTGCCAAAGACGAGGCGGGTGCTGTAACTCCGCAGCTTAAAATAGCAGCATCTCTGTGCAGGGTAAAGGATGAACTTGGCACATCTGTCTAACATTCTTTGTTGGAGCCCAATCCTAGAAGCTGCTGTTTGCCTTAATAAGGCTGGGGCTGGTTTTGAAGCTGCAACTGGAGCCCGGGTTGTAGTCCTTGCTGATGCTTTGCTCCTGTGTGTCCCTTGGATTTCCCCTGAGTGCAGGACATGCATATCTACTGTGGTCAATTTGTCCTGGAGCTGTACCCCATGTGGACTTGCAAAACAATCCTGAACCCTGTGGGGGCTAAGCAAAGGTGGATGTGAGGGACCTTTTGTCTCTTTAGACTAGGATCTGCTTTTGTGTGGCAGAACAGCCTGGAAAGCCAGGGCTGCAGCCTGTGGGAAAGGGGCAGGTCCTTCAAGTGTTCCCAGAGGAAAAGCTAGCCCTGCCAGCAGTGACCTGGGAACCCATGCTGTGGGTACTCACCAGCCACTGCTGTGGTTGCAGCAAGATCCTGTGATGACATAAGCTAAAACACGTGTCAGAAGAGCATGAGATTCCCAGCAGCATGTGTAACCAGAGCTGAACTTGAGACATAATGCCCATCTGCCTTGTGGCAGGGAGACCTGGATGGACAATAGCTGATACCATGATACAGCCACTGTCGTGCTGTAATAAAAGCTGATGGTGATACTTCAGGGAGCAGTGTCTCACAAGTATGGATGGATGTGGGGTCCAGGCATAAAAAGGAGAGGAGGAGGCCTGGAGTGCGACTCTCCTAATTATTGTACTACAGATACATGTCCTCTTCCTTGAGGTTATTTCAAACTGTTCTGGGGCAGAATGTCAAATATTTCTATGTAAAATGTCTCCTTTATTTAGAAGAGGGAACTGCTGCTTCGTTCTCTAAGTGAAGAAGTTTTTAAAAAGCAGTAGTTATGCTGCAAGCTAGGATTTCTTAGGTTTTCAGCTTCCTGGGAGCTCAGTTCTGTCTGTATCTTCCAGCCTGCCTTTAAAGGAACCACTTTCACTGACCTGCCGTTGTGTTTACAATTGAACATCATGCAGCGACTGAGCGATGGGAGGGACCTGGTTAGCCTGGGTCAGGTGGCTCCTGACCTCCAAGTGCTCAGTGAAGACCGGCTGCTGTGGAAGAAACTCTGCCAGTACCACTTCACAGACAGACAGGTGAGGAGAGAGGTTCTGGGTGTATCCCCCAGAAAGAGTGTCTGCCCTGCATGTTCTCTTACTTGGCTGTCTCTTGGATCTGAGGACTGTGCAGCAAGCTGATAATATAGGCTGGCATGAGAATAGTTGTGAAGATGATTTATATAGAGGGCTTTACATGCCACAGCAGTGATTCCTGAAATAGGAGCTTGAGGAATTAATCATATACTGAACTTCAGTCCTAATCCAGGTGCATGACTTGCAGTTGCTCCTTGTCCCACGTGTGCAGGGAAAACGTGCAGGCAAGCTCCAGGAATCACCCTGATGTCCCAGGGACTGACACCCTTGCAGAGAATCTGTGTAGATGTGGTCCACGAGCTGTACTCCCTTGCCCTTTAGAGCAAGAAGTCCCCTCTGAACTGTTCTGTGAGTGACAGGGTGATATGTGAAAGGCAGCCCTGCTGCTGCCCACTTTGTACCTGTGGAAAAGTCTCTGACAGGCTGGTAATCATCTGGGATCATCTAAACTTAAAAGCAAACAAACAAAAATCCCTCTGTTTATGGGTGAATGTCTGGGGTGTCTATACTAGACCTCTGTACTTCGGGAATCATATGCCAGGTTTCTTTGCTGACTTGACTTCATTTACTCACTCTGAATCTGAGTTTGAAAGTGACTCTGGAGGAGTTATTTCTATTATTGAGTAATTCAAATCCAGCCTCTGCAACTAAAGAGCCCTAAAAGGGAGATGGGTGTCTCCCAAGCTAATGCATCGACTCCTGGAGAAGAATACCTCAACTTTTACAACTATTAAATGCAACTCTACTTGCTGTGCTGCCAGCCAGAAACAGAGGTTGAAGTAGTATGAAATAGCTCCCAGGGTTTCAGGCTTTTTACAGTGAAGTTTATGAAGTGGGAATAGACCCTCATAATGGTAGTGAGTGAGGCTGTTCCCATCAGGAAAATGCTTATAGCTTTTTCAGCTATAAGTAGGAAGTAAGAGCTTCTTAGCTCAAAGAAGCTCAGAAGTTTTCAAAGTAAGAGCTTTCTTGGTGTTGCAAGGGAACTGTTATGGCATTGGCAAGGTTGACATGGGAGGGAGAGAATGTCATGAGCTGAACAGAACAAATTGGTTTTTTGACCTGCTGTAATTGTGTGTATCTTTTCTTTAAGATTCGCAAACGTCTGATCTTATCTGACAAAGGACAGCTGGATTGGAAAAAGATGTACTTCAAGCTCATAAGGTGTTACCCACGGAAAGAGCAGTATGGTGACACACTGCAACTGTGCAGGCACTGCCACATCCTTTCCTGGAAGGTATGAGGTGCTGGTGGGACAGACTTGATTTGGGCAGGAGCCATGGGGCATCCAGTGCTTCCTCAGATTGTAGCTGGCTTAGGGTGTTGCAGCTTGTTTGCCTGAGTAGCCTAGTGGATTCCTACAGCTTAATTCTTCCTCAGCTATTAAGAACATTCCTTCTCTGTGCTTCAGAGATCCCATCTTTATCTTGAACATGAGTAGTGTCCACTGGGGCCAGAGAGTTGGAAGATGGGCATGTTTTAGGGCTGCCTGCAAGAAATCATTTTAGCACTGCCAGCAGCTTCCGTTACCTGGAAGTGAAGGACTCAGCAACAGGATTAGCTGGAATGAAAGCTGATGGCTGCAAAACGGTTCAGGACAAAAATCTGCTGACCACTGTGGTGATACGCAAGGCATGTCTCTGGAGTTAAACTCCAGTAGCTGATGGTAGGCTCTAGCTTCTCTTCCCTCAGAAGAGGGGAAAAGATTTAATTGGATCTCTGCTGCTTCTTTTTTCAATGACTTGCCCCTAAGATATTAAGCCCAGTTCTGAGCTGTCTGTTATTCTGGGCTCTGCTCTACCTATTTGCACATGGGATGTCTGGCAGAAGGGCAGTTGGCTAAGTTGGCTGATGCTTTGGCACCCTTTCTGCAGCCTCTCTAAACAGAATTGTTTTCTCCTTTCCCAGGGTACTGATCACCCCTGCACAGCCAACAACCCAGAGACTTGCTCCACCTCTCTTTCACCGCAAGAGTTTATCAACTTATTCAGGTTCTGAACTTGGGTCAGTGCAGCTTATGCAATTCCTACAGGATGCTTTGTCACAGAGCTTGGACACTCCATTTGTAAATAGTGTAAATATTCATGCTTGTTTGAAGCTCCTGAGTCAAGGCACAAGAGGATCTTGGAGAAGAAAGGTGACGTTGCTCACTGACATGCAGCACTTAAGGAATACAGACTTCCATAGGACTGGCATATAAATACAGCATGTTGTACAGAGTCCCTTTTTTATCATCAGAGTACAAGATACAGGGCAAAATCCTTCATTTTTTATTTTTAGAAGTTAAAAATGAATTTGCCCCGCATCCATTTGAGAACTCTTTTGGTTTGTTTCTAATAGAGAGAAAGCAATATGAGGCTAGGACTGTTGAACTGTTCCTCCATCTGGTTTTATTTAGCATACGTATTTATAAGTATGACATTTTAGAAATATTTATGAAAAAATCCCTGTGACAAGTTTAATAATACTTTCATGCTTTTAAAAGGACACATTCTGAAATACTTAGGATAGAACTCTAGCCTACTTGCGGGACAGAATCGCAACATACCACTTTCTACCTCTAATAGATTGAGTACCTTTCAAACAAAAATCCAGTGTACAATGTGAACTTTTGTATTTTGTACAATGATTTAAAGGGAAATGTTTGTGATAGTAAGCATCTTTTCTTGTATTAATGCTTACCTCTTTACATTAGTTTTCTTGCTCTACTCAGTGCTTGAATGCCTAGATGATAGGCACCATATGAATACCTAAGACTTTACTCCATCCTCTTTTAATTTGTTGGTTTTTTTGAAAGACTACGCAAATGTGAAAAGAAGATAAAAGGATGAGCATTATCTGTAAGGGAGGAAGTTCTATGATAGGGAAATAAAGGACTGGATTTAATCTCACAAGGTAAATTCTTATCTCTGCTTCATTAGGTTAATTGCACTAGTTGAAATCCTGAGTGAGGTTAGAATGTTTTTCAAAGCCCATGTTTTCCAACATATTCACTGCTCTGTATTCCCACTGCTGTCAAGTGAGTTCAGTCATTTTGGAGCTGGTAAAATATAGGGAGAACTGGGCCATTGAATCTCATTAAATGATGCGGTTTTTACTCACTGGAAGACTGGCAGCAAATGTTCAGTTTCAGACCCTGGAGCTTAGGGAGTGATTAGTATTTAGCAGTCTGGACTTGGGTAAGCAAGGGATTTCCAACATATTGATATCTTTGGTTCTTTTTCCATGCTGGGGCAAAGAACCAAGTCTAGTCCCTTCTGCTTCCAGTGCTGAGCTGCTTTATGGGATCTTCTGACCCTAACACAGAACTAAATTTTCTGCGGAGTAAGTGGCCGCTTCACTGTGGCTGTGATCTGGCTCACTGTCTTCTCTATTACATGCAATGCTTCACTTTTCTCTACAGTGGAGCTTGAAGAATCCAGCTCATACATAGCAATCTGAAAACCTGCAGTGGAAAGTTTTTGCTGTTTGCCAGTAGATTTCCGGTATAGCACTTTCTCTGTGTATGATGTAAGCAGGGTACCTTGTAAGGGTAAATATTTAGTGGGTTGTGTGTGACTATGTACAAAAATTTTGAGGAAAAGGAGTACTCAGGACAATTCAGGAAGAACTACTTGAGTTAATTATTGTTAAATATGCTGTTCCTTTTTTTACATTTTTATAACTGACTTTAGACACTTTTCTGCAGCTGTTTGTATTTTTAAATGACAGTATTTGCGTTTTTGCAAACTAAATCACTTTGCATATTCTTGGAAGAGATGCGAAAAGGGAAAAAGGCTGCCTCTAGATGGAGCAGTGGGAAGAGGGGAGGAAAATGGAAAATGCTGACAAGAACTGCCCTTCTCCAGCCACCTAACAGCAAATCCTGAGTTTTTGCTCTTCCAGAGAGTTCTGTGAGCCTGTACCACCCTAAGCTACGGCCCAGAGCTTGTCATTATCCAGAGATGAGGGGAAAACACCTGCAGTATAACAAGCTTTATCTTGGTGTTGATGCCCCATTCATCAGTTTGACTGCTGGTGGAAAGCACAGGCCTCCTGATCAAACTCATGTCAACTGAAAGTGATTTAAAAACTGCTACCTTGGAGAAATACACTTGTACTTGTTTGGGAGCTGTTTGGCAGTAAAGGAGGCCAGTTTCTGTTTTCCTTCCTGCATTGATGGCAGCAGGTAGACAAGGCTGAAATCTGGCTTCGTGAGTGAAGACATTAAGGCGTGAAACTTGCAAGTGAAGTGAGTGAAACATTGCAACTGAATTTGGAGACTCCTGTAGCTCCTTTCCCCAGCAGTGAGAAGACCTGTCCCCCTTGGCATCTTTTGTTTCCAGCTCTGACTTGGGGTTGATTTGCTTTGTAGTTTTGCCTCTGCCACCCACGGTGAGCCAACCTGCTGTGATGGGAAGGCAGCAGTACTTTGGTATGAAATGCTGCAGCATTCTGCCTACTCTGCATCTGTGCTTAGCACTTACCCTCTGTGAGATTGTGACACTGAGTGAATTTTAAGCTCAGGTCTGAATCTGGCCTACTGTATTCCTTGCATAAGAAGATGGAAATTCTCAACATTAAGCTGTGATTTGGGAATATCTTGGCTCCAGCCATTGCCTCTATCATCGCTTCACTGGCCTCTTCTACCCAGAGACCATGGGTCATACTGACAACAGATTTAATGTGCAGCTGAGGCTCCTATTTATAAAACTTACTTCAATTACTGTGTATTTTATTTCTTAGCACTGTAAGGGCCAAAGTGCTGAAGATGATTTGTTGTACATAGACACTTGTCTGTTGCTTGTGTGAGGTCTTGGGATATTGCTGTCAGTGTCCAAACTAGCAGCAAACTGAGCAACTACTGTACAGAACAAAACAGATTAAACAAAAAGAAACAGAATAAGCCTTATTCAGTTACTGCCTCAGTCATTGCCCTCCTGCTGCAGCTATTGTCAAAGATGGCCTTGGTCTCTTTGGGGACCCATTGTTACTTGAGTGGCTGGTACAGGGAGACGTTGCAGTGAATTCAATACTCTTGTTTTGTATTTAAAACAAAATGCTGTTGCATCCAAATACCTTACTCTAACCATTTGCAAACAAAGCAATCAGTATTTTAGCCGTGCAAAGGCATCTGCTTGGCTGAGGATGGCAGAGCAACAAAACTGACAGTGCTATCAGGGGCTTCCAGGTGGAATGGTTTAAGGCTGCTCTCAGGCAAAAAGATTTTTAAGACAATTGTGGCAAAGCTGTTGTGAAGGGGGAAACAGACTTTTGCTTGTATTTTGGAAGTAGAATGTTCTTTTCAAAGACATTTCACTTTCCAGTTAGTTGATGCATTTCCATTAGATATGCATCGGTTCTTGTACTAAGAAAGGAGAGTTTTTCTCTCTTTGGGGTTTTCCCTTGCCAATATATCCAGGGAAATCTCACTGTCTTTAGAGGATGTATTAACTTGTACAACAGCATAGCACATGGTGCTGTGAAGAGGAAAAATAGGTCCATGCAAGGGAGGAGGCTTAGGAAGGGAGAGGTCCCAGTGATTTCTGTTTCAGCTTTCTAGAAGAGGCCAGTTTTTGATGTGGTGGTCATTTCAAGAGGCATGATTTCAGCTGTACATACATTAAGCCATTTATACTAACTATGGTATTCTGAAGTTTGATCATAAAATGTGTGTACCTCCTCTTATGTTTTTTGGGTTTCTTTTTTTTTAACTGTGGGAGTTTCTAGATCCTTTATTATGTAAAGTGATTAGGAAATGTGTATTGCTCTGAAGACATTGCTTTGTATGTAAACATTTAATTGCACCCTGCCACTTTCTGTATATGGGAATATATTTTATATTCTTTTCCCCAGGTTTTAAACTGTTTGTATTCCCATTTCTGTTTGACTTCAATTACTTTTGTGAAGCTGTCACCTTCTAGAATATACACAGGTACTAAACCAGCTTTTCCTGCCAGAAAATTTCTTGGGCCTTAGTTGCTAGAATTTCATTTAGAGCAGGAACATTTCAAATCCTATTGTGTAGCAAACAAATCAGATGTGCTTTTCACACTGATCTCCTGCTTGGTACACGAACCCAGCGTTGTCCTCTGCAGCTGTCCTTACAAACATGTTGCACATCTTTGCCGTAGATCAGCACCTTGCCAAAAAGACATAGCTTTAAATTAAAATGCTCCTCTTTGTAGCTGGCCTATTTGCACAAGCACAGGCCCTGTGGAGCCGATGGCTGATCTGGCTGGTATAGACTCACTGCCTCTTTCAAGGTTTGGGACTCTGGTGCTCTGCTTGTGCTGCTTTCTCATCTCGTTGCCTGTGGCGATGCTGGTTCCAGGCTCTGAAGCTGTGGTCAGCCATTCACGCAGCTGTCAGCGTGTGGCTGCTGGGCTCTGAGTCTTTACCAGCACCTAACTTCTATCCAGTGTCTTCCTCCAGTGATTTTGTTGGCTTTACAGGACCTGGCCCTAGGAGAACAAATCCATCTTGCCCTTGACACGTGCAGTCTCAAGTATATAGATACTCTTGACACCAGAGAAACTCCCTCTCTATTGACCAAGTGTAGCTGCTTCTCTTGAGAGGGCAACTGAGGGTGGAATTTGCCTTTCTTTAGCCATCCTGTGCTGCACAGAATGCTTGCATGTCAGCTACCCAGAGAACATTTTAATTTGAAATAGAAAACATGCTCATCTTTAGGAACTAATCTACAGTAATTACAAATACCTACTTATATATGGAAGAGAGCGTGTGTTCTGTTTTACTTTTCCTTGAAGTTGTAACTAGAGATGATATGAAGTGAAAGCCATCCCTTATATAAGACTTCTGTTTAATATTATTGTGTGGTTAAAATCCTTCTATTATAAATTTGCACACACTTTTCCTCTTTCCTTGCATGTTCAACTGATTTTTACAGCTGTTCTGTGCAGGCAGTATTTTTGTAAAACATTTTTGACACTGAATTGCAATAAATGTTCAAACAATGTGAACCACAGAGTTGGTTGTCTCATTGTTTCCAAGGTGGTGACCTTATCAGCCTTGAGCTTCTGATGACTGTAAGCAAAGACTCTTCTGCAGGAACATCCAGAACTTGGCTCTTTGTCACAGTAGAACATCCCAGATAGAACTATTGCTTCATCATATCTCAAAGGGAAATGAGCCCTCACTTCTAACAGAAACCATGTTCCCAGGGAGCTTGTGCTTATGAATCTGTACTTGCCCACAGCACAGGAGTGATTGCTGCCCTGAAAGAGATCACCAGAGCTCACACTGATCTGAGACCTTCAGCTCCAACTTATGGCTTACAAAATACTGGAGTTTTTTTCGCTAATATTACCTGAGTGATTCTTTAACTGTTTTTTGGGAGTGGGGAACAATTGAATCTTACTAGTGTTAGGACTGCAAACAGTCTGACCCATGTTCCAGCTCAGAGGGAATGTGAGTAGGAGCCTACTGAAGTGACTCCTAATAAATTGGGGAAAAGTTGAGAAGGTAAATGAAATGTGCCTCTGGTTGGAAGAGAACTTATGGTAAAATAGGATTACTTGCCTAGTGAAAGCTCTGCCAGCTATGGAAATAAGCACAAAACGCAGATGTTTTGTTTTCAATCCCCTTTGCACCGTCATATAAGGTATGTTTGAGTGGTTTCCTAAATCTCTGTAGTTATGCTGTGACTCAGATCTGCAGTTAGAGGGTTGCATCCCCTAGACACAAGTCTCTGGAAACACAGGATTGGACAAGATAACAAAGCCTTTTAAACAAGAGAAAGCTGTTAAGACATATTTCTTATTCAAACTGTTTTGAAAAGAGCAAGCTCTACTTATTTTACTAGACTAAGTGTGAAAAGACTAAATCCTTTAAGGGGAATACTGGATTTTTTTAGGAGTATATTTGGCCCCATTTTCATGTTATTGCTGCTACCACCTCCACCCTTTTAAATGCAGTCAGGGATAGAGGGAGAGACATCCTGAAACATGGATGAGGATTTGCCTTGATCAATGATTACAAGTCACCCTGTATATTTCCTTGGAGTGCCCTCATTGTCTGTCTTAGAGCCTAATAAAAGAAGTACAGTTTGGCCAAGAAGTATTTTGAAAACCTCTTACCCAATGAATACTAAAATTATGATACTGCTTTGCCCCACCTTTCCCTAATCCTCATTTCTGCTTCTCTGCTTTACAGGGGCAAATCCCAGTGAAGCATGTAGGGGATTGCTTTATTTTTGACAAAATCCGAGCTGTTCCTGTGATCAAAATTGCAGAAATTGGAAAGAGCTGTTTTCCAAAAGGCTCTATAAATAACTCATGTGGGTTCAAAGGCCTTCCCCAAGCTGGAAGGACACCAGTTCACTCCTCACCATTCTTGATGCATAGTATGCTGCACTTTTTAGTTGAAAATAAACAAATGTCTTTTTAATATGTTTTCCTTGGATAATTTCACTCCTGGTCAGCTCAGATCTTGAATATAGACAGCAGCCTACACAGGTTTTCAGCTGAGGTGCCAGGTCCATCCCAGAGCTCCTGAAGGTGCTGCTGCTTTCATGCAGTGGCTGGAATTGGGTGGTGGGACAGGAAAGACACCCACTCCCAGCTTCACGGCATAGATAAACAAACCACCCCATGGGATTTGCGTTTGTAGACAGAGAAACACAGTCACTGCAGGAAATGCGAGTTCCTCCTTGTCACAGCACAACAGGAATTTTGACTTATTTTAGCCAAGCTTTTAAGCATTGGGTTTAGCTAATTCTTACCAGCATTTATTTTTGTTCTTTAAGTACATAAAATATAATGTCTCTGCGGGAAATCTGATGTGAAAGGTGTGTGTAATAAACTGTCAGCCAAGAAGCTGCCTCGCTCCCTGTCTGTACTCTGTGCCAAGCTGGGGTAGGCTACAGTTTTGCTTTTTCTTGCTTTCCCTCCACAAGTAAAACTCTCACTTTTGTGAGGGATTTAGCTCATGTTCCAAGCCAGAGATCTCTTTCTCTCCTTCCTCCCACTCCAGTGTGGCAGCCCAGCTGGTGGGAAGTGTCAGAGGAGGCTGCACACCCACAGGGGGCAATTGCCTGGCTCAGCCTGAGGCCAGCCTCCAGCCCAAATGTGATCCAGCCTAAGCTGATGAGAGCCCCTCTGGGTCTGGTCATGACTGCAAACATTCCAATGCTGTGCCAGGAGGGGACCCAACACCCTGTGGCCTTGCCTTCCCAGCACGAGGTGTCTCTTGGTAGCATGGCCATCACTTTTTCCCTTGGGGTTTGGGGCACCCTCCTCAGCTGGGCCTGGGGCACATATTGTCCATGGGTCTCCCACCAGAAGCTGACCATGGTTTTCAACATTGGTACTCTCTTACTTTCTCCCAATCTTTTTATAGCACTCTAACTGAAGTGGAATTTATTCTTTCTTTTTTTAATATAGCTGGAGGTGTAAATCCAGATAAATATAACTCCTGAGGGGGAATCAACCTGTCCATGCCACAACTCAGCAGGGCCTGTGTTACTGCTGGTATATATAAAGCAACTAGGAGCCTTTTTAAACCTCTGAAACTGAAGTAATTTTTTTTTGTTACTTCTAGCTAATTAAATGGTGCTCATTTAAAAGCACTGTCTCCTGGTGGTAGGTAGAAACAGACAATCTTACTCTTACCACACACTTTTATATTTAAAGTCTCTATTTTTAACCCAATGGTGGGATTCAGGGTTAATGCTTGTTAGATCTGTGTCTAGACAGTTGTGAAAAACAGGAAATGAATTACATTATAGTACAAAAGGAGAATTTAACCTTTTCTCTCCTCACTAATGCATGTGATTGAGGAAAATATGTTACAGCAGAGTATTTTGGAAAGTTCAAGGAAGCAGAAAAATGAGAAGGAAAAAAAAAAAAACCCTGGGTTTCCACAAGGCCTCATGGGAATTATTGCACAGAAAATAATGCACCAGACTCTGCCCTCAGCTACACCCGGGCAGAAACTTGTTTCCTCTGGTCCCAGTGGAAAAATTGCATTTTATAATTCCCTGCTTATACTGAACATTCAATGAAAGTTAGTCCATTTCACACACATGCATGAGCACCTGTGGCAACTGCAGGAAAGCAGCCACTACACAACACCCATCCAGTCAGAGAGGTTTGTAACACCTCTGGACATAACAGCACCTTACACCCCTTCTCCTCGGGCTGCCTAACGCCTCAAGGTATTTTTGAAATATTTACAGAGTTATTTTTTGTTTATTTGGATTAGAGGCTGAAAAAATGCAAAAATCCCTTGCTTGGCCCTTCAGGAAAGTAAGAGCTCAAAGGCTTATTGGCCCCAGGCAGCAGCACAGGGATACTGCTGCGGCTGAGGGTGTACAGGGTAAGACTCCAGCTTTAAAAAATTGCTGTAATGAACCCAGAGCATGAATTAAGCCTGAACCAGTGGACAGCTGGCCTGCTTGGAAAGAGATGGAAAACGGAGGCTTGGGTGCTCTTCACCCAGTTTTTTGCCCCATTCCCTGCGAAATGGTGCTGTTTTGATGCAAAACACACCACGGTGCTGCAAACATCTTCCAGACCTCTCTGAGTGCTTTCCTTGGCCCACTAATGTGTCCCCAGTGGTGCATTTCCACGGTTTCTTAACCCTCCCTGGACCCCAGAAGGCTGCAGAAGCATCAAGCAAGTGCCTGCTCCAGTGCAAAAGCACTGTCCTTCCCCGGATGGCTGCATCTCCCTGTGCCCTCTGCCCATGCCTGCTTCCCCCCGAGGGTGCTGTGGGCCCGGGACCCAGCCGGGTGCTGCCACAAGGATCCTTTTCTTCATTGTGTGCACAACTTGCCTCCCTCATCTGCATCTCTTTGCTGGAGTCAAATGTTTACGTTCGCCACACATGCTGTCAGCTGGCCAGAAACATTGAAATCCCTATGGCAGAGCAACAAAGCCTTCCCAAGGATCCTCTGCGCCGCTCAGCCCAGGCTCTGCTGTTCCTGCCCTCCTGGGATTCCCACTGGCTTTGGTGGCTGCTGGGAGCATGGAGGAAAGGGATTAGTCCTCTCAAAAGTATTTATTTGCTTAGTTTTATCATGATTTCTTTTAATTTTGAAGGCACATCAACATGCCATGTACAAATCACTGGAATAACACTGTAGCTAATTTTATGGCGTCTTTAGCACCAACCAAAATGGAAAAAAAACCCCAAACCCAACCAACAAACAACTCTCCCTGCAATGGAGCAATCTAAATAAAGTTCTTTAAGCAATACAATATTTCCCTGTATAGCTGTCAATGTTTCCACTGCCAGTTTGTCTTCATAAAGGAACCAAGCTTCAGCACAGCTTATATCAGAAAAAAATAGCATCTTAAAGTGTTTCCAAGGGTATATGGAGTAAGGGGGATTATGGAAGGTAAAATTACTAGAAGAGCTGTAGAATATTGCCCTAAGGGTCTCAGAAAGGAAAGAGCCTTGATTTATCCAGAATTACTTGCCCATGCTTGTGCCAGGGAGGGAGGGAGTAGAGCAGGAGCCCTTGCAGCATTTGCACCTGACCAGGTAACAGCAGCCAAGGTGTGGATCCTCCTCAAGAAGAGCCAACTGCTAACAGGAGTGGTGAGCAAATAATTCAATGTCTCCCACTGCTAACACTGAAGTGAGCTCTTGCCCTGCCAAATGTGCTGCTGCAAAAGGAGCTGTCTGTACCTCTGTATCCAAATGCATGGGGAAGCCCATGGGCATGTGCATGCAGATGGACACACACAGAGTAAAAGCTGCCTTTCAGAAGTCTTGCTCTGCAGTGTAAGGAAAGTCAGTAACTTTCTTGTCAGCAGCAGCTTTGCCTAAAGGAGAGGCTTTAGGACATGGCTCATCCTGGGGTGGCAGGGTAGGAGGGAGTTTCTGCATTAATCTCTTTTCTGTTTTTTTCATTAGTATCTTCTGCTTGATGTCAGTGTAGCCTGCTTGACAGTCCAGAAATGGTGTTTGATTTACAGAAGAGGTGGAAAGCTAAACAGAAAAGGATTACAAGTATTCCAAGAATTCTCATCTTGGTGTCTCTCCATGGCCACACCTGTCACTCCTGGCACTGGGGACTGATGGAGGAACCTCAAAGCTCCTCTTGCTGGCCAGGATGGGTTGCTGTAGTACCCTCTCAGGTATCTAGGAAGGCACATTTACCTCCAGCCCATCCTCAGGTTACCAGATGAACTGCATGCACTGAGATCTTGCATCCCACTTAATATTTAATCACCCTCTGCCCTCATTTTCTTAAGTGGGCAGTGAAACCCTAGCTAGTCTGTGTGCCCCAGCAGCATGGTATTTTGTTACAGAAAGCTCAAAACAAAGCTTCCATTTGCTAATCCAGCCATGCCAATGGCCATAGCACTGGAGCTCCATGGATCACTCTCCTAGTGGCATTAAGCAGCAGTGAAGTGCTGTTCTAACATTTGGGAGCAGGCTCCCAAATATTCAGTGAGGAGCTGTTCTAGCATTTGGGAGCAGGCTCTTTTGCACTATGCAGGCCAGGCAGAGGACCTTACTGCGAGACACAACAATGCCAGCTCAGAGGAGACCATGTGTCAGTGAAGATGATGATACCTCTTTTGGACCCCACACGTGTATTTCTGTCACACGTCAAGCTTCAGATGTCCTCAGCACTGGGCAATCTCCACATGTGATTTTTTGGACTCCACATGCTAAACCAGGGCATTTGCTTTTTCAATTACCACAAATAGTCCCGGTTTCTGAGGATGTCTTAAAGCCCAGTAAGCATCCTTGCAAAGTTGGATGGAGGTCTGAGCAGCCTGGTTTAGTGGAAGGTGTCCGCCCCACAGCAGGGCGGTCACATAAGGTCCCTTCCAACCCAAACTGTTCTATGATTCTGTGATCTTGAGTGGGGTGAAAATGGCCTGCAAGCTCCATTGTCTGCATTGCCCCTGCAGACAGTGAGCAGAGGGGACCCCATGGTCCCTGACAAGGGCGGGGGGCCTGTACCCATGTGGGCAGGGCCAGGCTAAGCTGTTCCACAGCAGTTCAAAAGCAGTAGGGCCACAGAGAACATTGGCGGAAAGGTTTCATCAGGCTGTGTGCCTTGGAAAGGATGCCCCTGCTCACACAGCCCTTGGCACCAGCTCAGAGGAAGCTGGGGCTTTGCCTCTGTGCATGGATCTGACCTCCGTGCACCATGAGGGCATGGAAAGGCTGGCAAGCAGGAGATGCTGGGAATGTGTGTGGGTCTTCTTTGCTGGCAACAAAATCCCTCACTTGGTCTTTCAGATCTCAAAAGCGTCTACCCTGGGATGTTTTATTTAATAATTATCAAGTAAGTTGAATGAGAATGACAATTAAGTAAACAATCTACCCTGTAAAGGATCTCTGACAAATATGGCAGGCAGGGCACTGCAAATCTCCTCTGAGTCCCTTCTTCCCAGCCTACTGCTGGGAACAAGGCAGGGGGAGCACCCTGCTGGTGATGCCAGCAAGGAGAACAGCTGGACCCCATGGTTATTTTGCATCTCAGGACCAAGCATATCGAGCTCTGTTTACTTTATGGGAACTCCATGGACAGTGCATTTGAAAACAACTCCTGGCCAGACGCATACCTTAGCATATTAAAAGGTATTTTTAGTACTTCTGGCAAAGCAGATTGAACTATGCTTTTAGCTGTACTAATACAACTCCAGGGACTTTGCTAGCAGCTCTGCATATTCATACTGAGGTAGCAACTGGTATAAGTTACTTGACTAAATATTTGCATTTCCTTTGTGAAAGAAAAAAACACAAGTGCAGATAAATACTGGTGGGATTCCTGACTTACAGTGGGCTGTATTTTCTTCCTAAGAGAGTGACTCTCCCTGAAAAAACTTTGAATTGCTGAAGAAACAGCATCACATAGAGAGGAAAAATTACTCTGAATGTCGCCTCCTCGACTTATGATGACTTTGTTTTTGTTCTGATATAAATATAACTGTGACCATTTCATACAGTGAAGTGCTCTGTGATGAGTACAGTATAAATAGTGGAACCGATTATGCTTGCTATAAACAAGGACTGGCAAGCCTTGCTTCACCCCAGCAGTTAGAACGGTGGAAGCAGAGGGAGCTTTACAGCTAAATGGTTAAAAGCCTCAGCAGAACATTGTCTCGGGATGGCTCCAAGCGTGGAGCTGGTGCGCTGCCATTCCGGCAGCCAAGCTGAGACAGGGGGAAGCACGCCACCACAATTGCATACTAAAAAGAAGGGAAGGCTGAGATAACTACCATCTTCTTACTGTGTAGGCTGTTTGGAAAAAAAATAACATATAATGATTCCTGCCTTATTGCAGTGTTTGGGTTCCAGATATAGCCTTGCATAGGAAGGCTGGTATGATGCTGAACAAAGCAAAATAAGCATTTCCTGCTTTTAAGTGATATAATGTCAGGAATCCAGCTCACTGGAAACATCCTGCTCATTTTCCAGAGCAAGAAGCAGACATTCGTCATGAGTATCAGGTGAATAATGTCACTGCAGTTGGAGTTTGTGAGTGGCAGTTCACAGCTCAGGTCCTTAATGCTTATTTTTATGACTATCAAATGAAGCTTGGTACACCTCATGCCTAGGAAGTGGCTTAGCTTGCTCAGAAACTCAGGGACTTGCCAGAGGCCTTAGATAACTAAGTAAGATTTGTTTTAACTGCCCTCAGTATCCAAAGTATTTCCTACTGTAAGTATAAGGAAACATTTGAGGATACTTAAACAACCTTATTTGTTTATCTTAGGTCAAACTGAAGAGATTTTCCAGAACCACTACTGCAGCTGCCTTTAACTTGCTGAAAGGCTGCATTTGTATAGAGTGCTTCACTTCTGACTCCATGATCATAAACGAAAAGAGGTGAGCTCCAAAGGGAAGTGCGCACAAACCTGGGCAGATGTCTCCAGACACTCCCTCCTCAGGTGTGCTTCATTAGCCTGGGCCTCAACTGGACCAAGTCCTGCATAAGGAGGAAGCCAGAAGGCAGAAGAAAATCACCAACATTCTCTCCCTTGAATTTCTGAGAAGGTAATTACCTGAAGAGACACACACATCCAGTAGGTTTAGCCTCAAAAGGAGACGATATTCTCCAAACCTGTGAATCCAAAGTATCATAGGAGGGCAACTCCACCAAACCTGGAGCCATCTGCTCTGCTGGGTGACACGTGAAGTGATGCTCTGCAGGTCCTCCCCTCCAGCAGTGTGGCTCATACCAGGTGTGGGGATAGCCATCACCTGGGACAGGGACAGTACCTCAGTAATGGTTCTACAACACACCCAGTTCAAGGTAACTGTGACTACTGTAGGGACATGGTGGTGTTTTCACACCGTATTCTTACCCCCAGTACAATTTTCTCAAGTCATTTCTACAAGCCTTGTTTCCTAAAAAGATAGGAGGAAAAAATATGAAAAATAAGAAAATTTGGACCAAACTCATCCTAACAAGGAAAACCTGACCAACCAGAGATGGCCACTTCAGTAAAAGCTTGGAGACCAATGGTGCTTCAGAGCATGCTCTGGCTGGACAATGAGAGTATGAGGAGAGGAGGCCATGTCAAAATGTCCCGACCAAGGCTCTCATCCTGGAATTTAATTCATACAAATGCACCCCATTGCCCCTTTGCTTCCTGAATAGCCCAGATCAGATTGCAGCATCCCCAGGTATCTAAATATAAACTGAAAGCAAACCAATTGGTCTGACATCCTAAGGTGTCACAGTCCTTTTTGGTAGGGACTGTGACTGCTGAGCAGATCCCCCAAACTGGCACGTGGTGTGACAATGCTGCCATATAGCCCCTGGCATGCAGGAAAGGTTTGCACTTACATTACTCTCAGGCAGTTGAGGGCAATACCTCAGCCTTCAGCCACAACCTTGCAAGATACAAATCACCTCTTCAGTGCTGTCAGAATGACTCATTTTTAACTGTAACAGCTACTGGCATGGCTGAGTGTGCAGAGGACTACCTCTGTCTGTGTCCCAACCTGTACATCCACTGAATGCTCACTGCTCACTCTGCTGGCCAACCAAGAAATTGGGTTTTCTCACAACAGACCTGGTCACATTCAAGTTTGCAAAAATGTTCTGTCCAAGCAAATGCATGCAAGAAAAAAGCGCCTGTTTTTCTAAAGTCACAGACAGCTGAATAAAAGAGGTTAGTTACCAAAAAGACTATATCCTTAGGTTAAAAGCAGCAGCAAAGAGGAGAAAAAGGCAGGAGAGATGTGGGTGTTCCATCTCATGCTGCAGCTTACTGCTGCAATAGCCTGCTGGAGATGGGAGGAACCACCACTTGTGAGATGGGATATGCTCCTATTATAAAGCTATCAATGTCTTGCCCTATGATGCCTAGAAACAAAAGGCTTGGAGAATTTCCAGTGATCAACAGAATACAGAAGCTGGGAGACCATGAGATTGTGAGTAACTGATCTGAGAGCAGGAGGGTTTCTCCTCAATGATTCATTGACTCAAGATTCACCTAGTCCAAAAAGCCAACACTTAAGGGCTCTAAGCTCATAAAAACTGTAATAACTGCACAATAAAAAGACATCACTGTGGAAAAGGACAAGGTAAAGAAGGCAGAAAGGGAAGCTAAGCTGCACTAATAAATCATTGTACTGAAAGTGCATAAGCAGCACATCTTTGTCCTGGATACAGTGGGACAGCATGTGGACACAGTAAAGATTAAAAGTCTCAAGAGCTATGAACAGCATGGAATATAAGTGAGCACAGGCTGATCCTGTTGTGCCAGTGCACCCTAGGCAATCAGCCATCAATGCTTTCCTATTATTTCCTATCTCTCTGTGGCATGAGCCCAGTTCCCCTGCATCAATGAGTGAGGCTCTCCCTGAGCACCACTTCAGCTGGGTGGCTGCACTGGCCAGCCTGGAGCTGCACCCCGTACCCCATACTGTGGTATGAAGTTGCTGGAATCTTCGGTGTTTAAATACATCACTGGTCACAGAGCTGACAATTAGTGATGTCTGGCAATGAAGTTGCCTCCTTGCCATCAGATTTACCGTGGAAGTTCTTTGTTTGTACTTCTGCAGGTACATGGCAAAGTGGCTCTCAGCAAACTTTGCTTTTCTGTCTGTGGCTTACTGTGGTGTTCAGTGGGGAAACCACACTGGTGGAGTCAGCTCATGAATCAAATATGGGTTGATAGCAGAGGTTAAACACAGCAAGTTCCACAAAATAGTCAGGACTAGGGTTGCCTGGAGAAAGGACCAAAGAGGGGAGGGAAGTCATTTAGTCCCTCAGATGGGACCCTAGTGCTAATCAGCATCAGAAAAGAGCTGGTTTCTGATAATTACAGTGAAGCAAGTAGCTTCTCTTTGTATTTTGGGCCCTAAATGAGAACTTGATGTATTCCTGAATTCTTTCCTTCTGATACCACACCACCTGAAAGGTGATGAAATGTTCCCAGACTTGATGGGCTAGAGAGACAGAACCACACTATTACCATTCTCAGCACTGAATTAAATAATTCTCTGGCTTCTGCTGATCCCTCTGGAATGACAATTTTTTACAGCCACAAAAAGGTGGTTAATTATAGAAAAGCTATAATCACACACACCCAGCCTGCTACATGTAAAATTAAGCACCTGTCCAGAATGATTACAGAGAAAAAGGACTAACTCTTCACATTGATTTTTTTTTTTTTTAAACTTGCATATTTTGAATAATGGTTGTGACTGCTCTTCTTAACGGCCTTGATGCTGAAAACTAGATTAAACCAGGCAAATTCTTGTGTCTTGACCCCTACTAAAGGGAGGATGTCACAGATTTCAGGCACCGGAAACCAGCCGAGGTTAAAACAAATGACATACTCAAGTAGGGAGGGATGAGAACCTCATGTTCTGTAACAACTTAAAGAGCCTGTTAAGCAATGCACAGGAACTCTGCAACTATGAGATTCGACCACTTGAAGGGTAAGAAGTGCTTAACACAACCTGTTCATCTGAAACATGGATCTTCACATTCTCACTTCTGCGGGGTCTAACCCAGTGTACTGGCAGCAACACAGAGCTGAGCAGGGAAACTGCTGCTGTTCTGCATTGTCACAACCAGCTTTAACATCCCTCAAAACCAGTAAGTAACAACATCTTCATTCCCTCAGTGTGCCTGCTTCACAAGCATCAAGCAGAAAGAGCTGCCATTTCATCCAAACATGGATACATCAGACATTTTACACAGGAGTATCTGGTTAAATCCAGCTGGCCCTCTTGGGAGGGTTCTGTACACCAGTTTATCAGGAATCTCCAGTTTCATCTCAGTTTCTTCTGGTTCAGAGTGACAGAAACTGCAGATCAACTGTCCCACTCCAGAAAGGAGTGTCCCAACAACCAGCCTCCTAACTAGTCCATGCTAGCACTGCAGGACAATGTGTAGTAGCAGCCTATCTGCACAGGCAACCAACTGTGCTGCGTCTGGCAATAGAAAGTTTAAATTCCTATATTCAGCAGCCCTTATAATACAGAAAGAGATGTCTGGATGAAGTGAATCAATCCCACAGTTGTTAAATTTGCTGTCTCTGATGTTAATATGCTGAATAAATTCTCTAGAATTTACTCATACACTACATATATAACAATAAACATGTAACATGTACAAGATTCTTACAAGTTTTGATATTTTTCTTTATTTACAAATAAAATGATCCCTTCGTACTTAAAATCTTTACTGTGGTTTTCCTCACAGGAATGAAGTGTATCACAAATGTAAATTGTAATCTCAATCCCAATAGGTTTCCAAGGCCTGACTGGCTAAAGCCTTGAGCAGCCTGGTCTGACCTGATTTGAACAGGAGATTGGATCAGCAACTGCCTGACCCTTCTAATCCATGTTCTTCTACCAGTCTGTGAGTCTATGATGTGCTAGGGTACAAAGTAGCACAGGTCAAAAGCTGAGAATAAAGACCTCATTTTAACCCGTTTCTGCAATTCCATGTTTAGGGCACTCTTCTAAGAAATGTGAGACTGCTCCAAACCCTCAGTCAGCATGATGGCTTTCCTGGGATGCCCTGCAGGGATGCAACTTGGTATCACCGATAAGGATACTCAGCAGCAGACAGCCCTGAAGGGGGAAGCTTTTTCACTCCCATCCCCTCAGCCATATGGCCCTGCTGATTTCCTTACACCAGCACGAGCAGCTGTCTGACCTCATGACAGGCCAGCTCAAGGAACCATGAGGCAGAAAGAAAGACCTCAAGAAAACTTCCTGCTTTCTGACAGAATTACCCTGAATTACTACAAGGCCAAACAAACAGCAAGTGAAAGAAGATGGGAGCAGGTGAGAATGCACAGCCAGCATGAGAAGCAAAAATAGCAACTGCAACTTCCAGGAACTGTCAGCACTAGAACATTTAACTGAAACAGCAGGATTTAATCCTCCCTTGTACAGCACAGAAACCCGGATACTTACCTGGTTTTATATTGTGCATGTGAGTTCACAACTGAACTACTAAATCAATTTTCCCTTTACACTTCAGCTAAATAAGAACTAATCAGTAAAGCTAGTGAGGAAACTGAGATGCACTGTCTGGTTATATATAATTGACAGCAATCAATCATCATATGAAGAAAACCATATCTTACTTTTAAAATGTGTCAACATGTAGCAATTTAGGCTACAATATTAAGGTTTTTTTGCACATATTTTTCCAAAAGCTTTTTTTGCAGCTCTTTGCAGTTTGGGCATAGTAGCTGGAAAAGCAATATGCTTATGGTGGCATGTTTGCCTTTGATTTCGCATTAAAAACCAAGTGCATTCTTACATTATTAAAATAAAGGTTTTTATTCAGTTCATGATATTTTTGACTGTGTGTTCTATTTTTCAAAATACCTATTCCATGTACAGAAATGTAAACCATAAATACAATGTCAGAGCAGCAAAACAAAACTCATCCACTCAGAACCAGAACTTTGTTCACATTACTGTCCTTCCAAGGAATAGCTGTAATCGGTCTGACTGCCAAATCGATGCACAAAGTCTGAAAGGGAGAACACTGAGCCCCATCCCACTTCGGGATTCATACTGATGAAATCATCCAAGTTCATCTTGGAATCTAAAAAAGGACCAGAAAACGGAAATATTTAAGTTCCTGATGTAGGTTCTGTAGCACAGGTATACATCTTTCAAGAAAACATTCCAAACCTCTCTTCAATAGCTCAGTTCACTCCAGCAAATTGTATGGTGGTACAGAAATATCTATTTCCAGTTTCTGAAACATTGCTTTTGCCCCTGTCTCCTTCTCTGCCCGTGGCAATAATCACATTCAGGATCAGTAAGCACCCAGTAAGTCACTAGAAACTAGCCTTTGTGGGTAGGATTTTTCCCTAAAACAGCAGCCTAGAAGGGTTGAGTAGTGTCAGAGAACTGGAGTGCAAATAACAACCAACACAGGGAAGTGCAATGCAGTCTTCCTGTATTCACACAAATGGGATGACTCAAAAGCAGGGGAGATACTATTCACCCATTTAAGTTCTAAACCAAAGTCAACAGAGTCAACTTTTCACTGACCACAGAGGAACAGGCCCACAGCAGTAGTCAGAACGGCAAGTTGCTTATTGTCTCTCAGAAGTGATTAGCCCCTTGGCAAACCTGCAGTTTGTTACTCTCCAGATTACAGTATTTGTTTTCCCTCCAGCCCTGAACTTTGTCCTCACTGAACATAGGCCCACTGGAGGGCCAGAATATGCAGAGGGGAGGAGATGTGTGACCTAACCCAGCCTCCAGCCTAGAGGGATGCTCAGGTGAAGAAGAGCACAAACTAGGCCGAGGGCAAATGCTTATTTTTTGTGAATCCTGAATGAGAGAATGAAGTCAGGGAGAAAAGTTTAACTGCCACGGTTTCAAGAGAAAAGCAACCGTGACTGCTCTTTGCCAGAATTTTAATCTGCTCTGTTGCCTGCAGGAGGCGTAGAAACCATTCTGTCCCGTTCATGGATCCCAGAGAGTTCACAGGAAAAGTGCTGGTGTGCAGTTTTGGATTTAGATGCCTTATACATCCTTTTTCCAGAGCTGACCTGGAAAAGCTTTGCTAACTCAGAACCATGCTGATCAGAGGTTCAGTTCTGATGACAAACATCTTGGGCTTGTTGATTTAGGTTCTCACTGATAATGTGTGCAAATAATCTTTTTAAATGCCCATTGAAAGAAAACTGGCAGAGAATGAGTTTAAGGAACAGAATGGTAAAGCCACTGTTACAGGTTTACTTTACAGATCTACTGTTAACAGCTCTTCCACTGTATTAAGTATTTACTTTACCACGGATGATTCATGTGTACATTTAAGGAACAGAATCAAACAAGAGGAGGCTCTAATGAATAGATTATAAAATCCAAAGGATGGAATTTACCTCAGCTGCAAATTGCTTGTGCATTACCCCAGCTGCAAAAGGCTTACCATTATGAACAGTGTAAGCAAGAAAAGGAAGATGACATTCAGGAACCCCAGACACACAAGTCCCAAGCATAATCCAACCCCTGAAGGCCAATGTTTGTACCAGATCTACACTACAGCACAGTTTTGTGATTTGCCTAATCCCAACTCTCACCCCTTCTGAGGTCTGGCCCATAAATCTTTTCTTGTTGACCTGTTTGAACTCTGCATATGGAAAATCCTTATGTCCAGCCAAGCATGCTCCTACTGCTGAAGTGAGTCTGGCAGAACAGGAATAATTTCTGCCTATGTGGGAATTTAAAATAGCACAAGCTCAGCAATTTGATATCATAACTCAAGAACAACTTAGTAGTGGATAACAGCTCTTGCTTGCTGGTAGACTAGTAAGTCTGTTTTCCAGTTCCAAACTTTTTTTCCTCCCAGATGCTTTTTCAAAATTAATGTGATTCTTCATGTACTTTAAGATTAAATAAATAAATTAATCTCTGCTTTATGTGTATTGAACATAGTAAAACAATTCATAAAACTGTTCTGTGAACGGTAAAGCAGTCCAAAGGAGATTGTTCCTGCAGTTACAAACACAGCTGCTGTTCACAACTTGGAAGTTGCCATCACAATGTCTGTAGAAAATGAAATATTGTCTACTTCAGAAGGATTGTGGCAGAGCATAACACAGACCATAAGCAAAATGTAATGAAAGGAAAAATTGCTTAAAAAACAAAAAACCAACCAACCAACCACCCGAGAAAGCTAACAAGTCCGTTCCTATGAAAAGCGATGGCCTAAGAAACTGTCGGTAGATGGCATTGGTGCAGCACGCGAGATATCCGTAGGGAAAAACTTAGTGAGACCTCTCCCGTTTTATTCGTGTTATAACAGCCTCTCTACGCTGCTCTTTCCTCATGGGCTCTATCTGAAGGCCGCGCATGTTGTGTTAGATCTTACAGCCTTGGGAAACAGCTCGGCAAAAACACATGAGAATACCACAGTCCTCTTCCCGAAACAGATAAAAGTGACAAACAACAGCATTTACATCTGGATGCTACAGCTGGCAAACCAAGACGATCTCTCCAGAAAAGCAAGGAGCATGTCTCCTACATTCTTACAAGATCAACAGCAGCAGAATTATTTTCTTTTCAGATCTACATTACCCTTGCTGGTACCCTCCTCCTCAGGTGCTGTGACTTATACCAGCTTGCATTTGTGCATGCTTGAGCTCATCTTCCTCTTTGACCAAATGCACTTTACTACACACACATCCCACCAATGAGGACTATCTGGCCCATTATGGGATTCTTGAATAACTTTATTTCTGTTTAAATCAAGTCTGCCACTTTTACCCTGAGCAGGGATGAAATAAATGGCCAGGCAGTATCTCAAGCATTGCTAGCCATGATACTTGCAGCTTCTGCCAACAGTAGTTAGAATGCAGCGTTTAAGCCAAGCCTCAGCTTGGCTCACAGACCTAGGACTAACTCAGCGTAACGACAGCTGCCCGAGGGCTGCTGGAAGCAAGGAAGTCTGGAACAAAGCCTCCAAGATCAGTTCTGCTCATGCCTAAAACCTTGGGGGCACCTAAAAGAAAGTTGGACTCTTCACAGACTTGTGTGTTAACAGTTCTCTTCAGATCCTCCTCCCTCGTCTGAGCAGGGCGATAAGTCAGAAGGACTCTCCCCACTCTCAGCTGAGAGGCTGCTGTCTCCACAGCTAAGATAGAACTGACTGTGCAAACCATCCTTGATGGTTGATCTCAATGTACAACACAGCTCACCACTTTAAATTATTTTTTACAGAAAGTGCTGTAATTTCAAGAATTCACTCTGGGAATTTAAATACTTCTTAGTCGTGCCTTTATTGTTTCTATCTGACTTGATTCATGACTTCCACGAAAGCTTATAAAGTAAGGACCTAAATTGACAGACTGGAGTTTTATTCTCAAATGTGAGCACCAGAAGGTTCACATGAAGTGTATAGGAGCTATCAGTGCCTTTTCACTTTCACTGGGATCTAGCCACCACTTCAGAGAGGAGATACAGAAAGCAACTGCAGACATCCGCCCGGCCTGTCTAACAGATTTCTTCTTGGATACATGTTTGATACACGGTGTCTCCAGAATTTCTCAGCTCATGGTCTTTAAATAAAACAAACCACAAAAACAAAAACCAAAAACCAAAAACAACCCAAAAAAACAAAAAACAAAAACAAAAACAAACAAAAAAACCACAAACAAAAAACCAAAAAAACCCACAAGTGACCGAAGTAAAAACTCATAATTATTGAATATTGACAGGAATTTTATTTATTAATAAAATGAACAAGCTTTTATAAATCAATCCAGCAAGTATGCTACTGAACACCTTGGGAGAACTGAAATTCAAACCAGTGCTTGTCAGTGTTAGAACTGCTGCTAACACTTGCACATAAGCCATATGACCATCTGTTTGGAGTAATTTTGAAATGTACTGTGCAAACTGATTTTACACAGGTTTGCAGTAAGGAGGGCTGATCTCATCCCAAGTCATAAACTAAATAGCATCAGACTTCATTAATTTGTGGAAAGAAGATTTAAAAGAAAACCCAAGGTTGGGTTCACCAGCTCTAGAATAATTAATCTGTTCACCCAATCTCATTTTCCTAGTTTTTATTAATTGAACAAAATACCATTTTCTTTCAACAGGAGGTCACTGGCAAACAGGTGGGACCAGGGGAATTGTGCTGCAGCTCAGTGTATTTATTCCAGCAGAGCAGCTTTGAGGTCAAGGCAGGGTGAGAAAGCAGTGCACAGCCAGTTAGGTAGGCCAGCCTCTCCTGGCATCCATGGCAGCAGAGCAGAACAGAGGCCAGAGCACTGCCAGTAAAAAACCACAGGGGCCTAACTCTGAGAAACAGCTAGAGCAGCTCCAAGAGGCTAATGCCTAGTGTGTGAGTTCTGAGGAGATACTGAGGAGTCTGAGAGGGATTTTTTTATTCTCATTTTATTGGTTGAACTAGAGTTGTTTGTCTTTTAGAAAAATGCTTTAAAAAAAATCACCTTGTGCCAGCTTCAATTTTTTAAAGCATAGACTGGAATTTATGACTCCATGTAAGCTTATTTTTGATGATTTATTTTGCAACACCATGAACAGGACACGTACAGTTTAAGATTTATTTCCTTTGAGCTACTAGTAGGAGAAAAAGGCTTAATTTGTTAATGATCAAGATTCCTCAATTCAACTCCAAAAGGTTTTGGTAGCAGGGGAGGGCTGTAGAAGCTTCTCTAGAAGCTTCCCACATGTCTGACAGAGCCAGTGCCAGGCAGCTCCAGGATGGACCCACCTCTGGAAAAGGCTGAGCCCATCAGTGATTGTTGTAGTACCTCTTCCTTTAAGAAATTTAAAAAAAAGCTATTATTGCATTGTGGCCAGAGAGGAGTGACAATATGTGAGAGAAACAACTCCAGAGACACCAAGGTCAGTGAATAATGAGGGGCAGGAGGTGCTCTAGGCACCAGAGCAGGTATTCCCCTGCAGCCTGCAGTGAAGATCATGGTGAGGCAGCTGTGCCCCTGCAGCCCACAGAGGAGCCTCAGGCTGCAGCAGATGGATGCCTGAAAGGAGGCCGTGACCCCTATGGGAAGTCCATGCTGGAGCAGGCTGCTGGCAGGGACCTGCAGACCTTTGGAGAGAGGAGTCATGCTGGAGTAGGTGTGGTGGCAGGACTTGTGACCCCGTGGGGGATCCATGCAGGAGCAGCCTGCTCCTGAAGGGCTGCACCCTGTGGAAAGGGAGCCACACTAGAGCAGTTCATGAAGATCTGCAGCCCATGGGATGGACTCACATTGGAGGAGTTCATGAAGAATTGCATGAGAGGAACCCCACACTGGAGCAAGGGGAGGAATCCTCTCCCTGAGCAGCAGTGGCAGAAACAACCTGTGATGAACTGTGTTACCCTCATTCCCCACTGAGGGGGGAGGGAGGAGGTAGAGAATTGGGAATAAAGCTAAGACTGATAAAGAGGGAGGGGTGGAGGAAAGGTGTTTTTAGGATTTGTGTTGCTCCTCACTATCCTGCTCTGATTTTGATTGGTAGTAAATTCAACTAACTTCCCTAAGCTGAGTCTGTTTTGCCCGTGACAGTAATCAATGAGTGATCTCCCTCCACCCTTATCTCAGCTCACGAGTTTTCATTGCATTTTCTCTCCTCTGTACAGCTGTGGGTGAGAGTGATTGAGCAGCTTGGGTGGGCACCTGGCATCCAGGTAGGGTCAAATTGCCACAAACATCAAAGAAGACATATAGGAAACAGAACAAATATAAAAACCTTGCATCTTCTCAAAGCCCAAGGAATTTGGCTACCCTAAATGAAAGCAAAGAAAAAAAAACCAAAGAAACTAAACCCACTCTGATAGAAACGTGCCTCACAAATAAATTGGTATTAAAACAATATGGGGTCAGTTCTGTCAGCTGTTATATTGCAGTCACCTCTAACATGAAATATGTAAGTAATTTAATCTTATGGAAGCACAAATCAACATGGAAAGCAGAATGAAAGCTAAGAAAAAAACACCAAAACTAAATCCACTCTGATAGAAATGCCTCACAAATAAACTGGTATTAAAACAATATGGGGTCAGTTCTGTCAGCCATTATACTGCAGTCCCCTCTAACATGAAATAAGTAATTTAATCTTATGCAAACACAAATTAACATGGAAAGCAGACTGTTCTATCTAAGCGAAACGGCAGGGAGAAAACAGTTATCTGCAATGGAATTTGGCATGGATACAAACATTAATACCCCAGGCTCTTTTATGATAACAAAAGGTCTGCCACCCAGTTTTACATCAAGTTAAAAATATGGCAGCTTTATGCCTGATAAAACTGTGCAGAAACATTACAGTTGGCCCCCATTCCTCACAGACTCACAGCACGGTGCACAGTGAAGCACGCATCAGTTTAAAGTATCTCAAGTGAATACAAAGGGAAGACAAAAAGTAAAGCTGGAAGAACTGGTACTAAATGAAAGATAACTTGAAGTAGACTTCCTAGACAATCTAGTCCTGTTCTGATTCAGACCTTGAAGCTCCCCAGTAAATGACTTTTCACCTTCAGTGGGTGCAGGGTAACAAGTTTCTTTCAGCCAACCTACCAGGAGCCCAGAGCATATCAGCACAGCCCTGTAATACTGTGTCCATTTGGAGCTCCTCAGCATAAAAAAACCCTCCAAAACATGGAGGTACTGGAATAGGCCCAGAAGAGGAAAATCAAGTTGTTTGGTGCAGGACAACATTTATTTGAGGAGAGGCTCAGAGAACTGGATCTGTTCAGCCTTAAAAAGAGAAGATGAAAGGGAGACATTACTGCTGCCTATATCTACCTGATCAGAGGTAGGACAATGGAGCCAGAGTCTTCTTTGAGGAGCCTGGCAACAGGACAAGAGGAGAAAAAAGCAAGTTGGAATACAGAAATTCAGATTATATACTACGACTTTTTATTCATTTTTTGTTTCCCATGACAGTGGTCAAATTGAAACACTGTCCAGAAAGGTGGTAGAATCACCATCTTTGGAGGTGTCCAAGACCAGACTGTACAGAGCCCTGAGGAATCCCTGTTTTGGGCAGATGTTGGACTGGATGACCTATGGATGTTTCATTCAGCATGGCAGGGTATAGAGCAAAGTATGAAAGTGTAAGAGGAAGTAAGAGCTACATATCCTTACTATCTACCAGCACCACAGAGACAATCTGGAGGCTGGCTGAGGCCTGTGGCTGCTGCTCACCAGTGAGGTAAAGCTCAGTCAGACAAGACAAGTAAGACAAGTAAGGGGAAAGTTACAGGGTTTGCAGCTATGGTGTCATTTCCTCCAGCTAGAGATACATGTACACAACTGCAACTGCTTGAGTCATTATGTAACTTACTACACACAAGTAAGTTTTTACTCTATTGATTTAAATAGAACTTCTTTGCCTTCCTGTCTGACCTCATCTATATTCATCACACTTTCATTAGCTCTCAGCTATCAAAATAACAAGGTTTCTATAGACAAAAATGTTCTCAGCACCTACAAGGCTCCAGCTAACAGAGAACCATCCACTGTAGTTCAGGATTCCTACACTCCCTACAATACCTTTACATAAAACTCTGCTGAAAATAATAACCAAGAGTTAGAATTCAAGGTACTTCATATCCTGGATTATTTAGAAAACACTTAAAGCCTCAAAATAAAAACTACATCCGTGTTCCTGCTCACTCTACTTATTCTACTCTCATGTGGAACATCAAGCTTCCTTAGAAACCAAAGCAAAGCCTGAGAATTAATTTCCCAGCAACTTAAAACCACTTGGACCTAAAGACAGAACATGTTTCTTTGACCCTGCCTTCTCTAACATAAACACATAGCAGTACTGCATTATTAAAAATCAACAAAACCAAACATGCAGAGCAGTAACATGAAAACTCTTTCAAAGCAAAACGTCATCATGCTTTCCTTGGAAGAAAATGAGAGAACAAACAAACACACACATGGCAAATGTTACTCAGCTTGCAAAATACATGATTAGAATAAGCTGAAGTGCTGTGTGATAAGAATGCTTTAGCAGCTCTACAGAATAGATGGCAAGTCTTTACCTCTCTCTTTGCGTGGCCCAAAGGCTATTAGCTAGGCTATCACTTAAAAAGGCTTAAGGCTTAGGGAAAAACTTGCCAACTTGCCAGTGACTTAAAACATCCTGGGGTCCATTCACCTGGTAAAGAAACCTCAAACATTTCAAGCAGGCAAAGCCATCACACTGGGCAGAGCCTGAAAACTTCCTCCTGCCAACACTACTTTGCCAGAATGGGATCTGTGTGCTAGAGTGTGGTATAATCACTGTGTGGAAAACTTTGTGACCCCTAAGCAAGTTATTTGGCCTGTTTGCTTGAGTTCCCTGCTGTAAATCAAGTTAAAAATACGGCAGCTGAAATAAATGCCATAAACATGCCTGATAAAACTGTGCTGAAACATTACAGTTGGCCCCCACTCCTCACAGACTCACAGCACTGTGCACAGTGAAGCACACATCATTTTTAAAGTATCTCCAGTTACTTACCTCTCACTCTCTGCTCAGTTGATGAATATCAGTAATTAATGTCTGATACCAGTAAATGCCAGAAGGCATGTTAGACTATGCTAGACGTTCTTTCACAAGAAAGTGAGTACCAAATGCTTCACAGTCCTATTTTTCCCCATATGAAGTAATAAGCTGGCTGGACAAATGTTATTTATTTCCTGTGTGCATCCTGGACTATTTCATTCAGCCGTGTAAGCAGGAAGAAGGAGTTCTGGGAGCTCACCTGCAGTTTCAATGCAAGGGTACGGAGGAGGAGGTTTCTGCCATTTCCCATCTGCATCCTTCATATGAGATCTGTCTGAAGCAAATGTCTTCAAGTACAAATCTGCTCGAATCATTCTGATTTTTCTAAACAAAAAAAAAAAAAAAAAAAAAAAGCAAAACTGTACCAAAAGATGCATGCACACAATACTGCACTAATCACTCAGAATAAGAGCACTTTCCTCTCATCAGGAAGGATTAATGTTATTAAATACACAAACCAGAAATGTTGGGCCAAGCAATTAACATGAATCTACAGTAGGAAAGAAAAGAGCTTTTGATGACTAAGGTAAAGAGCTTTAGAAAAGTTACACAGTGCATTTATTTTACTGGACTGCATTCTTTACTGGTAAAGAAACCTCTGTCCCTATGCATATACAAAGAGAACTTCAACTTCGATTTCATGAAATAACATCCATAGTCTTTATATTTCATGTAATCACCTGTGAAACTCTGGACGAAGGCTGTCATCCAACCTAAAGGCCTCCACACTGTACACATCAAAAGGACATGGAAATGGCAACACTGTGTCAAGATCATAAATGAAGTTCTGCTCCCCGCTGGAAACATGAAGTAAAATAACATGGTAGTCCTGGGAAGAAGGGTAATTGCCATTAGTTAAACAGCAATTTATGAGAAACTGGCAAAAAGAGTGGAATAAAAAAGATTCCTAAAAGCATAAGTTCAGATCCATTTTTTAAAGCCTGCTTGCTGTCCTTGAATACTAAGCCTGTAACATTTCTGAAACCAGGAAAGAGATGTTGCCCATCTGCTCTTCCAGAAACCTTGCTATTCTCCCCATTTCTTTGTAGCCTTCTTTGATTTAAGCCAAGACAGCAAACTGAAGTGTACACTACTCCTAAGAAAACAGAAAATCTTTCTCATGTTCCACACCAAACCACAAAAGTTGTCTGGTTAAGCACTTTTTATTAGACCAAATCATAAATAAACTCACAAGATAAAATGACAGGATAACATTGAAGTTACCTAGTGATCTCTTCTAATAAGAGATTTTGTACCTGTTGCAGTAACACGGTCTGTGAATTTGAGTGTCGCGTGTTCAGCTGCCAGAAGCACCTGAAAAACCAGCACACCACTGAAAAACCAGTGAACAGCTCAGATTAGGAGGACCACAGGAGTCAGACAATTTCCTGTAGCAGCTCTTGAAGCTGGGAAAAAATATCTGTGGGTACTACATCACACTTTTTCAAGGCAACGATTTTATCAAGACATTTGGGTTAGGCAGTGCAGATTTATTCCTAACTTGTAAGAAACACAGGTGGAGGTTTGGGGACACTGCAGTTACTGACTTTAGATGTCAGGTATGTACACTGCTGTTTTCCGAAATTACATTGAAGGTAGCCCTTAACAACTTACTTAAATTTACACTGAATCCACTCACAAAAGGGCTGAGCACTGTCTTTTGAAACTTTCAATATTAAAACCACAAAGAAATTTGAATGAAAAAGATTTGGGCAATCCACTTCACCAAACCAATAGACATACACAACTGTATTCAACAGTATTTAGAAAAAGCTATCAGAGAGCATAAGAAAAATTAGCTTACAAGCTTTACATTTATGATCATATGATCCACCGAAATTTCAAAAGACCTTTTAATACACGAATTTGTACAAGAAATCCACATTCTGCCATGGCCTTTCCTAACGCTGCTATTCCCTTTTAGATCATCTCTGTAACACTTGGATCTCTTTTTAAACCAAACCTTTTTCTTTACTGTAAAGACACAAATAATTTCAAATAAAGTGAATGATTCAGAAATCAGAAAACTTCAGAAGTTTGCAGATTATTATGCATGATTTCAGAAACAGAAATTGTCACAAGAAATAGTTATTTCTGTGCCAGATAACTGACTCTATAATGATACCAAGTAATTCTGCATCAGCAATTACTGAACTACATTAATTGATCAAATGATACTTCAAAGCCACTGTTTATGGGTCAGTTTATCTGCTGACACTTGAATACATATATAGGTTATATTTTTCTATCATCTGGCAGGCCTACATAAATATTATCATCCATCTACTTCTTAAAAGTACAGTCATCTATCTACAACTCTACAGAGCTGGCAGCCTCAATATGCAGATAATAATTTTCACATTTTTATTATGTATTCCTACTATAATTAAGACTTGTCACCTGTAGGTTTTACTGCCTGACTCACTATGAATTTATGAGGGATGGTGCAAAGGAACATCAGATTTAGGCTATTTATAAATCTGCTGTAAAAGAATTATAAATATTAATGCAAAACTGTGCAATGTGTGAAGTTGGAAGGAACTTTAAGAGGTCAGCTGGTCCAACCTATTGCTCAAGGAGACTCTCCTACAGCCAACTTGCCCAGGACTGTATCTGAATAGCTTCTAAAAATCTCCAAGGATGGAGATTCCACAATCCCTCTGAGCAACCTGCTCCAGTGCTCCATCACCCTCAGAGTAGAAAGTGTTCCTTTATGTTCAGATGGGACAGTTTGTTACATGCCATGTGTGATCCTGCAGCTATCCAATACAGAGGCACACACTCAAAATTATTGAGAGTAATGAATGACTTACCCAGACAACAGGCTCATCTCCATGTCCAGATTTCTGCTTCCAGAGTGGAATCTGAAAGTTATAAATGAACCTGAACTGAATAAAATCCTTCAGATTAATACAGATTCATTTCAGGTAAATTGGTTAGTTCTTTGCTAACCTATCAATTTCCTCAGCTTACATCTGTGCTGCAGTGAGAATTTTTTCTCTAGTTTCTCTCTCAGGAGCATGAAATTGGAGACATTATTCTGGGCCACATTAAAAAAAGCTGTCCAGAATGGTGATGGAATCACCATCCCTTGAAACATCCAAAAGACTCAGGGACATGGTTTAGTGCTGAACATAGTGGTGTCAGATTAACAGTTGGACTTGATGGTTTTACAGGTCTTCTTCAATCTTATGGCTATTACTAGTTCTATGATTTTATAAAGATAACTACTCTCCCAAATTGACAGATTACGGACAAAATTACTCCCACAGCTCACAGGGACACCATGCCTCATTCTACTGTCCCGAATGCAGTGCATAATTAAAAGATCTCACGTGGTGTGGTTGGCACACCTCTGAGCCAAAGTGAGCTACAAGACGGGTTTGGACTGTAGCTCACCTACGGCTGGGCTAAAGGCTCACTCTGCAACACTGAGCTGTGGTCGAAATCGCCGGGACCGTGTCTCACCTACACTGGCTTGCGGTCTGAAGGCCCTAGCCTTTCCATAGCCGACTCTGATCACATCCCATTGACTCACCATCCTCCTATCATTGGATATAAAAACAGCATAAAATTCTTCTAAAGGATACCGATCCTGACTCCTGATGTAGTCACAAAGCTTCCAAACGTTTTCTTCGCTGGAAAACACAAAATCGATTATTTATTTTGTTTTCCTCCAACTTCATTTCTCGTGACGAGAAAGGAGCCCAGGAGGGTGCTCAGCCCGCTGCCGTGCCACTCCCGCCGGTGGCTCCGGCTGTCCCGGTGCCTTACGGCGGTGCGAGGAGACACCCGCTCGCCCTTCCCCATTCCCCTTACCAGTAGCAGCTGGTGTAGGTGCAGGCGGGGCGGGGCGGCACCGCCGCCTCATAACCGGCCTCGGGCCGCGCCATGGCCGCTCTGAGCGGGGCTGAGGGCGGCGCAGGAGCCGCTGGGCCCGGCGGGGGCAGCCACTACGCCGTCCCTGAGGAAACCGCGGTCATCCCGGCTCGGCGCGGGCACTTCACGGGTAGGGCCGGGGCGGCGGCCGGAGGTGCAGGGACCTCTCCGGCGGGAGGGGACGAGGCGGAGCGGCCGAGCCAACCCCGCCCCGCGCCGCCGGGCACAGCGCTCCGAGTTTTCGGCGCCAAACGCGTATGGCGCGGAGAGGCGCAGTGCGCCGCGTGTCCTTCCGCCGCGCGGGCCGGGAGTAGCGGCCGCAGGGAAGAGCGGGAGGGAGCGCGGCGGAGGGATCCGGGCGGTGCGCACACCGGCAGGACGCGGGTCCCGGTCCCGGTCCCGGTCCCCCCTCGCCATGGTGGTCCTGCGGAGCAGCGCTGCCCGCCCGCCCCGCATGGCCGCCCGCGACAGCCGCTGTCGCCGGCCCCCCTTCGACCTCCTGGACTCCAGCTCTGAGTTCATCTCCCTGGAGCCCTCCGCGCTCAGGAGCCACCGCGTATGGACGCGCTCTGGGCCCGCCAGGGCCGCGGTGTCCAGGGGAACCAGGAGAGCCGAGGAGGCCGTGAGTGCCGGTGGGGTGGGGTGAGCACGGCATGGCGGGCAGCTGCGGGCCCGCAGAGGCGGCGCGGGGGAGCCGGTGCTGGCTGGGAGCTTCTGGGAGGAGCTGAGGAAGCGCTGGGGAGCGGGGTTCCGTGGAGGAAAAACAGGAGAGAACCGAGTGTTCGGGGCAAGGGGCTGCGGGTGGGGGTGTGTGAAGAAGCAGCCGGGCCGGCTCCGTTCCCGGCCGCCCCGCGGCTAAAGGGGGCTCGGCACAAGCCCTGGTCCGGCGGCTGTGGCAGTGAGATGAGAGCCGGCCTCTGGAAATACAAACCTGCATCGCTTCATGGTTTCGTGCGTTGAATGTCATTCCTCATCCCCGTTAATTTTGGCTCAGTTCCTTGTCTGAAAAAGTTTCCTTGAAAAGATCTTAGAAACGTCTTTGCTTTAGTTACAGTAATGCTTATAGAGCGCGTTCTGTTAAGATGACAGAAATGCATAAAAATGGGCACTGCACGAAATGTATAGGAGCTCTGAGTGGGTTCTGGCTGGCCCGAAGGGCCTGCTAAATACTCCACAGTCAAGTGTATCCAAAGAGTACTTTGAATGCTCTAAAAAATAAACTGTTTAGAAGTCAGGGCTCATTTGTATGCTCACTTAATTGAAGTGTATAACCTCAACCGGTGAAAACGTTACTTAAGCTTTCTGTAAACTTGATCTGCCCTACTGGAGGAGAGACAGACAACTTGCACAACGGTAAAGGATATTAAGTGGCCTGTGCTGCCTGCATCTCAGCATTGCAGCTGTAATAACTGAATTAGTTCACTTACCATTATTTTTAACATAGCCTTCAAAAAAATAAAACTTTCCTCTGCTGTTTCCAAGTCAGACACTACTCTGCAGGCTGTCCTGTGACAAATACGGGCAGACCAGATCCAACTCAGAAGTGGTCTGTCTGCTCTTCAGGGGAGCCCTGTCTTGGAGTGATGCTTCTGAAAAGACTGTTTCCTTCCAGAAGAACTCCTTCAAGAGTCTCAGATGCATGGTTTAATTTTGTGTTTTTATATTTTTTGCCATTGTATTCGAGACCACTGAACTAAGAAGGAAAAAATCCTTGTGGTGGGTTTTTTTCTCTCTTTTACAAAGAATCTGCTTAAAGATCACTGCTTTGTTTTTGCAGTCTCCACTAGAAATGGTTGTTGCTGGGGGCTGGTTCAGCCTCTGCACAGGAGGGACAGCATTAGGCAGATATCACTGCTGGCATGTCTTCTCAGTGTGGAAAACAAGAATGAGGAAGCTAAATGTAAAGTCATCCCTGTACCCAAAGCAGAATCATTGTTATGAAACTGGTTGTAAGATTGTTCTTTGGCTTGGGTTCGTTTGTTTTTCTGGGGTTTTTTTTCCCCTCCTTTTTGTAGACATTTGCCATGCTTTGGGAATGAAGTCATTGCCTCATTTGTAGGATGCTGGGCTCTGCTGGGGGTTTTAGCCATAGCGATAATGTAGAAGTGCTCCATCTGACAGAGATCCTGAGAACTGGTGCTAGCTTCCTGTTCAAGTCCCAATGTCTTGTTGATGTACAAGGACTTAGTGTTGGCAGCTTTTTTTTTTTTTTTTTTTTCTGATAATAGCATATCTTTAGTTATACTGTTCATTTCATCTGTAGACAGTAAGAAGCATACAGCAGGAGATCTAACACAAACCAACATCTGCTGGATTTATTCTCTTCCAGGTTTCCTGTCCCAGTAAGTTTCATGAGTTAGCCTCCCAATGAAACTCAAAGTGACTGTTATCCCTTTGGAAGCTGTGTATCTCTAGGTCTATAACCCTAGTGCAATTCCCCAAGCTGAGCAAGTTTATTCTTGTGACCTGTGTTTGAGGGCAGTGTGCTCCAGAGTTCTCTTTTTGTCTGGTTATTCTGACCTGTATTGGAAACAGTGTGGCCAGCAGGACCAGGACAGCCATTGCTGTGCTTGGCAATGGTGAGGCCACACCTTGAATCCTGGGTCTAATTCTGGCTTTTCATGACAAGAAAGACATTGAGATGTTGAAATGTATCCTGAGAAAGACAACAGAGCTGGGGAAAGGTCTAGAAGGTAGGTGATACGAGGAGCAGATGAGAGAGTTGGGGGTGTTCAACCTGGAGAAAAGGAAACTCAGGGAAGGCCCTTATCACCCTTTACAACCACCTGAAAGGAGGTTGTAGGTGATCATCCTCTTCTCTCAGGTAACCCGTGATAGTCCAAGAGGACAGAGCCTCTGGCTGCACTAGGGAAGGTTCAGGTTGGACATCAGGAAGAAACCACAAAAAGGGGGATTAAGTCTTGGAACAGGCTTTGCAGGGAAGTGTGGAGTCGCCACCCCTGGAAGTGTTCAAGACATAACTGGAAGTGGCACTTAGTGCTGTTGTTTTGTTCACAAGGTGATGATCATTCAGAAGTTGGATTCTATCTTGGAGGTCTTTTCCAACTTTAATGATTCTATGCAAGTGACTTGACAAGCTCCTCTGTCAGCTCCCTCTGTGTCTTTGGGTGGGATCCCACTGGGGCCTGTAGAAGTGTGGGTGTCCGAGTGGTGTAGCAGGTCACTGACTGTTTTCCTCTGGATTATGGGAGGTTCATTCTGCTTTCCATCCCTGTCTGGGTTCCATGAGGACTGCTGGTCTTAGTTAAAGACTGAGGCAAAGTACTTCTACCTGTTCCTCATCCATTGTCATAGTTTGCCTGTGCATCATGTGAAGGATGGAGATTCTTTTTAGTCTTCCTTTTCTTGCTGATGTATGTGTAAAAATGTTTTGTGTTGTCTTTTATGGCAGTAGCCAAACTAAATTGGTTGGGCTGTGGCCCTTGTAATTTTCTCCCTGCATAACCTCCCGACATCCTTGTGGTCCTTCTTCTCTCATTTCATCATCGAGTGGAATTATCTCTTTGTAACATTAGTGTGAAGAAGTAGAACAATCCATTCTGTTTTCTGCCCTTTTCAGTGTGAGATTTTGTTTGGTATACTTGTAACGAGACCTTGGCTTGTAAATGGAACAAGCTGCTTGCTGTGGTCATCTCAGCTTTCCTCACACAGTAAAAGTCAATAGCATCCTCCTTGCAGAAACACCAATGTGAACGACATGAATATCCATGAAGAGCTGTATCTTGTGCTCCCTTTGGTTTTCTGTGGATAAATTCTGTCCTTCAGAAGGAACTCTTTGTATCCCTCTGAATGCCATTGTAAGCGGAACAGACAGGAGGGAAAAGTTCTAAAGAGATTTTAAGCCCAGTACTAGAATTTTTTCTGTTGTATTAAAGGCAGAGAAATCTAGCAGAAAATGAACCCCCTTGGGTTCCAGCTGTTCCTCAGAGATCAGAGGAGCTGGGTACAGCTGGGCTAAGTTCTGATTACAGCCCATTGGACACTATCAGCCTGGCCAAATTCAATAGGAACTTACAGGATCCAGATTTGTTAGCAATAGATCTAAGTAAATATTCCCAGGTCTGCTCCAAGACAATTGGGAGACACAAAGCTCACCTAAAGGTGTCCCTTCAGGTACAAGGAATGACACAGTCTATCACTGATCCAAAGCAAGCCAAAGGGATTTGCTCTCTCTCTCTATTGTTTTGCATGTTTGGTTGTTGCTGTTTTGGGGTTTTTTTTGCCCCAAATCCCTCCTTTTGTAGTGTAATTTTTGGCCCTTCCCAAAGGGGTGGAATAATTGCATGTTATAGGAGAGATTTTGGTAACTGGGGTCACTCAACCAAGTTTGAAATCAAAGATTTTGGGTTTTTTCTTTGAAATGTAGGATTTTTTTTTTTCCCATCAGAGCTACTTCTGGGTGCAGAAGTGGTTTGAGGCTTACCTGCCATTAGTTGCAACTCTCTTGAATCACGAGTGTAACAGATAAACTTTATCAAGAGACGCAATGTAAGTGGTTCAGATAAATACATTCTCCCTTTTTTTTCCTAGAAATTTTCCTCTGGCAACATGGAATGTTTCAATGGACACTGTTTAAGATCAATGAGAAAAAACATGCCGCGTTGTTCAGAGTCTAGCTTTGACAAAAGCATGGAAATACTAAGTGAAAATGTCAATCGACACTTTTCGAGGTATTGTATTTCTAGGTGTTCAATCACTGTTTAAGTCAAAATGAAAAGGAAAACTGAAAGCATGCACAATGAGTCACATCATGATAAATCTACAGCTATAAACCCACAAGGGAATATGACTGTGTTAATGTCAGTGCCAGTGTCTCAGAACTAGAATCACTCTTCTTAGTAAAAGTGTTCTGCTTCTGTAAAAGACACGTGTTCTTCCTGGGTCCTTTGAGATCTCTCCTCCACTTTGGTTACTGAGCAGTTACCTGCCCTGTTGAGACATCAAGATGAGCAAGCTGGGAAGTATCTGTCCTTAGAGAGCTTGCATGCATATGGTACACGGCAGACTTGGGATCCAAATCTTCCCTGGAGTCCACAGGCTTTTCTTTGCCTGACATGGAGCATCAGATTAAAGTTCCCCAGTGCTGAGGGGGAAATATGCAATTAAATGTGATTCAATACTTTTGTACAATACTTCTAATACAATTCTGTTCTCCTTTCTTCTCTTCTCTTTCTTAATGTAGGCAGTTGGCAAAGCCAAAATCAGGTCCAAAGAAGGAAGACTATAAAGAAGGTAAGTAGTGATAAATCCTTAGGATTCCTTTTTAGCCAGATATCTGAAAATTTAGCCAGATTGCATTTGGTCTCTTTGTCCATTTAACTTGGTCCCACAAATTTCTGAACTCATCAGCCAAAATCATCTGTAGTTGTGAGAACAGACATGAAGGTAGGAATTTCTAGTGAGTTTTATGAAAAGAAGTAGGTGCAAATAGGAGGAGATGCTATTATTTCCTTTCAGGCTTGGGAAGAATGCAGTGTGAATTCCTCAATTTTTAGAATTAGAGAATCTGTTCCTTAGCTCATGTTTCTTTGTGTCAGTGATTTTCTGGAGGCTGCAGACCTGGTTAACTTTACTTTTAGGTTAACTGTAAATCAGTTTTCCATGTAGGAGAGGGTATTGCAGTACTGTAATGTAAGTCAGTTATAAAGTTACTCAGTCATGAGATGCACACTGGTGGGGGGAAGTTGTCCCTGAAGTTGAGCATTTCGCCCTTGAACTGACTTGCCATGCTGAGTACACAAGCAGGCTTGGTGCTGTGAAGCCATTTTGTGGCAACTGGGAAAATCCTTTAGCTTCAGGAAGCATTGTGCCAGCTACAGGTTGAAGGTGGGAAGGGACCCAAAATGCACTTTGTGAGTAGTAACTCAATTTCTTCTTGGGCAGTGTAAATTATTATATACTGAGCTCAAAATTAGTTTCATAGTTGGTGGTGATGAGATCAAACCTGCCTGTGTTTAAAATGACATGGTAATACATCTGTTAACTCTCTCACTGATCTCTCTTAACAGCTTTAATGATAGTACAAGTAATGAAGTTCTTTATATTTGTGAGTTTATCTTGAGGCATTTCTTGTCTTCTAGGGCTTTTGTGTCATGGTGCAAAAAATGAAATTGATACATGCTTAAGCAGTGTACCAAAACCATGCATCTTTAGAAGAGACCACTCACATAAGCAATTTTTAGAAAAAACTATTAGATACAATTTTACATGAATGGAGGGAAAACATCTTAGAGGTAGGCATTTGTTGTTTTCACTTTCCCAGAGAGAGCTAACTGGAATGAATTTGCCTCCTACATGGAACAAAAGCTTTTTTTTCATCAGCTTGGCCTTCCAATCTACTAAAAAGCTGATATAAATCAGACTTTTAAATATGTAGTTTAAACAGAAGTACTTGTAAGTTGACTGCTATGATCATGAAAATAGCTTTCAGTCAGTGTTTGAATTTTTAAAATAAAAGACATATATATTTCCTAGAGCAAGAGTGAGATAAAGTGACTGACGTTTTTTTCCATCACAGAAAGTTTTATGTATTATTGCATTTTAGTGTCCAGAACACTGAAGACCAGAGCTGATGCAAAAGCTGCAGAGCAAGTCCATGAAGAAAATGGGGATTTGGAGGTTCGCCGCAGCTGCAGACTTCGACGAAGCCATTACAGCACTACAAATGAATCTGTGTTGTTTGACAAACTTATTACAAAGTAAGGAGGTTTTACTTACCATCTTGCAAAGCTACTACGATGAGCCTTATTAACAACCCTTTGTACTATGGCAGAATGTTGGTGAGGGACTTTCTCCTTCTCTTGAAATCAGGAAAGGGTGTTGTATCTCCTGGCAGCAAGAGCTGTTTGCATTCACTGGTCAGGCTGAGGCTTCCCATGAGCTGCAATGTATGTGCTATATCTGAGTGATCGGATGTCAGGAAGAAATTGTTTACTGTGAGGGTTGTGAGACACTGGAATAGGTTGCCTGGAGTAGCTGTGGATGCCCCCTCCATGGAAGTGTTCAAGATCAGGCTGGGGCTTTGAGCAACTTCATCTGGTACATGTGGGCTGGATAGGTGTATATGTTGTGAGCCAAAACAATCAGTTTCTGTTGTGACTTTCGGTACAATTAACTTAAGATACTAAGGAAAGTTGCATACTGGCAAAGTGAAGCAATCCAAATCTGGATTTGTGCCTGTCTGTAGCTTAATTCCCTCCGTGAAGCCCAAAGGGAAATTTGTTTTCTTAAAGGTTTGCAAAGTGTAACAGCAGTGCATCTAGTGTAAATAGTCACTGAAAATCAACTTGAAGTTTAAATAGCAGTGTAGAGAAGCAATCTGTCTGAAGAAGGCTGTGAACCAAGTGACTCATTGCTATCATGCAGAGCAACTTAAGTGCTTTGAAAAACTGCCATAATTTCTCTGTTACTTTACTGTGATCTTCAGAATTCTTTTTTCCTACTAAAATAGTTGGGTTTTTTTTTTACTGTGTTCAGCAAGAGGGGGAAAATAAACCTGAAAACAATGTATGTTTGCAAATACTCATACATTTGTTCTTAATTGTCTCTATAAAAAAATAAACATTTGACCTAATTTTGAAGTAGTGTTGAAAAATTTGGCTGAATGTCACTGACTTGCACACTTTATTAACCTATGGTGGTTATGCGTGATGTTCTAAATGGGCTTTTTCTATACTTGCCTATTTTTGCTTTCATATGTTGAACTTTGTATCTTAGTACTGCAGAAGCAGTCTTGCAAAAAATGGATGACATGGAGAAGATGCGTAGACGGCGAAGGATGGGAGACCTGGAGGAGTTCCATGACACTGAAGAGGTAGATACTAATTTATTTTGCTGGTTTTGTATAAGTAGGGTATTTCACATAGGGAGATTATTTCCCTTCCTCTTGGGGAAGGGAAATAATGTTAAAATGACTGACAGCAATCATATTTCCTCTGTTTTAGTTTTATTAAATTAAGTTAGTCCACTGTCCTTTTGAATGGCAGTCACTTTGTTTTTTAAACATTGTCATAGCCTGCTTTCATAGATTTTTTTTTATTTGAATACACATTCCTATTTTAGAGTGGAAGCCCTTGTTATTTATCTTACTAATTGTGGGTTCCAGAATTATGTTCCTGTTCTCTCATGCTGTACAATAATTAAATCTTCTACGTATATTGAGTGCCTTGATAATGATACTGTATAGGCATCAAATATGCCCACAGGTTTTCTTCTTATTTGTGACTGATCTTTTGTGTTGTTTTTTTTTTTTTAAAGGAAAGCCTTGATATGGAAAGGACTGATGAAGAAATAGCAGATAATCAAGGTAGCATTGTTAGATAAGTATGTTTTAAATTTTCTTGACCATGCTCTAGACAAAAGCTTTGTCTAAATAATTGAGATGTGATAAATTACTGGGCATTTTTCATCTATTAAAAAGAACCTATGCTGCTACTGACATTACAAGCTGCAGTCACAGACTCTTGGGCTGTATTGTGGTGAGCTCAGAACAGGTTTTCAGAGGAAAAGACAAGTTGTCATAATGTTGATGTGCAGGGGGTTCCTCAGAAGAAAGTGAAGCCAAAGAAGATGATGGTGAAGACACTCGAAAGCGTTACTCCTTTCGGCAGAGGAAAACTGTTGAGCGCTATCAAGCTCCGTTGCAAAGTAGGTTATAGGCACAACTTCTCTTAAGAGCTAATTTCTTGCATGAAAGTGAGTGTTGAGGGTTTTTTTAAGAACGAAAATACCTACAAACACTCCATTTCTATTTAAATACCTTGCCTGCAGTTTTGTTATATGCACATATCCTGTGCGCATTTTATTTCTTTGCTTTTTGGCATCCTTATTGTTGCTTTTCAATAAAAATAGTACCTGTATATCCTTGAATGAATAGTAATTAAACAGACTTGATAACCTTACTCTTGTGGTTTTCAGTTCTTAAAACTCAGGTGTGTATATTTTTGCTCTTATTGTGCACTGATTTTAAAAAAACACCTCTTCCTCCCCACCCTTGAAACTTCCCCTGAACTTAGAGATTGGTGATCCATGTCCCATTCTCTGCCTTTTTTTTAGTATCCTGCTTTCTCTTAAATTTGTTTGTAATGTTATTCCATTTTTTTTGCTTTCAACAGAACCAAGACAACGTAAGATGTATTTTTCAGACAGGTCTTCACCTGTCAGACAGAGAGATTCATGCAAGGGAACTAACAGGTATGGGTTTGGTTAGTGATAGTTCTTTCTCAGTAATGCTGTCAGTCACATGACTGAATACTGCTTTCAAGGGCTTTTGGACTTGTGGTAATTAGATATTAACAGCATGGTTATTGCTGTGATAGTCTGAGGGTATAAAGAAAGCAAGTACTGGGGGGCAGTGCATCCTTTTAGATGCTATTAAATTTTATTAGAAAATGCAGTTTTTGTGGTGATGATGGAGGGTTATGGTTGAGATTGTATAACAGAATTAATTTGTTCTGAAATTGAAGCCAAAATCTCCCTCTGAAAATCTCAGACTGTTTTATCTTGAAAGATACAAATTATTTTCTTAAAACTAAAAGCTATTTAGTTAGAGAGAGTATGAACATTTTAATGATTTTTTTTTATCACTCAGGTACTGATTCTGGTTTCTCTTGGAATCAGTTCAAGTTTCTATATGAAACTATCTTAAAGCAAGAAAAATGCTAAATGAAATTCTAAATTACAAATTTGAGTAGTAATGACAAATAGGTTTAGCATCCTGCAAGTGTTGAATGCCATTCCTTGCTAGGAGTGCTTTATTTAGCATCCTTGAAAGCAGGCACTTTAGGAAGGAGGGAGTTTTGAAACCAAATTTTGAAATTAATAGATTGGTGTTTCACAGAGTAGATACATAATGCTAAGTGAAACTTGATTTATATGTGAGAGCCTGTGGACAAAAAGAGTAACTTGGTTAAGAAATTTCTTTGCACATTTGGTTAAACATTTTACCTTCCTAATGAAAAACAAACTTTGCTGTCTCGAGGAAAATCACAGAGTGTAGTTCAAAATCAGATTCATGAGGAGTACAGTAATCTAAAAATGTACTAGATCTCAAAGTAAACTGAGATAGTGTTCACTTAAATTTTGATATTTACTTAGTGTTTACTTTTTTTAATTGTTTGTTTGAATGTTTGCAGACGGAGACACACAGTTCCCAGCAGTGATTCATCTTCCTCATCTGATGATGAAGAGGATTTTGAGAGGCAGAGGAAGAACAGAAATTTAAGAAGGTTAATGCAATTGGGGAACAGGGCAGGAAGGAGACTACTTGGGAGGACTTTGCATCTTCCTAACCATGAAGTGTTAACCATCTTCATCTTGTTCACTTTCTAAATTCTGGCAATCATATCTGTTGGTACAACTGTAACTTGACACTCTACAACTGGATTTTTAGAATTGATTTTAATAAGCGGTTTGATTTCTAGGTGGGAATGGGAGTAGCAATGCTTTGATGAAATTTGTTAAGGTAAAATTCTGCTGTTTCTATGCTTTACAGGAGGTGATTCAGAGAGAAAGCAGAGGATGATATAGAGGAAATGAGATTTGGTTCCTTAACAAAGGCTCTAGAAAAACTGTTTTAGTAACAGTCTAACAAATATATTTTCAGCCTGATGTCTCAAATGTCATTCAGAGTAGTCTCCTGGCACACAGGTTCCAGGGGCCTTGGGAAGGACTGGCAGTGATAGGCAGCCTTTATGATGTTAAGACCAACAGAAATAACTATCTTCTTGGAGTGTAACTTTTTGAATATAGAAGTCAAAAGTATATGAAAGGTATCAGTGTGTTTGGGGGTCAGGAGGGGCAGTTCTCTTCCTCACATAAACTTTGTCAGTCCGTGGTCTGCTCTTAAGAAATAACTTGTTCTAAGCTTGTATTCCTACGTATTCTTTGTTGACTGACATGGATATTTACAGGTGCTAAGAGTTGTTAAAATAACTCAGTGTAATAGCTGGAATGACCATTTTCCTTTCTTTACTCAGAGACATTAAACATAAAACAGTTGGAATGAATATTTAACAAATCAGGAAGTTTACACTCATTCATAAGATCTTCTGCATTCACTTCCTATTATTAGAAAATGAAAAATCCACATTGTAAGTTAGAAAGCAATTTTCTTTTTCTCCTTAATTCAAATCAGGTCTCTTCCTGTCAACTTTCGGAAAAGTGACTTAAAGGGAGTTCACAAAGATCGCATGAAAATTGGAGCAAGTCTGGCTGATGTTGATCCCGTGCAAATAGATTGTTCAGTAAGTATTCTTACTTCATTGTGTCAGTGAGACATTTTCAGTAATTATGAAGGTTTTCATACAGTTATGTGCAGTCTATAAGTGCCTTGGCTTACAGTTTTGTTTCAAGCAGTTTGAAAATTGCCATGAATGTTTCCTTTGTGCTGACATCTCACTTCTGATGGACCTTTATCCAGGTTGCAGCTTTAATGTCTAAAATTTGTTCTGTTCCTTTCATCTTTAGGTACGATTTGATGGTGTTGGTGGTCTTGCTGACCACATTTCAGCTTTAAAAGAGATGGTAGTTTTTCCATTGCTTTATCCAGAAGTTTTTGAGAGGTTCAAAATTCAACCTCCAAGGTAAGGGATGCCATTTAAAACTGTAAGGTCTAATTCACCTATTTTCAGGAAAATACTCAACTGAAGTATTGTTATGTTTCCACGCTTCAGAATTTTAAGTGTTGATGCTTTGGGGTTTTTTTAGCAGTAGAAAAAAAGTAGTTTTTAAAAAATGGATAGAATCCAGCATACATGTAGGTTCAAAGATTTGCAGTGTGGTGGCACTGTTTTAAAATTGTCTTGCTTTCAAAAAGGGGGAGGTGGAGTGATATTGAGTAATGCATGCAAGTGGACTTAATCAGTCAGTAAGTGGTAGTCAACTGCAGTTTGTTTTGTGGAAGTCCCATTGTCCAACCCACCAACTCTTTTTTCAAGAGTTCTGGTATTACCTTTACAATTGATCAGACTTGTAACTAGAACTTTGCAGTGCTGATTGTGCTTGGGTTGCAAAAACACATCTGTCCACTTTTTACACAGCTGAATGGGTTCTGTGTTATGAAAAGAAATTATTAGAGATTTAATTGTTAGATTTATATATTCTGGGCCATCAATAGTCATGGTATGTTGAAACAGGACTTCAGATTCTTTGGTTTCAGTAACTTTCAAAGTATAACAAATAATGAAGAGAGCTTTGTTGTTTTTTTTAATTGCAGAGGCTGTTTATTCTATGGCCCACCAGGGACTGGGAAGACATTGGTTGCTCGTGCACTTGCTAATGAATGTAGCCAAGGTGACAGGAGAGTAGCCTTTTTTATGAGAAAAGGTGCTGACTGTCTGAGTAAATGGGTCGGGGAATCAGAACGACAGCTTCGTTTGTTATTTGAACAGGTATGGTTGAAATGTGTGTTATGTTCTCTCTGAGTTGTAATGCACTTTCTGTGGTCAAGAACAATTCTTTTTCTTTTTTTGTCAACTCTTTCCATTGAAGTGGGATTGTCAGTGTTTCCTTTTTCAGTAACATTGTTAGAGGCTTGAAGTCTTGAGGTACATTAGGAAAAATTAGTGAAGTAGTCAAGAGGACATTGCAAAGCAACACTCATCCCCAACTTCTTGCCTCAGGAAAGAAAAATCCAAACAGCTGAAAAAAGGTTCCAAGAAGTGGTGATCAGAGGGAAGCAAATGCAGGCTGAAAGCATGGTTATTTTGAAATTGGTAAAAAAGGTTGCTTCCAGAACCTGAAATTTAATTAAGTCCTGGCTCTGTCCTTGGTGGTTTCCAAATAGCTGTAAAAACCAGTGGTGTGGTTTGTTTCCTGTCACCTATCTCAATGGGTTGACCTATGTTCCTGCCTTCTGTTATTCATGGCACTTCACTACTTTAAATCAATGAGTAGAGATCCCTGATACTGGTCTGAAAAATCTACTTCCAGTGACTTTGCAACCACAGTGTTGTTTGTGCATTTCTCCTCCAAATAGTGCTGTTTTCCTGATGTCAATATTCCTGTGTTTTCACTGTAGGCCTATCAGATGCGACCTTCAATTATTTTCTTTGATGAAATCGATGGTCTTGCTCCTGTACGGTCCAGTAAACAGGACCAAGTTCATAGGTAGGGCATGTTTTCTATCAACATAGAAGCTGCTTGATCTTTGTGAAAAGACCACAACCTATTTAACTTGATGTGGCACATTCATTGATCATGAAAACTAGTAATTCAGTACTACTTAATTTCAGATAATCTTTAAGTAGTAATTAAAAGCAATTCACTAAACTTGATGCCAGCACAAGGTCTGTTACTTTTTTTTTTTGTCTTCTAATTGTTTGTCTTTTTCTAGTCAGCATTTTATAAATAAGAGCTTGTCGTTTCTGAGTGAGCGTTGGTGATTATGCAGAAATGAAGAAAACTAACTGCTGAGTAAGAACTGTATTCTTCTCTTAGCTCTGTTGTATCAACACTTCTGGCCCTTATGGATGGCTTAGACAGCAGAGGAGAGGTTGTGGTAATTGGGGCCACCAACAGGCTGGATTCTATAGATCCTGCTTTACGAAGACCTGGACGCTTTGATCGAGAGTTTCTCTTCAGCTTGCCAAACAAAGAGGTCAGAACGTCAACTCAACCTCAGTGCTTAATGTGGCAGAGTCTATCTTTGTAACAAACTCCTGCAACACAGCAGGATCGTGGAGCAGTGAAAGTCTCCTCAGTATTGTATCTTGACAAAAGAGAGCTCTCTGGAGAGACTGTGCTGTACTGTGGAGGACAGACCTGGCACTGAATATATATTGTCAAGATGGTAATAGGTAGTTAGTCCTCTAATTATTAGTTTTGGTTTCTCTGCAACTAGCAAAGAAAATGGGGTGCTGCTACTCACCAAAATGTTTAAAAATGACTTTATGAATTAGCTAAAAATACTGATGTAACATTGTGAAATTGAAAGAAATGGTGTGCAGACAGGAATTCTTTTTTGGTAACAAACTTTGATCCAGGCTGGTGCTGGAACCAATTAAGTATGTTAGGAACTGATGTTCTTACTGCTACTCAGTAATAGGGACTTGGACAAAAATGTGAAGTCACTGCACAGGTGCAGGGCTAGGGAAGCTTCTAGCTCATGACAAAAGGCCATGAAAAAAATACTGAGTGGGGGTAGCAAGCAAAACTGGAATGCATTTTTTGTGTTTTCTTTCTGGCTATCACTGATAATTCTTTTTCTTAGCACTTTTTGGAAAGTGCTGAATGGAATGCTGCTGAAAGTGCACTAAACAGTGCATTTAACATAAACATTTTTCTCCAGTTTTTATCTCCTCTCAGGAGCAGGAGAGGAGGTGCCACAAAACAGATCTAATACATACTTCGCCATTATGGAAGAATTTTAGCAATCTCATAATTAGTCCATGTGCCACAAAATACTTCAATGAAATTCCTACTAAGATCAGACATGGGGATAGGCAACATTTGACATTTTCTGAATGAGTGACAGTAATTTGAGTTATAGTTACTGTTCTACATGGTAGTAACAGTAGCAACTGGGAATGGAGTGCTAGGACTGTTTTCCTTGCATGAGCTGTTGGATGAGCAAATTTGATAAAGAAAAATATATAATAAATATAATAATATAATAAAAAAATAAGGAAACTGACACCATGAAATTTTGCTGAATTTGAGAGAATTTTCTGTAAAAAACCTGTTTGCAATTAAGTTTGGGGTTTTTTACAACTGTGTTTTCTTCTGGATCTCACACTTGTGAAAACTCACTTTATATGGAAGATGTGAATACCTTTTACTTCATTTCAGCCCCTAGCAAGAGTTTAATGTAACAAATTTAGAACTAGGAAATTTCCTGCTTGAAAAAGAGCGTATTAACTGACCCTTAAAGTATTTCAGAGTTTAGCAGATAAAAAAATATTTGTATTGGTGTGAGGGCTTAGAAAGTTTTGTGTTGTGGTTTTAAGAGAAAATCTAGGGCAAACTAAAATGCCAATGTTTTGTTTTCAGGCGAGAAAAGAGATTTTCAAAATTCATACACGAGACTGGACCCTGAAGCCATTGGACAAGTTTCTTGAAGAGCTGGCTGAGAAATGTGTTGGTGAGTTCAAACACTGTTACTACACGACTTGAGTCAGGGGGAACCAGAGCTTGTTCCAGGCACTACTTGAGCTCTTGTGCCTCGCTGTAGAACGAGGCAGTGACGCATCTGTAAGGTCTTGGGAGCAAACCAAGACAAATGCTGCTTTTCAGTTTTCTTTTTTTTCTCAGAACACTGAATAGGTTTAGGCCATCTTTCCCAGAAGTAAAGTTTTGGCTAGTGGGCTGCCTCCTTATTGCAAGATATCAGGTTGTGAGGCACATGTCAAAACTTCTCTGCAGCGCAGTAATTCTTTAAATTATCTCTACCCAGTTAATTTTTGGCTGTATGCAAAGTCTTTCATTGTTGCACTTTAGAAATCTTGGCCTTGACTTCGATGTTGCCTGAGCCTTACATAACGCTTGATTCTCGTTTGTTGTTTTTTTTTTTTTTTAGGATACTGTGGTGCAGATATTAAAGCCTTATGTGCTGAAGCTGCGCTCTGTGCTTTGCGCCGCCGCTATCCTCAGATATATGAAAGGAGTGAGAAACTACAGTTAGACATTGCTTCAATTAAAATAACAGCAAAGGATTTTGTCATGGCCATGCAGAAGACTGTTCCAGCTTCACAGAGGGCTGTGGCTTCACCTGGGCGAGCGCTATCACCTATTTTAAAACCACTGTTAGAAAACACATTGGAGAGAATTTTACAAGCCTTACAGAGAGTATTTCCCCACGCAGAGCTTGCACTGAAGAAGGACCAACAGCAAGGTATAACAACATCCAGTCATTTAAAATCCTGCCAAAGCAAAAACTTCTGGATACATGCAGTAACACACAAAAGCTTCTCAGCCATAATGACAGTTCAGTTTTATAGCCTGCATCTGCAGAGTACTGGATGGGAGCTGTGAGTGACTTGCAATATGCAGTGTTTTAGTAGTTGTATTCTTGGGCTTGACTTCTACAGCATAGGTGAGCTCATGCTCCTGACTGCATCAGCCTTGATCAGGTTTAGTTTATCAGCTAGTGAGAACAAATCAATATTGATACAGTCTCCCTTGATTAATGAAGGTCTGTGAACAGTTAGTTACTATGCTGATCTCTAGAGAGTGTTCTCCCAGTATCACTCCCAGTAGTGCTGGGATTGTTTGCGTTGATGAAACAGAGACAAGACCCATGAACACAATGAAAGCACTGGGAGATGGATAATTGCACTCCCTCCCTGTTGTCTACCTTCCCTTATCTCCTTCTTTTGTGATCTTTGAGGACTTATTTGAAAGTTGTGTGGGTCTTTATTCTCTGACTTCTTCTGGACAAGTGGAAGTCTGTGGTCATTATAGTCACTTAATTTCCTCACATCTGGTGGGACAACCTGTTCCAAAAAGCAGTAGCCTCCTTGGGTTTTTCAGGTGCCTAGGAAGTACTGAAGACGTTCCTAATCAAATTTATTCCAAGGAAAAAAAACTTCACAAGTTTTTGTCAACAGAGAAACCTGATGCAAATTGTGGGACATTGCAGTTTCTGCAAAGCTGTCCTATCTCTTTACCTCTGTGGTAGAAGGAACCCTTCAGAAAGTAGCATTCAGTGTGTGCCCTCAAATAAAATACAAGAGAATGGTTTCCTGCACTGATTTCAAAGGTGTATTAATGCAAGAGTGAGATTTGAACTGTTCATATTCAGGAAAGTCAACAAATCTCTCTTCTTTAAATCCTGTTTTAGGAAATGATGTGATTGACAGTGAAGAGGAATCACCATCAATCTTTGAAGAGAATCCAACTCATAAGATGCCTGATCATGAAAAGGCAGAATTCCTCACTTTAAACAGGTCTTGTTTAAATTTTTAAGATGGCTGGGTCTGTAAACTGTTTTATTGCGAGGCATGCTGGATGATGGGGGTGTGGGAGTTGGTCAGTATTTGCAAGAAGTGTAAAGATCCAAATGGGTACTAATGTTCTAACTGAAGACACTGCCTTGACCCATCAAACTGACTGGCCCAGTCCTTTTTTGCCTAAATCAAAGTGGTCCATAGATTATTAGAACATGTTGATTTAATCCAAAGGTTCAAGACCCAAAAAATGGGCTGTGTGCCCTTTTAGCTTAAAAAAACCCTAATGATTTGTGCAGCCATTTTTTGCCCTTCTGCCTTCCAAGATTGTTAAATCAGAAATAAAATTGAGAAATGGCTTTGTTAAAATACTGTGAGAAAAACAATGTCTGCATTTTGTATCTTTAACCTGCGGAGTTTGTTGATCTTCTGATGTTTTATTGTGGAAGTTGTATAAATCAATAGCTGAAGCAGAAGATTTTCTTCACACTTACTGTCAACAATAACTGTTGGGTTAGTTATTCTTCTCCCTTTCTATTGCTGTGCTGTCCAGAAAATGTGAGCTCCTGAGCTTGGTTTCTATGATCTTTGACTTCAGCAAGTAAAGGTACAACAGTCTTGAGGTAGAAAAACTCAAAAAGCTCATCACAAGTGTGTTTCATGCTCATAAAACAAGATGATTAGGAAATTAATAGACAATTCCAAGAGGAAACCATAGAAGTAATTTAAGCAATCCAGTTGTGCCCTTCTTCAGATACAGCTAATGTGTTTCAGTGCCCATGTTTTTTTCCTAGAAATGCTTGGTTTGCTTCTTCCTTACCACCATCTCCAGTCACTACAGCCAAATTTTAGCTAAACTTTGCAGGTGTAGAGACCTCAGTTACTTAAAGTCAAGACCTATTGAAAATGGTTGTGTACCTAGAGCGAAGAGACTTGGATTGGTTTGTGCCTAGAAAAGAGAGTTGTTGTTCTGCCCAGTATCAGGTCACTGATCAGGTATGTGTGTTTGTGTGTGTGTGTATTTGGCTGGACAGCTTCCTTGAAGGATTTAAGAGCTCTTACTTAACCCAGCTAAAGGAATGGCAGACATGCTGGGGACTGGCAGGATTTCTTAGTGGAGGCAGGGTACTAGTTTTTGAGAAAATAGGCTTTGATAATCTTCCTGATCACAGACCAGCTTCATGGAATATGGAGTGTATTTACAAAAAAAGTGTATAGGAAAAAACTTTAGCATCTGCCTGCCTATTAATCACTTGTTTTAAAACTTTTCTTCTTACTGTTGTAGAAACCCTCGTTGTCAGCCAACATCTTTCAGGCCACGGTTCTTATTAGTTGAAGATCCAGGATGTGGGCAGGCTTTTCATCTGGCACCTGCAGTAATCCATGCCCTGGAGAAGTTTCCTGTTTATACACTAGACCTGCCTGCTTTGTTTGTTAGCATCACATCCCCAGAAGAAACGTGTGCACAGGTATCTTTTTTCTCATTAATCTGGTAGGACTCATTAAACTGAATATAAACTGTATATAAACTTGTGAAATAAGTAAAATCTATAATTAATGGAGGAGGCCTGGTTGGAATATGCTTATGTTTACTTCTATCTGGAAATCCACTTTTTTTTCTAGCTGGAATGATACTGTATAAGGATGTTATACATAGTCAGGTTTTCCATTTGAAAGGAAGCAGCAAGGGTGTTGCTAGCAGCTCAGGAAGATGGGAGATACTGCTAATAAAGCACTTCATGTTAAAAAATCCTGCTGGTCTGTGTTGGATCCAGGAAGTTTTCATTGCTTCTTAAGCCTCTTTGCTCTCAGTAGATGGCTCTGCATCAGCTTGATGACATCATGCACTTTCTGAAGCCCTACTTTTTATTATATTTATAGGACAGTCAGTGTTTGGGGGGAAAGGGTTTCTTTTTTTACTTAGATTGTTACACTGGTGTGCTTTTCACCACTAGGAGAATTAAATATAACCAGATTAGTGCTGGTTTCCTTTGTTTTTAGTTTTAGGTAGGTAATACATGTTGTTGGGCACCACTGTATTAAAACATTTTGACCTTTAGTAGCAGCATTGGAGAGCTGTAGGAGGCAGGACAGGTGCATTCCATGGCTCATTTGTTGCATAGGAGGAACACTTTCCTTTTATGTGATGGTTACATCTGTGGACATGTAACCACCCTGGGTAGTGACTGCCTGGATATACCATGTGCACTTCCCACCTTTTGACAGGAACTCTCTAAATGTTGTTAATCTGAGAGGGCACATGGAGAAATTTGTCACTTCCCTCTGGCAGTAGATGCATTTGGTCTCCTGTGATTGAGGTGCCATCTGTAAGCAGTGGCTTGTGTTCTTCCAAAGCATATCATCTGGTCTGATGGATCTTTGGTAATAAGAAGTTGTGATTTAGCTCTTCAGGCAGACGAAAGAATGGTCACCTCTTACAAAATGTGTCTGAAATTTTGCATTGTAAGCAGGCTCCCACATAGGTCTTTTTGTTGAGTCTGTGCTCCAGAGTCTGTGTTGGATATGTGCCTGCTCTGAGCTGAAATTGGTATAGTTGCAGTTGTGTGGCAATTTCTCCGGGCTAATCCATTTGTTGAAGGGCTACTCTTGTTTCTTTGGGCACACCACCAGATTGGCTGAGTGCTGAGGCTCTTTAAGAGTTCTGTTACGCATTAGTTTTGAAATTGGGCAGAAATTCAAGTCTGTTTCTGCCTGTGTAGCCAAAGTTAAAATTTTACCTTAATGTTAAGGAGTAGTTAATTTATGGGTTTGTCTTGATGTTTTAGTTCCATGTACTCCTGTTTCATAAGACAGTTTGACTGATGTGTAGTTATTTAGTATCCTGTTCTACAGGATGTAGTTTTCTTATCTGAGCTTTCATTTTGCCAGCTGATGCGAGAAGCTCAAAGAACAGCACCAAGTATCATTTATATCCCACAAATCCCTTTGTGGTGGGAGACTGTTGGACCTACAGTGAAAGCTGTTTTTACCACACTACTGCAGAACATTCCAACCTTTGCTCCGGTTCTGCTCCTTGCAACAACTGATGTGAAACATGGAGATCTTCCAGAAGAGGTATTTATCAATACTTATTTTACTCTTCCTTTTTTGCTTGTTAGTTTATAACTCCTTGAAGCATAGGAATGCTGTGCCACTCAGTGAATTCCTACTGTTACTATTTAGGCACCTAAACCCTCTTAGAAGTCTCATAAAATTTGCTTAGACAAAGCAGTGCTGAGAGCATGTGTCTCAAGTGTTTTCCGAGTAAAAAGATTGACTTCGACCCAACTCTTTCACCCTTCTCACACACTGATGCTTATTAGACAGATACACAAATTTGCTTCAGGCAATCATTTTGGTGACTGCAAGATGGTGAGGTGTGTGCTTAGTGAAGAGTATACAGTGCTTGAGATAAGAAAAGGATTGTTTTACTGAAAAGTGAAAGATTTTTTTACTGAAAAAGTGCAGTTGTCACACTATTACTGATGGAATATAATTTCAAATTTAAATAATTTCATTACTATTTCCATTTCTTTTTACATCTGGTTGATGAAAACATGACATACTGGAAAGATAAAGTCCAACTTCCATATAAGTAACTTGGAAATCAATTTTTAGTTGTATTCCTTAACAAAACTCAGTAGGACTACCTGCTGAGCTTTCTAGACGTTTCTGGTGGTAAAAGTACATTCCCATTCCCCCCACTCTCCTCAAACTGCACTGGGATTTCAGAAACAACATCACAGTGTTAAGGGAAGGTGTTCAAAGTATGATGCTCTGATTATTTTGTCTTGGAAGCAAAAGTTTTGTGATGTTAATAAATGCTTTCTGAAGTATGAAATTAAATTACTTCCATACCCTTTGGTAATAGAGATGGAAAAACACAGTACAACCTGGAAATAATCAACTTTAGACACTTCATTTAAATTACTTAAAAATAAAATTTTAAACGCCACCTTAACAAAAAGTTGGCACTTGTATGTTGAACCTTGCCCATTCCCTCTATAGATGCCATAAAGATTTGAGCTAAAGAACAGAAAGGCAGGTAAATACAAAATAACCAGCCTTGGAATTGGTGACTTTCAACTCTTTCTCAGTGGTTTATCACATCTTTTTTCCATGGAGCCTAAACTCTAGATGGTATTATTCCTCAGAGCAGGTGTTTTAATTTGCCATGCTATGAAAATTTAGCTTTTTGAAGTCAAGAAGATACATAAATTATCTTACCCAGATGAGTATTCAGTTTAGTTTGGAAAGGACTGTTTTTGGAATAGAATATTAAAAATATTAAAAATGTATTTGGCCTTATAGCTGAAATATCTTTTCTCCTCATGCTTTAGATAAAAGCTTTATTTAATAATGATCGTGAAGAAGTTTTCAAAATCCAGTGGCCTACCTGTGCTGAAAGAAGAAGTTTTTTTGAGGACTTAGTTATGAAGCAAGCTGCTGAACCTCCTGCAAAAAACAACTCAGGTGAGGATATTCAAAATATGAAACTTTGCTAGCAGTAAGTTAACAGCTAATAACACAATACAGTGTTTCCTTTGGGGGCAATTATTTTTCATGTGCTTGTATTTGAGTACCATTAATTGACTAAAATTTTCCATTTAAATTAAGCTCGGCAGCCATTGGAAGTTCTGCCTGTAGCACCGCCACCTAAGCCTCGACAACTGACAGAGGAAGAAATAAAACAACTGGAGGAGCAGGAAGAGGATACGTTGCGTGAACTGAGGATTTACTTAAGGGATGTGACTCACAGACTTGTCATTGACAGACGTTTCAGGGCATTCACAAAGCCTGTTGACCCAGAGGAGGTAAATTAGTGTAGATACCATTATACCTGTGCATATTCACAATTTCTCTGTGTGTGCTCCTCAGTGTTTGCATGTTCTTCCCAGGAAGGCTTATCTTTGTCTTTAGGATTATAGTACTATCAATCTCCAGGGTACGGGAAGAGAATTTTTGTTTTGAAACTTCAAAGAGTATTTCCATTAGAAGGGTCATCCAACAAGGATCATCTAGTCCAAGTGCCAATTATATCAAGTGCCAACACAGTTTGCTCATGAAAAGGCTTTGATATGTAGGTGTATTCCAGCACTGAAAAGGAGAGATCTTTTCCTCTGTAATTACAAACAGTACATCCTGGGTTGTTTTAATAAAGCTTAAAGCTCTTTAATTGTTTGTCAATAGTTTTTGCAAGAACAGGAGTAGAAGCACCAATTTATCAGATTTTCAGATTCTGTTCTCCGAGGGCTTTCCTTGGTATAAGATCAACCATAAAGGCTGTGTGACATTTTCTTCCTCCCTTATGCTTCTCATTTAATTCATTAAAGAAGTGTAGGCTGGGGCACATACTTGTAAGTCAGTTGGAGATTTGAAATAGCTTTTCATTTCCACAAGGACATGTTTCCCCAGAAGTCCACTGACTTATTTCCTTTCCTTGTAGTTTCTCAATCTGAATAATCTAAACAAACATAGATGTCCTCATCTGAACTAGTCATTAAGCTCCTTCTATTATCTGAATAAAGAAATTGGCACCTCTGGGTCCAGCTATCTCATTCTAGGTGCCTAGGTCAGGTGCTTCAAAGGTGCAATTCCTGCAGCCTTTTTCTTGCTGCCAAAAACAAAGAATCTCTGTTGACTTTACTGAGAAACGTTTTTTTGCTGCTGTTTTCTGAAAGGAAGTGAAATGAGTCCCACTCTGTATGCTTGTTCCCTTCTCTGCCCCACACATTCGTCTGACCTCCCTGCTTCTTTGTTTTCTTCTAGCCTGTCTACTCAAAGCCAGCTGAAATAGCCTTTCTGTTTTCAAGAAACTAATTGGGTAATTTCTGCATCTTTGGATGTGTCATACTGGGATTTTTAAGAAGTCCTTTATTTAACTTTATGAAAATAATTCTTTTTGGTGGCCGCTATGTTAAATCTCTGAGCGTGTAAATTTTCTTTGTAGGTTCCTGATTACAATGCTGTTATTAAACAACCCATGGACCTCTCCACAGTTCTATCCAAGATTGACATGCACCAGTACTCAACTGCAGGAGACTTTCTAAAAGATATTGACCTAATTTGTAGCAATGCTTTAGAGTACAACCCAGTAAAAGATCCTGGAGGTGAGGATGTGGTTTTATCAGTAATTCGTAAAAATTTTAAGTGTACAAGTTGAAAAATGTCATTTGTGTACAGTAAGTGTGGGATTAGATCATTTAAAAGAACCCTGGAGAACATTTCTGGCCAGATTGTGAATGTTGCAGCATAAAATAAACTTATTTGGGCATGAAATTGTGATAGACGTGTTGATTGGAAACTACTGCTTTTGCTTTAATAATTAACTTACCTGTTGGCATGCTGAAAAGATTGATTGAGAACCTTTCAGAACCTACCTATGACAAGAGAAAAAAGATTCTAAGTAAATAAAATAAAGGGCTTCATTGGCTGGTAGAAAGAAAGAAACTCAATTGACTGTAAAATTTCAGATCGTCTCCTTAGGCACAGAGCCTGTGCTTTGAGAGATACTGCCTATTCCATTGTGAGGGAGGAAATGGATGAAGATTTTGAGCAACGCTGCCAAGAAATCAAAGAATCTCGGAAGCAAAGAGGTATGTTTTTTGACAGTAAGGATTCAAAGAGTTATCTCAGTATTTGTAACCAGGCATGCAAGACCCCATTCTTTGCTCTCTTCTTTATTGCAAGGTTCAGACTGTGCTTCCTCTCACTTGTGTGTAATGCCAAAGGAGAACTCTGTTCCTGGATGTAAGAAAACAGACCCAAAGTGTAATGACAAACTGAAGATGCTAGGAAGGCCTGTGGATGTCAGTACCCCCTGCTCTAAAGGCAAGTTGTGTTTTACTCAGACTTCCCTGGAGGAGGTGGTGAAGCCTCTGTTGTTGTTACCTAACAGGTTCCTGTGATGCCAGATTCTTCATGCCAGAGGCATTACGTTTTTTAGTTATGCTGCAAATCATGGGATCAATCCAGAGGTCATTCATTCAGTATGGTTGTAAAGTCCAAGTACAATGGCTCGTTTACACGGTGATATACTGCCCTTGGTGGCCCAACTAATATTTAATGGCTCCTACATTGCTACCTCTTAAAGTCAAAAAAGTTGTACATGGCACTTCCTAAGTGCATACCTAGTTTTTAGTTATATGCAGTAGTATTTTCCCCTTCCCTGCCCTCAAACATTAAACTCTATTCCTGTGATTTCCACTTGAAGGGGAAAGGGCTAAAAAAAAGGAGAGCAATAATCATAGACATGTAAAAGAGATTATTATTTTTTCAATTTTACCCTGAAAAGGACGTGGAAAAAAAAGGGCCTTGGGTCTCTTTCAGTTAGAAGACATGACATGATGTGACACTTCCTTGTCTTGCTGGCATGTCTGTGAATTTTTCCACAGACTTGACCCATAGACCTTGTGTGGTACTTTGTGAGTACAAAGAATGGTGGGGTTTTCTGGTAGGCAAAATGACAAGTTTGTGTTCAACGATGTTAACTGAATCAGAAAGCTTATGGGGTGTAAATCTCTATGGAGGCTGTTTCCTGCAGCAGATACTCCCTAAGAAGTCTCTTCAGCTCTTCCCAGCGTGTCTCTAACTTTTGTGACGTTTACAGATTCTGAGGGCTCATCTCCAAATGGGTTTCTGTTGTTTACATATATTAATTAGATCACTTACAAGGTCACCTAATAACATTGCTTTGCAGTAAGACTTCCTGTCTAAAGTAAGACTTTTGTGTTCATAACCTCTTGAAGCTGGTGGTTTTGTGAATTAAATTCTATAGATGGATTTTTTTAAAATCTAGTAGCTAACTGACTCCATTAAATTGCAACTTTTTCTCTAGACACATATCTGGGGAGATGGGCAGTGGTACTTAAGCTCATTTGGTCATTTTCCTTACTGGACAAGTAAGATGAGCATGCTTCTTGTTTTGGTAATGTTTTGGATTACTTTTGCTTTTATCTCTTTGTAGATAAATCAAAAAGAAAACGCAAAAGGACTAGAGAGTCTTCAAGTCTTGCAGCGAAGAAAAGGAATGTTCAGTTCAATAAAGAGAATAAAATTCCTGAAGACCAAAATGAAGTAGAGAGTAATGAAGAGTCTAACACGGATTGCACTGAATTTGCATGCTCTCAGGATACTCCTGGTGAAGATCATGAAAATGTACTTCAAGAACGACAGAAAAATGGGACAGAAAATGAAAGAGAGAGAGTTCTCCTTGTGGGTAAATCTCCTGGAAAGAAGAGAGAACATTCAGACCTAAGAGAGCAAAGTGAGATGCCAGACTGTCAAAAAGCTGGAACTTCTGAAGGCGGAGATTCAAATGGTAAGGGAAAGATCAAACAGGTCATCTACCCTCTTCTTCCTGAGGAGAGTTATTTACACTACCTACCAGGTTTTACCCTTCTTGATTTCTGTTCTCGGTTGTCTCTCAAGTTTGGTGCACAGTGTTTCTTGCATAATGGTGCTAACCCTCTTATGCCAGCCAAACTCATGTATTTCTGCAGCTGCTGTGTTTCTGTTTCTGCAGTTTGTTTTTCAAATGATACCTAACTGAAAAACAATCATTAGCTTTCTTTTATTGCATGAGGACCTTTCCAGCAATAAGAAGTTTAAGTTAAAAAGCTGTACTTCAAGCAGTGCACCCAGGGTCACGTGTGGAATAGTAAAGGCACGTCCTAGTGTTTGCAGTGTAAGATGTGTTTTCTAACCTAAATTACTTTGGAGTTTTACAATCCTCTTCTGAAATGGAAACAGATTTTTTTTTCCTGGTTTTCCTCTGCCTTTTTGTCTAGTGTTGTTTTTTGTGTTCAAGCTTCTAGTTTTCATGGAACAGAGATTTTTGCCAAAAAGGACGTAAAAATGTCAAGCATTTATCAGTGAAAAATGGTAACAGTTGTCTCTGTTGTTGCAGAGAGGTTCTCTTCTCCAAGTACAGAGTACTTCACTCACACTGTGTTCCAGAGAAAGAGAAATACTGACTTAAGAAATGCGTGTCGTTCCAGGTTTGTGGGTACACCGTACCCGTGCAAGATCTTCTCAGGTGGAAGAGAAACAGCTGGGATGTGTTGGGAAGGCAATGAAAATTGGAACACAGAGAGTGTTTGTGGATAACTGTGAGCTCAAAGTAAGTTTAAGTTTTAATTTTTTTAGTACCAAAGTAGGGTGTTTTGCTGCTACATACACAGTTGTAAATTAAGTCAGTTATTAACCAGTACCAATTCAGACAAAGTATGGGAAGGATATATAGCTGGTGAAATAATTCAACTTATAATGGACTATGACTTGTTTCCACAGCTGGTGTAAACTGCTGTTCTTGGTTTTGGTAAACTAAATTTTAGGAGACTGGATCCTCTTATTTTTCATGTAAAAGGGCTTGTTAGGTTTTAAAATAGCCCACTGACAAACAGTTAGTGCTGTTGTTATTAGTGTCTTGGCAGTTTCTGTGATGGACTGGGGGGTTGTTTTGGTTTGCTCTTTGTATGTTTTCATTTATTAGGAACTGGAAGAGTATCTTGATTTTTAGCAGAGATGACTTTTAACTTGAAGTTAGCAGATTGACTTAAAGGTCATCCTGGATAAAATACTAATACCTGCTCTTCTCAAATGCTTTCAAAATCCAATAGTAGAATTTTGCATTCATATAGGTACAGTGTTACAAGATTTTTCCAGTCCCCTGTAGAAGAGAAGCTGTTATCCTAGGACACAGTTGGAGAAAGGAAAATGTGCCTAGTTGCAGGGGGTCAGAGAAGTTCCTTTGCATGAATTGGAGAGGGTAGATGGACCCTGGCCTTCTTCAGGAGATGTTGCAGTGAGCAGAATTCAGGAAATTGCCAGGTTGAGGTCCTGGAGGTGGGTCAAACCAGAGGGTGCTGCTGTTTACCTGCCATGACAAGAAATTAAGCGAGAAGAGAGAAATTAACTTTTTAAGACAAGCTTTCTAAGCAAGCAAATTTCATGGGGTTCCCTTCATAGAATGACAGAATATCCTGAATTGGAAGGGACCTAGAAGGATAGAGTCCAATTCCTGGACCTGCACAGTGAACCCCCAACAATCCTGCCATGTGCTTGAGAGCATTGTCTAAATGCTTCTTCAGCTCAGTGCTGTAGCCACTTTGCTGGGGAGCCTGTTGTAGTGCCTGATCACCCTCTGGATGAAGAACTTCTTCCTTATATCCAGCCTAAATTGCCCTGACACAGTTTCACGCTGTTCCCTCGGGTCCTGTCAGCAGGCACCAAACATCAGAGATGAATCTGCCTGTCCACTTCCCCTTGTGAGGAAGCTGTTCATGTCTGCCTGTGTAGGGAATCTACTTGGGTTTCTCTAGAGTCAGGGTGCCAACAGCTAGTGCTCTAAAGGTACAGCCCACTGGAGAGATGGTACCGTAGAGCCCTTACAGAGGTTTCAGCTATGAGGGCAGAACTACAGTCATGAAATGCAGATATTAGAAAACTTGATTCCTTAACATGGGTGCCACTGGAACTTGCTGCTTGTGTTAGAGAGCCTCTTTGGAATTCACTTGCACACAATAAGCTGGGTGAACCTCTAAACTGTAGCTGCTTGTTTTTGTTTGGGCTGGTTTTTTTGTTTGGGGTTTTGGGTTTTTTTCATTTATTTGCTTGATAATAGACCTAGAACTGGATGAACACATACAAGAGTGCAGTCACTTTATGTGGCAGCAATTTAAAAAAAAAAGTTTCATGTGGGAAGTTAGAGATACACCTGTGCCATGTCCTATCTTTTCTGTTTGCAGCTTATCTTGTGCTATTCTGAACTCTAGTTTCCATTTTATTTCTTCAGCAAGTGTTGCATTCTATTGCCGTGGTAACTGAGAACGTCAGTATATTTCGCATGGAAAAACTATATGCTGTCCTTAGCCAGTGCATTTACCAACATCGGGAAGATGGTGACAAAAATGAATTAGTGAAGGTAATTTTCTTTGTCTTGTAGCACTTTCTGTCATTATTACAGGTGTGTGTGTGTTTTGCATAAGTATGTGTGCCCTGTGAACATCATGGTTATTTAGTATTACTCATTGCTGCTTAGTTGCCTGTGTTAAAAGATTTTTCATTACAGTCTGGAAGACATTTCTCCATGTTGCAAAACTATTGTTGCATTTGGCTTAGCTGTTAGCAGTTCCAGCAGGAAAAGGCTTGAAGAGGATTGGTTTCCCCCCAGAACCCTCTCAAAGCAGTTAACCTCAGTCTGTCACCATTCCTGCTCCAGTACCTTTTCAATGCTGGGGGGGCTGTGAAAAGAGGGTGTTTTTCTCAGTCTGTCACTTCCTTGTTCTCCTCTTGTGGAGAGTCACACATGGTAACACTTGTATAGTAGTCATTCCATTCCTGAAAAGAAACTAAGTATGAGGCATAACAAGAATAAGAACCTTTAGTCTCACCAGACTTCTTTAGCTAGAACAGCTCAAGCATCCTTAATTTCATATATGGGGAGATTCCTGCCTAGGAAGGTTTAATGCTAATGAGACAAATTCTGTAATCTCTTCCTCTAAGAGAAGATTTCCAAGTTGTCAGAACTTGGCAGAAATATTCCACAGGAACCCATGGTCCCAGTCTGACATTCCCAGTGTTGAGTTGATTTAGATAGGTTGGATGTTCAGTGTTCAGCCTCAAAGTCCTTGAATCCATTTGTCTTCCAGGTGGTCATGCATAAGAATAGATAAAATTCTTTCAGGCATCTCAGTCTTCCTTAAAAATCCAGGAAGCCTCTTCTCTCGGGTCCTGGTCATCTTGATCTCTTCTTCCACATCTTATAAAGAGTCAGATCAGATGTTCTTGCTCTGCTTGTGCAACAGTGAGGATTATTTGGATTCAGGGATGTCATTCCTGAAAAATGTACCCTTCTATCATAATGACATGATTTAGCCTCTTTGTTATCTTGGGGCTTGTGAGCTTTTGTGACAGAACTTGATTTCTTTGTTTTCTGCTTCTTTGAACTTTGACCACAGAATATTTCCTATTCAGAGTGATTGTGCAAGTCAGGCCAGGAGTAAATTCTACTGTATGAAGACAGACTTTAACAAGTATTTATTCAGAGTACAGAAAAGAACAGTTCAGCTTTCAGCTGTGGCTCTTTGGGAAGTGTCTCCCCTCTAATTGCTGAAAGCACCATTGATGTATAGTCCCCTGATACAGATCCCTGCAGTCTTTCTATGCTACTCTATCTTGGGTGCATAAGGATGTGTTGGAGCCCGTGAGTATAGAACAAGAGTGATGGTGGCAGCACGTGTATTGGCTAAATCATTACTAACAATTGTGTGCACAGATTCTCGCTTCTCTAGATGAAGTAGTAAAGAGGGTTCTTAAGTTTGTGTTCACGCTGACTCCTAATTTTATCTTTTTTTCTTCTTAGGCTATGAAGAAAGAAATTACAGCCTTCAGTTGTCCATGATACTTGACTTAAGCATACTTGACACACTCTGTAATGTTTTCTTTTTATTGCATGCTGATTTTTCTTCGCATTGTTCAATAAATACTAGGTCTACGTATATATTTATACAAATAGATCTTAAAATTTATTAAGAAAGCTCAAATAAAATCATTTAATGACTTTTATTTGATATTTGCCTTCTAGATATATTTTAATGTGATATACTGCTGTGCTTGCCTTTGGAACTCAGCAGATCTGAATAGATAATTTCAGTACCTCTCTTTAAAAGAAAACCCAACTTGAAACAAAGCAACATTTACTACTGTAACTTTCTAAGGTCAAGTTTAATCATGCTTGTAATAATGACAATACTGGAGAAAAGCATTTTATTACAAATTGTTAGTTCATCAGATGGCTTGTAGTTGAATTCAGTTGTAAATAATTTTCTAGTTACCTGGGAAGAATTATATCTGTTTATTACATAAAAGTGAATATATTGTTGGTGATAAATATATTGAAGTAAAAAGCAAAGCAGTACCCTGTTTTGAAGAAGTGTTTCTCTTCAAACCCACAGAGAAAATTTATCTGTTAATTTGATAGTTATTTAAAAAAAATAAGGTTTAACTATATGAGAATAAAATTCTATATAAATTGTAAAAAATATGTGGCATGAGCCTCTGCTTTTCTGTTCTGTCACCTCACATACACAACGTGTGGTGATACTGAATGCCAAACTGTGCAATCCCTCTTTGTGTTTGGTTTCTTACCTCTGTAGTAGTGTTTTCTTTCTGTGTCCTTCTACTGTTTGTTCAAACTCGTGTGCTATGCAGATTTTTTTTCTCTGTATTGTTTAGTAGATATTAATAAAAAAATCATCTCTTTTTAGTGGTGGGTTGTCTGCTCTATTTCAATTACAGAACCATTTTGATGTGACTTAGGGCAGGTAGCTTGCTGAGTGCATCCCCTACATGCACTATTTGGAAAACTGACAGTGTGGAACTGAGGAACCAGAAATATTCCTGGGCTCCAAAACTTCTGGTTTTTAGCAAATGTCTTCCTGTCACTAGGATTGAGAGGATCTTGTACCTAGGCAGATTTGAAAAAAGTTCCAAACTCTGTAAGTCTTCATCTTCTGTGACTACCTGTGAACATTTCAGCGTTCCCTATAAGCCACGTCTTTCTTTTTTCTTTCTCGGGAAAACAGTCGCATTTTACTATCTGATCAACCCACCAACCCCCCCCAGCACACAGTGAATGAGAAAAATAGTATAGGGAAACATTGTTTTAAAGAACTAGGCATGACGAAAACCCAAATATTGATTTAAAATATTTTGTACTAGTAAAGGGAGGAATGATCTCTTTTCCAAGTTCGCTTAACAAAAAAAAAAAAACCCTGCTTTTTCCGTTAAAGCAGCTATTTTTTTGTGTTCAACACACTGCTTTGGGGCTTGGGGCCTGCGCACCCTATGATGCCCGTGGCAGTTTGGGGGCGGCAATGGCTGAAGAACCCCGGGATGGGGGCGGTGCCGTCATACAGCCTGCCCGGGCACGCCGGAGGCCGACCGCGCGGAGCGAAGTTTGCCAGCGGCGGACGCGGCTGAGGGGGTGCGGACTCCGCCCGGGAGCTCCGACGCTGCAGGCCCCGCCTCCTCCCAGGCGGGCCGAGGAGCAGCCGGAGCCAACGGCGGCTGGGCGCTGCGCGGTGCAGGGCAGACCCCGCGCACGGGTCCGCTCGCCTGACGGGCGGGGCGGCGGGAGCGGCTCCGAACCGCTCGCTGCAGGGCGGCTGAGGGCAGGCGCCGCCCCGCTGTCCGCGCTTCACCGCGACTCCCGCCCCGGGGGCAGCGCCGCGCCGGGACCCCCCCCGGTGCGAACCCCCCCCGTGGGGCCGCGGGGCGAGGCGGACGGGTGGGGCCGCGGGCTGGCCGCGCCGCGTTGGAGCTCCCGGCCCATCCGCCGCCCCCCCGCCCCGAAAGAGTGCAGTAGTTGTGAAGCGCAGATGGCGGCGCGGCCGTGGAGCGCAGGAGGAGGCGCGGGCGGCGGCGCGGGCTGAGGGGCGAGCGAGAGCGGCGGGCGGCAGGTAGGGGAACTCGCTCCGAGGGGGGCTCTCGGCGCCGGGAGGCGGCGCCACAGGGTGACCCCGCTGCCGGGAGCCGCGCCTGCGCCCGCCCCCGCTTCCCACGGGAAGCGGGCCGGGCGCTCATACGGTAGGGACGGGACAGCGCTGCACGCCCGAGGACGGGGGAGGCTCCCGGCCAGCGGGGGCGGGAGGGCCGGGCCCGAGGGGACGGGCCGCGGGGTGGGCGCGGTGGCGCGGCCGCGCCCCGCACCGCCTCCCCATTGTATGGCGGGCGGCGCTGCACCCACACCCGCAGGCGGGGGTCATCGCCCGTCGGGGGATGCGGGCTCCGGGGGGCTGGAGGGAGGGCAAACCGTGGAATCCCTTGGAAGGGTGACGGAGTGACCCTCTGGAACGGCCCGCAGTGAGGTCAAACCCCTCCGCGGACACTCTTCTCCATTAATTCTTCGCCCCTGCCGGGACGCTGCACGGGGCTTTTATCGCCTCAGGGCGGAGGAATCATCTGACTCGTCAGTCAGAAAGGAGAATTCAAGAAAGAAGTTCCATCCCCATGCGCAGAGGAGCCGGCGAGTTCCTCCTGCCGCTGTCACGGCGGTAGCGGAGGGACGGAATGACAGACTGGACGGCAGGCCGCGAGCATGAGTTCTGGCTCCAGAGTATCTTGCATCCGTGGCGTTGCGGTGCGGGGGAGAGAGTGAAGGAGCAGTACAGTGTAGGTGCAGGCAAAAGTTGGGAGAAGTATTGTCTGGTTACTCTTGAGAGTGCCTGGGGTTTGGGGGTGCGTTTTGATGATCAGCTCTCCCCCTATACCAGGGATGTGCAGCAATGAGAAACAACACCAACTTCATCAAATGTAAAGGAGGCAGTTTGGATTTCTGAAAGGGCTCAGAGTGTCGGCAATAGTGACTGTTACCTGGTAGGTACTGCACTTATTTCGAGCTGCTTGGGAGCTTAAATAGTAATGGAAGATGGGGAAGTGTACTGTGTACATAAGTGTCAGTTAAATGGGAAGGCTGAGTGTCTGCGGTCTGCAAAAACTGGAATAGATGCGACTTATTTTTAAAAGAAGACGTACAGAGAGTTACTGAGCATTAAAGTGCATATAAAGATGTTGTAAACAAAAAAGGGGGTTTTGGTAGGACACTGAGTACATGAAAATATTCTCAACATAGGAATGAGGAGGGGGAATTTACAAAGCTGTGACTGTGGGGTTTTCACAGCGGTCGTTTTTTTGTTTTTTTCAGAAGGATTTCATGCCAAAATAAAGAAAGCTTGTGAGTGCTACAGAAAACCCTGTTTAAAAACAACCTGTTGATGTAGATAGAGGACTGTTGAATAAGACTCTCTGAGCAAATGCAGTAATTTAGAAAGGCTTTTGTTACGTCTTTAAACATGGCCAGCAGGCAGTCAATGCTGCTCGTGGTGTTATATGAATTCCCCGAGCGGATTAGAATTAGATGCCATTTTGTATAACTGATAATGATGTGCTTTTAAATTTTAGGCAGTGGTTCTTGCATCGTGGCTAGACTGAGAGCCCTCTGCTATCATATTTGGAGAAGTGTAGTTTTGCTTGATTGCCCACAAACTTGTCTTGTGCAAAATACAATTTGAAGTAGAGCTTTCCTTTGTGCGGCTTAACTTTTCTACTTTCCTAAGTGTTTCTTATGGCTCTGTCGGATTATTTCTCTCTTGCAACAACTCCCTGATGTGAGTGTTTAGCTGGATCAGTGTCCTGAGATCTAGCCTTAATGCTGTTGTTTACAACGTGCTTATTAAAGGAATAGACAACATTTAGCACGAAGTTTGTCATATCTTAGCGTGGAGACTTAGAGCTTGGTGAACCGTTCCCCTTTTGTAGATGTCTCACACTCAAGAATTCTATCAAATGGGACGTAATATTGTGGAGTACTTGTTCTAAATGTACCAAAAAGGTGTTTTAGTGTGTCTTTGCTTCACTGGCTGTCTGTAGCCTTCAGTTACGCTTATTGTATTTGCTGAGATTTCCCCCAGGTTCCGGTTAGATGTAGTCTGAGGGAAAGGTTTAAATTTGGGTTAACGTTCATCTAGTTGTGGATTGGTGTGCATTGTTGTATGTAATTTAGAAGAATCTTATTTGAAAAAACAGTTATCATCTTTGAAGTCGGTCTTTCGTCAGTCTGGTTTCAAGATTGTTGCAAGCTTACAAGCTGGAATTTTGTTCCAAGTACGCATAAACCATGGGGTTTTTTTGTTGTGAATAATAAATACACCCAAGGCCACAATCACTTGCAGCTAAGCTATGGCTAATCTTTATTTCGGTGAGCGTTTCTCTTGACCTGTAAGCTGAGTCTCGTAAAGAATTCACGGTTATCAAATCAGTATTTAGGTTTTCTACTTGTAATAAATTCTGCGATTGCTGTAAAATTTCAGAATGATCAGGTGTGTTAAAATCCTGTTGTGAAACAAAAGTGTTGGGGTCATGGCGTGGGTCCCCTGCAGAGATTGCATTTGGGATGGAGTGTTCGAAACATTTTTAGCTGAGTGCCTGGACATGCGTTCTCTTCTGTGCATGAAATGGTCAACTCACTCTCCTGGCTTAGAGCAGGGCAGTGATCATAAATTGTCAGACGGTTTGTTCTGAGTTGTTCAGGGCATTGGAACAAGGGACTGCAAGTTTCCAGTATAGCTCATATTTCTTTTTGTTGTTCCTTAGTTCCAAATAGGCAGCATCGGAGTTGTAGGTTACTACTTGCATAGCTCCCCACTACTGTCAGTAAGTGTAACATTGCTGATATTACACGTCTAAGAATAAATTTCTCTTATTGTTTACGTTCTGATATGTAAAATCAGGGCAATTAAAGGGATGTGATACTTACGTTTTCAGCATTAATTACTGTCTTCTTTACTCGGTTCTCCTTCTCTTTTTCTTCTTTCTCTTTTTTTCGTTTTTTTTTTTTTTTTTTTTTTTAATTTCATGGCTAGTTGAGGATTTGTCCAATAGCCACACCTTGCTGCATGAACAGTTCTTTCTTTTTCTTGCGTGGAAGCCACCGAATGATAATTCCATCCTGTAACAACCAGATGAAATTCCATATTGCTAGGCCTGCACCATTTTCACTGATGGTTCATTTCAGTTTCTGTGTGGTATTTATCCAGCAA
>CM031858.1:141669509-141864709 GCA_018697195.1 Certhia americana | reverse complement strand
GGGGGCGATGCCGTCCGACAGCCGTCCGGGCACGAGGGAGGGCCGAGCGCGGAGCCGAAGTTTGCCGCGGCGAGCGGCTGCGGGGGCCGACTGCCGCCCGGGAAGCTCCGACGCTGCGGCCCCGCTCCTCGCAGGCGGCCGATGGAGCAGCCGGAGACCCCGGCGCTGCGGCGATGCTGTGCCGGGGCAGCCCCCGGCGACCGTGTCCGCCGCCTGACGGGGCGGGGCGGCGCGGAGCGGCTCCCGCCCCAGTCGCGCCAGGCGGCTGATGCCAGCGGCCGCGCTGTCGCGCTCACCGCGCTACGCCCCGGGGCAGCGCCGCGCCGGGCGGATGCGAGTGGGCCGACCGCGGGGCGAGGCGGATCAGGGCGGCGGGCGGCCGCGGCGTTGGGAGCTCCCGGCCCATCGCGCCCCCCGGCCCCCCGAAAAGAAGGCAGTAGTTGTGAAGCGCAAGATGGCGGCGCGGGCCCGTGAGCGCAGGCGGCGGGGGCGGCGCGGAGGCGTGCGGAGGGGGAGAGTCGGCGGAAGCGGCGGCCGGCAGGTAGGGACTCGCTGAGGGGGGGCTCTCGGCCTCCGGGAGGCGGTGAAGGTGACCCGCTGACCGGGGAGGCCGCGCCCTGCGCCCGTTCCCCGCTTCCCCCCGGAGCGGGCCGGGCGCTCCTCGGGGTAGGGACGGGCAGCAGCTGCAGCCCGAGGCGGGGGCGGCTCCGGGCCAGCGGGGGCGGCGGGCCGGGCCCGAAGGGGACGGCGCCCGCGGGGGGCGCGGGTGGGCGGCCCGCGGCACCGCCCGCCTCCCTTGTCTGGCGCGGCGCGCCCCCGCGGCTGGGGTTCATCGCCAGGCGGGGGAGGCGGGTCGGGCGGGCTGGGGGAGGCAGAAACGTGGCATCCCTTGGAAGCGGGATGTGCGTGCCCTCTGACAGGCCCGCCAGTGAGGTCAAACCCCCGGGAAGAGCTCTTCTCCTTATTTCTTCGCCCCGTGCCGGGAGGCTGCATCGGGGCTTTGCTCGCTAGGGCGGAGGAAAATCCATCTGACTCGCAGTGCAGAAAGGAGAATCAAGAAGTCAATCCCCATGCGCCCAAGAGGAGCGGCGCGTTCCTCCTGCCCGCTGTCACGCTCTGCCGTTCAGGCGAGGGCGGACTGAAGTGACGGCAGGCAGCGAGCCATGAAGTTCTGGCTCCAGAGTTATCTTGCATCCCGTGGCGTTGCGGTGCGGGGGCGAGCGTGAAGGAGCAGTACAGTGTATGTGCAGGCAAAGTTGGGGAAGATGTCTGGTTTACTCCTCTGAGAGTGCCTGGGGTTTGGGGTGCGTTCTGATGCTCAGCTCTCCCCTATACCAGGATGTGCAGCACTGGAAACCAGCACCAACTTCAATAAACCATGTAATGGAGGCAGTTCTGGATTTCTGAAAGGGCTCAGAGTGTCTGCAATAGTGAATGTTACCTGGTAGGTACTTGCACTTTATTTCTGAGCTGCTTGGTAGCTTAAATAGTTAATGGAAAGATGGGGAAGTTTACTGTGTACAAAGTGTCATGTAAAATAGGGAAGGCTGAGATGTCTCGGTCTGCAAACTGGCATAGATGCTACTTATTTTTAAAATAAGACATACAGAGAGTATACTGAGCATTAAAGTGCATATAAAGATTGTGTAAACAAAAAGTGGGTTTTGTTATGAAACTTCGTACATGAAAATATTCCCTCAAACATAGGAATGAGAGGGGAATTTTAAAAGCTGTGCTGTTGGTTTTCACCAGCGGTCTGTTTTTTTGTTTTTTTTCAGAAGGATTTCATGCCAAAATAAAGAAAGCTTGTGAGTGCTTACAGAAACCCTGTTTAAAACAACCTGTGTGATGTAGACTAGAGGACTGTCCTGAATTAAGACCTTTCTGAGCAAAAATGCATAATTTAGAAAGCCTTTTGTTACTTTCTTTAAACATTGCCAGCAAGGCAGTCAATTCTGCTAGTGGTGTTAAATGAATTCCCCTGAGCGGATTAGAAGTAGATGCCATTTTGTATAACTGAAATGATTTGCTTTTAAATTTAGGCTAGTGGTTCTTGCATCTTGGCTAGACTGAGAAGCCCTCTGCTATCATATTTGGATAATGTGTATGTTTGCTGTGATTGTCCCCAAACTTGTCTTGTGAAAACATACACTTTGAAGTAGAGCTTTCCTTTGTGAGGCTTACATTTCTACTTTCCTAATGTTTCTTATGGCTCTGTTCCGGATTATTTCCTCTCTTGCAACACCTCCCTTGATGTGAGTGCTTTAGCTGGATCCAGTGTCCTGATATCTAGCCTTAACTGCTGTTGTTTACAACTGTTGCTTATTACAGGAATAGACAACATTTATCACGAAGTTTGTCATAATACTTAGCGTTGGAGACTTAGAGCTATGTGTTGAACAGTTCTCCCTTTTGTAGATTCTCCACACTCAAGAATTTCTATCAAATAATGGACTGTAATATTGCTAGGATTCCTTTTGTTCCTAATGTACCCAAAAGGCTGTTTCTTGTGTCTTTTGCTTCACTGGGCTGTCTGTAGCATTTCAGTTAAGCTTATTGCTATTGCTGAGATTTCCCCCAGGTTTTCCAGGTTTATATGTAGTCTGAGGGAAAGGTTTAAATTTTGGGTTAACTTTCTCATCTAGTTGTGATTGGTGATGCATTTGTTTGTATGTAACTTTAGAAGAATCTTATTTGAAAAACAGACATTCATCTTTGAAGTCAGGTTCTTTTCTTCAGTCTGAGTTCAAGATTGTTTGCAGCTTTACAAAGCTGGAACTTTTGTTCCAAGTACACATAAACCATGGGGTTTTTTTGTTTGTGAATAATAAATACAACCAAGGCACAATCACTTGCAGCTAAGCTATGGCTGATCTTTATTTTGGTGATCAGTTTCTCTTTACCTGTCAAGCTGAGGTCTAGTAAAGATTTCACGGTATCAAATTCAGTATTTTTATGTTTTCTACTTTGTATAAATTCTGAGCTTGCTGTAAAATTTTCAGAATGATCAGTGTGTTAAAATCCTGTGTGATAACAGTTTTGGGGTCATGGCGTGAGGGAGTGTTCTGAACATTTTTAGCTGAGTGCATGGACATGCTGTTCTCTTCTGTGCATAAATGGTCAATATTCCCTCTCCTTGTGCTTTAGATGCAGGGTCATTGATCCATAAATGTCCAAGATGGTTTGCTTCTGAGTTGTCAGGGACTTGTAAACAAGGGATGCAATTTTCAGTATAGTCCTTTTTTTTTTTTTTTGTTTTTTTACTTTTCATGCTAGTTGAGTATTTTCCAATATTATGCCAAACCCATTTTTGCGTGCGCAAGAGAACAGTTCTTATTTTTCTGTGGAGTGGAAGACACCGAATGATAAAGTTCCGTATCCTGTTACCAACTCCAGATGAAATTTCAGAGTTCTATGCCTCCACATTTTCACTGATGGGTCATTTTTTTTTTGTTTCCAGTTCTGTGGTCTTTCTATCCAGCAACTGGATGTAACTCCAGGGGGTCAGCTCAGGTCTTTTTCATATCCTTCGGAGTTCAGCGAACTGTAATGTATTTCTTAGAACAGTGTCTATCCTATCAGTGGATTCTTTCTAACTAGCTTCAGAGATCAGCCCAAATTGAGCAAGTCAGCTGTTGTCACACGTTAGAAGGTGTGTCCAACTCTTTTATCCTTAAGAGCTTTGAGATCATAGTAAAGGTTACAGTTCAGCATAATTCACTGTAAAAGAGTATCATCTAAAGGGGCAGAATGTAGCCTACATTTATTAAAATTATAAAACACATTGTCGTGCTAAAGCACAGAAGATAGGAAAATTGCTGACGACTAAAGGAGGAACAGATCTAGCATGATTGGAGAAGCTGCAGGAAAAATTATAAAGAACTTTCAATATGCTACTGTTTGCACTTATTAAAAGATCTAAAAGGTAGTGAAGGACTTAATGTTGCAAACATCCTTTAGCATAACCTCTGCTTTGTGCCTGGCAAGTCTAAAGGAACTTCCTACATTCTGCTTCAAAAGAACAAGTTTTTTTAAGCCATTTAAGAAAGCGACTTTGGTATTCTTGGTTCAATCCATGCAACTTGGCCTTCTCTGGTGGCGTTTTGCAGTATGCTGCTCACCTTCCTTGTCTAATGGTCTCACTAGGATTTGGAGGAACTTCACATAATTTGAGGGGACCATTTCCACAGCTTGGAACCATTGCTCAAGCAAGGCTTGAAGGCTGACAGTTTTGTTTAGAGTGGGCAGACAGAACTGTGTAATGAGGCACACGTAATGCCAGCCCTCACTGCTTGGCAAAGCCAGCGTCGTTCTGTGAGCGCCAAATTCACCTCACCAGACAGAAGGACAGAAATTGAGCTTTTGAACTTCTTAGTGATTATGGTAAAAACTCCACATGTTCAGCACTCTGAATCTTCAAAGCATCTTTGAACTACGTTTATTAGATGGAAAATAGCTGTTAGCTCACAATGAATTCTGTGAATTGGGTAATCATAGAGATTTTAGGGCTTGAATCATTGGTTATAGGTTAGGACTGTGATTATTTTAACATTGTCTTAGCTTAGAAAGGTGCTAAGAATTTCATAGATGGAAGTACATGTTTATATAGTCCAAGGCAATCTTGGTAGAGGTCTCTTAAGATTGCCTTTCTTAAAGCTATGAAATAAATTAACATACACAAAGTATGGTACTAATTTGATTACTTTCCTCCCTGTGTTATAATGGAAAGACTTGGTTTGTATATCAAAATGCTGTTGATTTTAAAACTCTCCTACGGGCTCTGTGCATGGTTGCAAAGCTCTGTCCTGGTAATTAGGTTAGTTGAGATCTAGGAATGTTGTACATCCAAAAAAGAGTAAAGGGGAGACAGTGGGGAAGGAGTGAGGAAAGAACAGTTACTAACTTCCTGACTGTAGAAGTCTTGGAAGTAAAGTGTTTGTTCCAGCTGTGTGCTTCCTCAAAAACTCCAGATTTCTAGTCAATCTTTAGAATACCTTCAAAGCAGATAGCTACTGTGTTTTTATACATTGATCAGATGCCTTCAGCAAATCAGCGGGAGCTGAGAGTGCTCTGCAAATCCAAGTTGTGTCAGGAGGAGTTGGGCACCTGAAGCAGTTGCCATGTGAGTTAGATGGAGCAGGCATGAAAGCTCAGGAGTTTCTGTTTCTCAGCAGGATTATCACTAAGGTAAAATCATTTGTAGATGCAGTGGAATTTTTGGAGTGTCCAGCACTGCACAATGTTCAGCCTTGTTTACTATGTTGAATACTTAATGACTTTCTATCCTCCAAACTTTTCAGGGGGATCTGGTCTGACAAAAGGTTCACCACACCTACAGTGTCATGTGAGTTTGGGGTTTTTGTTCATGGATCAGTTTGAGGAATTGATGCCCATACAAGATCCCTGCTGGCATTGTAGGTATCTGCTTAAAATGATGCAAACACACACAGCTTCACCACTTGTAGCTTATGAGTGTTTTTCAAATTTGACTTACTAATATATTTTACTTAAATTTGTTGGAGGAATTTGTAAGTGAATAGAGAACTATTTTTTTAAATTCCATTAAAAACAGTAATTTTGCATGGAAGAGACCCCTTTGGTGAGGTTTTTTTGTGAGATGCCTACAACTTTGGGTGTTTTATCAGTCCAAAATCATTCATTTTAACTGATTCTTGACAAGTAGTTGTGGGGTTTTTTTAATACTCTACATTTCCTGGGTTCCTTCAGGAGAAATAAAAGGCCTTGCTAATATCAGCTGTTTGTTTCTTTAGGGGGAAAAGAGGGAAGAGATGGGAGAAAAGAGCAGTATTGAAGAAAAGTAAGTTTACTCTTTCTACACATAGTAAACAAATAACCACAAGCATATGTCCTTAGAAAGATATATTAATCATTGTACATAAAGTCCAGAGAGGGAGAAGTTTTACTTCACTGTGTACACTGAAATTCAGATTCCTTTGTTTTGAAAGCTTTCCAGTATATTAAATATTTGCATGGATGATGACAGTGTGAGCACCATACTCTGATGTCACACACACTGACAAAGAGTGGGGAGTACTTTGACTGCAGTTTAAGCCAGATGCATGTGGGCACAAGGTAGTTCTAAGTTCAGAAACTGCAGCTATATGCTGCTTTATATGAGTGAATATCCTATTTCCAGAGTTAATGCTCAATTAAAGATAGTAATTACTATCTGTGAATTACTGAGCAGCAGCCCTCTTCTTCACCACACAGTGTTTGAGCCCTGTTGCTGCAGAGAGCTGGCAAGAGAGAGAGAGAGAGAGAGAGAGAGAGGCTGAGGGTGAGAGCTCACTGGAGGGTTAGGACTGAAGATTGCTTTGCACCAGAGCAGCTTCTTCAGCAGTACTTTGTGTGGAAAGATTCAGTCATTTCCACCCAAAGCAAGGAAATAAAAAGCTCAGTCAGCCATTTCAGCTTGAGATACCCCGCCCTCAGAAACAAATATTAAAAAGAAAATGTAGGTTTTGGCTCATGCATATCCCACTAATTTCCACTGATGAGGCTGATGCTTGTAATTGGGGTCTAGACAGACTGTGTTTTGCCAAGTATCTTTTTAAAATTTCTGGAGAGAGAGTTACAAGATTTATGTAATCTCTTTGATATTATATTTAACCCAATATCAGCTTGAAAAGGAGTTTGATTAGCTTACCTTTTCCTAGATTCAATTTTAATATCTGTTTAAATGGAGGGGGGATTGATCTTTATTCTTAATAATTCGTGCAGCCTCAAAGCACAGTGGTTTCTAGTTGTGTGCTGCCTTTCCCACTGGGGGATGCAAACAAAAGAACAATAATTTCAGACTCCTCCTTCAGTTTCCAAGAGAACCTTAGCTGCTTAGGGATAGCTTTGAATTTTAAAAGCATCTTTCTTCCAAATTATGTATTGATTGCACACAAAATAGCAGTGCTCTAATATGCAATTTAAAACAAATGCATGATGGTGCTCATTTGTTTTTAATGCTGCTTTTTCCACCAGAAAAACAAAAAGAGGATTCTATTCCCATAAACCAGTCTTGCAAAATCCTTACAAACATTTATTAGTCTAGACACAAAATATTCTCACCCAGCCTCAGCTTGATGATGACAAAAAAAAAAAAAAAAAAAGCAAGCTAATATTGTACTTGGCTGTCAAGAAAGGAAAAGAAGGAAAAAAAGAAAAAGCTTGCCCCAGGCTAGTGAACCAGTAACATTTTGCTGGGGCTGCTTACAACAACAGATGCATCTTATTCCCATGGGTTTCCAGGCCTGCCTATTTTCTATGCTAAACTTGGACACTCTTATAAACATTCTCTTTGAGTACCACACCCCAGTCGTATCCTGGGCTCCTCTGATTTGGTTGATTTAATAATGATACCAGACATGTTTGTCTTACCTCTCCTGACCAGTCTTTGTATTTCTCTGTCTCCTCCAGATATCATTTAACTAATGCATTAATTCAAAACCAGTCCTAATATATGGAACCTGGAATAATGGAAATAGGTGATTTGATCATAGCTTCAATCTGAACATAGATTCAATCTGAACCTGATATAAATTATTTCTCCTAATCTTGAGTTGAATTTATGGTTTTGATAAATTTTGTAAATGCAAGTGATTCTCATTGTTTGATATCGTGCTTGCAGAGGTTTTTTTGTAAAGGGATAAATTATATCAAGGATTGTTACTTTATGTCAACATGCACTCAGATTATTAATTTTTGCTTCTGTCATTTTCCTAGAAAACAGTGAATTATGCATATCTTGTTTTTCAGTTAATGATTAGCTCCTGTTTTTCTAAATTTATGTCTAACTACATTTGATTGGGAATTAAAATTTAACTTAAAATGAACCTAAATGGCATAACATGTTTGTACTATTAAACTACTGTAAATATGTAGCATATCCAAGAGTACATTTATTTAAACATTACTTTTTTTTTAAACTACTGATTTGTGAGACAAACATGATACTTTTTTAATACTCCCTAGAGTAAATTTATTGTTTCTATGATGACATATCCATGTCTGTTAAGATTTACCCTGGCAGAGTTTATCCTTAAGCCTGAATTGGAGGTCTTACACAGAAAAAAAGCTGTCCTGCTTTTTAAAGTTTGAGGCAGGAACTTCTGTCATTCAGGAAGTAATTTCTACCTTCACTCACTGCAGATGTCTACAAAGTGAATTTCTGTGTATAAGGTTAGTTGTTAACTGCCAATAATTCAGTGTTTTCACTGAGAATTTTCAGCTTAGTTAAATAAAAGAGTAATGACATGAACTAAAACTATCCATTATAATACTGATTTTTTTTTTTAAGTCCTTTTATTCCATCAATAAAAACTTAGCTGTTTACAATTAGAACAGAAGTTCCGGCAGTTAATCGGTGCTATTAATTATTATGTCTGGTTTAATGTCAGTAAATAAGATAGGTGTTTCTTCTGTGAGGAAATGTGTTCAGTGTGTCCTTGAAACACTAAAGTAAATTAACAAAATCTTTCTGTTTAAAACTTACAGTCTAAATAATAGTTGGTTTAAACATAATACTGCTTCTTCTCTTTCTCCCCCCCACTGTTATTCTGTTTGTGCTGTGTAATGTTTTTTAGGCTTTTCTGTTACCTCTCAACATGTTTTTATCAACACATACAGTATTCCTTTAAAAATTTTACTGCTCATTCTCATTTCAGTCAGTGAGAGTATGGGATATTTATGCAGCTTTAAGTTAACCTATATTTTTTAAAACAGAACTAATCCACCTTTCTTATGGTGTTTAATGCAAAAAAGAAAAAAGCAGCTCCACAGCTATTAAAAGTACAGTGTTTTAGTTAATTCCATATTTTCTACTTAAATCATACTGTGCTAATTTTCTACCATTATACTTGAGAGACAAAGTGAAAGAGGGCAGTCTGGTTTTGGTAATCTGCTCTCTTACTTCCCTGCCAGGACTGAAGATCCGAGGTTTGTGTTTCTCCTTCAGGAGTGACTCACATGATAGGCAGCTCCAGCAGAGCAGGGCAAAAGGTGCAGCCTCCAGCTTTCCTCAGCCAGTGGCTCCCAAACTGGAGATTGTCCTCTCCAGGGCTCTGAGCAGTGACGAGAGGGGTCACATGTCTGGCACAGAGTAAGTCACAGAGGTCAGGTTCACAGTCAAAGTTTAAGGCATTAGCCTGGGAAACAGTGGAACAGGGAACCAGCCTGGTGAAAGACTTGTTGATTCTTTGCTGCTACATTGAAGGCCTTTGTTCAGGTGAGCTGGGAGCAGCGTGGGACTGCTGGGCGCCAGCTCCAGCAGCACCTGTGAAGTGCTGTAACTGCAAACCTGTTCCCTGTGCCATGGGCCGAGATGCTTGTTCTGATCTGCTGACTCTTCAGGACGCTGCATTACCCCATGGTAACTTGAGTACACAGTCATCTCTCAGACTTCTGCAGTGACTGTTATTTCAGATTCATCTTTCCAATCCACACATTGTACTTGAAAGCCTCTGTGTTCCCCTGTCTTTTACTTTTTTTGTCACTGGGCTGATAGGCAGTAAACAATGTTTATCCACTCTGTGGATGAATGATGGGGGCATGGGGTGGGGGGTGAGGGAATTGGTCTCGTCACACATAGAATAAGACATTATCTCCTACAGAAATCAGCGGGAGTATCTAAGGAGTACAGTACAGTACTCAGCAGGGGCATGGAGTCACGTCACTGTTGCAAATAAAAATGCTTTGCTTTTCACAAAGGTTAGCTTGGTACACAGTGGTATTTTACAACTGAGACCTGCAGAGAGTGTTTATGCGGGCAGCTTGGACTATCCTCTTTTTTCTTTGTTACATGCTTGAACATCTCAAAATCCTGAGGGAGAAATATTAGAGTAGAAGGGACTTTTGAAGATTGTCTAGTTCAGCTTCCTGCTTAAAGCAAAGTTACCTGTGATGGTAGGTGGGGTTGTTGAGGGTCTTACCAAGTTTTGAAAACTTGCAAGGATGGAAATTCCTCAAAAATCGCAAGCAGATTTTTACAAACTCTCCAGACAGCTGGTTACTTGCCAGTGCTGAAGTGCTGTTGCTCCACCATCACTATGCCACTAAAGTCATCTGCAGCAGTCATAGAGTGTGTTGGTGTTGCAAGGAAAGACATGCCTGAGTGAGCTTGATAGTCTCACCATGGCCCTGGCAGTAATACGTGCTGCAAGGGAATACTTGCACTTAGACCAAACACTGAATACAGAGAGGGGAACTTACATGTTGTACTTTGACTTGTGAATATGCTGTTCCATGATGGCCATTGTTTGGATAGCATCACGGAGAGCTTCTATAAGATCAGCTGTACTTGCAAGCATGAACATAAAATTATTCTGCCTTCTTCCACTGTGGAGGAGTCTGCCAGTAGGGATTAGGTCAATTCTTTGTTGTGTCTGTTCTTATGTGATTCAGTTTACAGTTGTATAGCTGTTATATGACACTAGAAACACTCTGGAGCGCCTTAAAAAGAACCTTATAAAATACCAGATCTGAAGACAATTTTTTTGCATACAAAGTGGAGATGCAAATCACGTGCCATTGAACATAAAGGACTTTTTTTGCACTCTGCACTCCTTGGCCTTCTCATAAAGTGAAAGCAGATCTGCAAGGCTGGGGGAAGCTTTAAGCAGAACATGAGGTGGGAAGCAAGCAGGTGGATCCAAGGCACATGGGAAAGGTTCTGAGCAAGCACATTTAAGCAAAAGCTCATAGTGGACCAAGTGGTAGAGGAGATCCTAAAGAGCAGTTGAAACCTTGAAAATGTGCCTTATAGTCTTCACCTTGACCTGGGATTATGTAGGTCCATGCAGTAGAACTGATCTTTTTTGCATTTCAATTGACACTCCAAGTCCTTATTTTTTCCTCATTCATAAAACACTGGTTCATACAAACACTATGTTTATGTATTTATTTCAAGTATTTTGGGATCCTTTACAATTTATTTTAATTATAGGTTTGCGTTCTGGTCTATGCATGTCTGTGTGTATGTATGGAGCATGTAGCAGCGTGCATTGGTGTCACCTGGTCAGTTCACTCCAAGTCCCTGTTTTCAGTTTCTTATGATAGTTGAAATGAGAATTTTCACATTGTTTTTGTTTTGAGGCTGCTTTTATTCTCTGCTCATTGAATTTTGGGGCAACATTAGCTGGTTCAAGAGTAAAATCAACAGAGTGAGGAGGGAAGCAAAGAGGGGAAGAGTGGCAAACTCTATGTAAAAGCCGTATTATCCTTCTTTAATGAGCAGCTCTGTGCCTCAGGGATTTGACATAAGAACTTGAAATTTGGCAAGGATCTGGCCTTGAGGTCTGAGAAATGCATTCCACAGTTAAAAAAAAAAAAAAAAAGAAAGGCAGAATTATGAGTCATAATGTATCACTACCTTTTTGTATCCAAGGTAGAATTTGCAGGATGTTTTATCACCTGCTCTTGATCATGCTTTTATGCCCGTTGTGCACATCTGCAGACTACTTTAAACCACCTGTATTTAATGGATTCTCCTTCCCTGTCTGTCTAGGTTCTTGTGTTGTCATGCATCAGGGTAGTCCTTAACCTGCTGCTGCTCCCTGGGCTTCTGCAGATGCCACTGGCCTAGCAGAAGGTATAATAAAAGCATTGGAAGCTGTAAGCCCTGAGACCCAGTCCTACTTTTTAAGGGGAGGGTGCTACTAATAATCTTATTTGCTATTGAGAAGTACCGTTTTGATGGTGACAGCCAAATATTAATGAAAGCAGAAAGCAGCCAATGTGAAATCTGGTTTCCAGTGTGACAAGGGCTCGCACGGTTTGTCAGAATCGGTGGAGGAGGGGGAGAGGAGAGCAAGACAATCTGTGCTGGGCTGTGTCACCTCGAAATCGCGGGGGCTCCTGCTCAGCACCAGCGATGACTCGGGGATGAGTTGGGCTGTCTGGTGAGGAGACCATCTGTAGGACTGCAGCTTGGGTCTCTGGAGAAGCTGAGAGGTGTTGGGGAACACGAGCTCCAGGAAGTCGAAGAAAGGCCTTGCACTTGCAGCACTGGACTAGAGCCTGGGAAAATTATTGCCTCTAGAAATTTTTCATCTGGAAGGAAAAAATTAAAAAGCAGAACGAAGTTGAAAGGAGCATTTTGTGAAATAATATGTATGCCAGATTGTTTCATTTTAAAGAAGGAAATCCCATGATAATAAAACCTTTTGTTTTGGTGTTTTAAGGAGAAACACTTAGATAAACAGTTTTTAAAATTAATAACTTCTTAATGTTCTGCTTTTTTTAAAGCCAACATGAAACATTTGGAGGGTTGAATTAAATGTTTATTCAATGCAGAACCCATTAAAATTTCCCTTCGTGTCAGTAATTTATTTCTTCATCCTTTTTGTTTTGTATGTAGCAGCACAGCAATTAAAATAAAATAGAGCTGTAACTATGCAAAGAAAAAAAATTCCCTGACTCTGCTGCTATTTTATTTGGTATGATAAGCATTTACACAAGTCTAATACTCACTTTCAAAAATAGTCATGCAGAGGTGTCTGACATTAAAAGTTCTGAGTGCTCACAGTTTGGACACTTTAGAGTCAATAAAATAAAGGTCTGCTTATGTGAGTGTAGTTGCCAAGGTGTCTGTATCACGCAGAAAATACCTGTCTATGTGACTGAGGAGCAGAGACACTGGCTGTTCATGCTAAAGGTACCTCTTGGTCAGTGCACCCCTGCTTTTGAAGTACTCAGGATGTTTGGTCGTTAGTTTTATATGATCAGATACAAAACCTGGTTATAGCTTTTTGTGTCGAAAGCAGGGGCACAAGTTACTGTGCTCTCTGCAGAGGTACCTGGGGTATATTGTGCAATAGAGAAAGATAATGTGGGTCATTTAGCCGTTGCTTCTGGCATGAAATTCTGACATTTAGTTTGATGGTGCTGTTTGTTACCCATTAAAACCAGCACTGAGAGGAAGTAACTGAAAAAGTCCAATCACATGTCCTTCGGCAGGCTCCCTTCAGCCTCTGCTGGGCTTTGTGTCAGCTTTCCAGTGCTCCATCACGGGTCTGGCTTTGGCACAGCCTGGAGCTCTGCATGGGCACTACAGTAGCTTTTGGTACTTTTTGAGCCTCCCTCATTACCAGTCCTAATGCAGCAAGGACCCTAAGTGGGCCTTATCTTTGTAATACATGAGGACTTCTGCTGAAATCAGTTTGACAAATTTCACTTCCATGTTGGATTAGTACCAGACCTTATTTTAAAAAGGGAATCAAATGTGTCTGTTGCAGGGTTAACAGAGATACGGCTTTATTTTGGAGTCATAAGCAGTAAGGCTCTCTGATCTTTGCAGATAATGAACAATTGAAGAAAATGGCACTGCAACAGTCCTTCACCCTTCTCACTGAGAGGCAGCACAGATCAGTGTATTAGCCTATGCTGAGCTCTGCAGAATAATTTCTGACATAGATACATCTACTCTGAATAAATGGTAGTAGAAGGAGGCTAAACAAAGCTCAACAACTGCATGTTGTCATGGATTATAAGAAGGCAGCATTTTCTTTGTGAAGTCTTAGGCAATTTGTAATCTAGGTGGATTTAAAAGTTAAAAGCAGGTTCTATTGCTTCACCTCCTGAGCTACTCTCTGCATATTCTTAAAATCACATTACAGGGGGTTGGGGGTTTCTTTTGCATGATTTTCCTGCACACTGGATGGAAGTATCATACAGCAAGCAGGGAGCAATGCCTTTTCACAAAGCATACACCCTGAACACACAGTGAATGTTTTCTGTAAACTCATTTATTTTTCTTGTTGCATCAGCTACTCCTCTGTTTGGGGGAGGGAAGGAGGAAGTGAGTAAAAAAAAATTTTCTGGAAGCAGGTTCTTTCATGTGTATCCTCTGTGGTCAGCTTTGTCTTTTCCTTCTCAAACTGTAATCAAATGGGCAGGTTTCTGCCTCCATTCAGAAAATATTTATATAAGTCTTCATCCAAATCTGCTATAAAGACAACTTTAAATTTTGAATTCCACTCTGGAATGAATCTATTAATTAATCAGGATTGCTAACTGTTCATGTTTCTGAAGAACAGTGTCCTGAGAAATTGCCTGCTGAAAGATAAAATATCAGATTCTGGACTTCCAAAAAGTATGCCTGCACTTGCTGGTTTATGTTCCTAGAAAAACATCTGTTTTGTGGGCTGCTTTGCTGGGAATGTCAATTCTATGAAAATCTGTGGTGAAATTACAGAAGGAGATGGCAGTGTAAATAATTGAAAGTTTTTCTTCAGATTCTTTTATTAAAAAATGCTGCTTTTGACATAAAATAAACACCTGGATTATTTAATTGCAAACCAAATTGCACAATTCAGTGTCAATATTCACAAGGAGGGATAAAAAGAGAAAATCTTTCACAATATTTTGTCACATATTTGGCCTTAAGGTATGTAAGGGGCAAGCAAAAACATTCTCTGAACCGCTAGTGATGACCTTCAGGAATTCGTGGAATATGAGGGAGATCTCAGTGGCCTTGGGACAGGCAAGCACAAGGCTGGGCACAAGACTGCCCAGTCTTAACTAAGGGAAATGCTTGAGCAGAGGAGAACACATAGCAAATCTCAGTTCAGTTAAAGGGATCTTCATTCCCAGCTCAATACAGGAAGAACTTAATAAAAAACAGTCTGTAAGAACCTAGAGAATTGTAACAAGGTTCTTAGAAAGATGGATTTGGCAAAACCACACTGTTATTTCACTTTTGTTGGAGCCATTGTCCTACTGGTACAGAATGTTGCAGACCTTACTGAAGCTGAGCTACGTGGCATGGTCCCACACACTCCTGTAAGCAGAACAGGAGAGGTATTTCAGAAGAAATGAAGATTCCAAGGATGATGCATAATTGGTTGAATAAAAACTGCACAACTGTGAGTTTTCATAATCCCCTGCTATATTGAGAGAACATGTCAAGCGGAGTGCTACAGGTGGAATAATCACATTAGCTGCAGGGAGGAGGGAATAGAGATATCTGTAAAGTCTGTAGAGGAAAGAAGGCTGGAAAGGGTTGGAGACATCTCACTTTGAGAGATTTTACTGAATGCTGTCATAGCTCTGCATAGCCATGAATTAAACAGGTTTTTGACATCACAATATCCTTTCAAAAGCAACACCCATTTTACACAGTGTAGTCAGAGGAGCAGATGCAGCTTTCTTTTTCTGAGACCTGTTTTCATCAAAGAAACATGTTGCTATCTTGGTAAACAGAGGAGGGACACAATAATCTGCTTATGCACCATAAGCAAAACTGAAGCACAGCAGAGATGTGATACAGATTTAGCTAAAAGCCTGCAGGCCTGCAATTGCAGATAGACCTGTTGGCTTCCAGGCTTACTGTGTGCGAACACTGTTGGGTACACATTGGAAAAAAACATTTATTGATTTGTTGAACAGGTTTCCCATTTTGTTCCTAATCACCAGCCTTGCCTTCAGCAATACTGCTTCAATACTGCTTGTCAGATCAAATGTTTCTTCACTTGTGCTCTGGGCCATCCCAGAATGGGACCCTTGGCAGGCGCCTAAGCTCACTCAGACTGCCCTGTGTATAGATCCTATGTGCTGTTCTAGGGATGAGTTTCTCAAAACACAAGTCCAGTCAGCAAAACTAGCTGTTAAGTTGCTTTTTAAAATAGGCATTTCTGGCATTTCTGAAATTTTACTCAAAATCACAGAAACATTAGGTAATACCACCCAGCTCTTCCCCAGAGCATTGCTCAACATTGTCTTGGCAGTTGTCTTCCCTTTTGTCACGAGCCCTCCAGCCCCACAGAGAAGCAGCACAGTTAATAATGCTCTACCTCTTGTCCCTCGAGACACTGAGACAAATGGATCTATTCAGCTTTGCTTCATGGTTCTCTCACTGCAAAGAGAAATGAAGTGGCCTGCAGTAGGTACTTGGTACATACATGAAAATAAATACCTTTTACACTTCTGTGCTCAGTTTTACAGACTGCCACTATGAACTTGTGGAAGAAGGATATCTTGCTACTCTGGTACCATTAAATAATTGTCATTCTGGAATGATGATTACTCAAGATTTATTGCACATTTTCAGTGTCTTTAATGCCATGTAACCATATCCTTGTCATGAAAAGCATATCATGTGAGGCTCTGCACTTTGGATATAGTCACTGATGAACTGCAGAGGGTGACTGTTAAAAACATTTAAGGAGGATATTTATGAAGCAGTAAAGTGACACACAGTTACAAAACCAGATCAGCACTGGGTGGCAACTATGGATGAACATGTTTGTCTTTTGCCTAATGAAAAAATGTGAAGCTAAGGCTTCTGCTTGGAATATCAGTCTTTAATGGTTTTTTTCTCTCTCTGTTACAGCTTACACAATCAGTCATGTCTCTGTTAATGCATAGAGACATGAAAACAGATTTTAGTTAATAGCCACATGTTAGCAATCAACTTTTATTGAATTGGGATTGGTCTTCAATTGGAGAATGACATTTGGGAAGCTAGGAAGAAAGGGTGTCTGTCTTTTGGCTGTCAGAGTGCCTTAAAAAGACATTGTTTTGCCTGTTTTCAGACATGGAAGAAAGGCCTTGCACATGATTGTGCTTGCATGTATAATGCAATAGAAAAATACTCTAAACCTGTTTTTTCTGGGACACTTCACAGCCTCTGACATGAAAGACATGACAGAGCCAGTAGTGAAGATGTCATACTGAGCTCAAGTTAGTGATAGGAAGGACTTGAGCTCACAGAACAGTCGAGAGAAGTTGTTGTAGCTGGGGCAAAGCAGTCCAAGGGCAAGACTGACCTCAGCGTTGTGCCAAGAAAAAGGCTTCTGAAGCAAGGGAAACAGTCAGGAAGATACCTGTTTTAAACCATTCTGCTGTTTAGTTCTGTCAGTGTATTAACATGAACTGAAACAAATTATCAGCAGGTAATAAAATGGATTGGATTTTGCCTTTCTTAGCTTAGCTTCAGCTATCTTTTCTTGGAATGGGTCTGCTGGTTTCAGGGGATGAATAGTCACACAATAAACCCCAAAGGACTGAATTACCTTAAACCATAATATGTAGCAAAATATAAGTTATTATTTAAATTAAACTAACTCCACTGTCTCTTCTTTACTACAGGTGGTGGATGTGGACTTTAAAACAGTGTGTCTCAACATCTCATCCTCAACTATTTTTAATCTGATTGCACTACGAAAGAAAAGCTGCTAATGGGATAAATGTTGAGACTTTACAAGAACTGACTTGAAGTACCGAAAGCCATTATTATAATTATTATTATAATTATTATTATAATTATTATTATTACTGTTATTAATCAAGAAGAGCTTGAAGCTAAGTCTGTATCTGACCAGTCGTTATCATTTTCACAGTAACAGTCATGGCAAGTAAACGAAAATCAACAACACCCTGCATGGTCTTAGCCAATGAGCAGGATCCAGATCTAGAAATGGTGTCAGACTTGGAGGAAGGACCACCTGTGCTCACGCCAGCAGATAACCCTACAGCAGAGAGTGTAACAAGTGATGAGGATGTTCATGAGTATGTGGATTCAGACAATAAGAAAAACACAAATAAAGTAGAAGGTGGTTATGAGTGTAAATACTGTACTTTCCAGACTCCAGATCTCAATATGTTTACTTTTCATGTGGATTCAGAACACCCCAACGTAGTATTAAATTCATCCTACGTTTGTTTAGAATGTAATTTCCTTACCAAAAGGTATGATGCCCTATCAGAACATAATTTGAAGCACCACCCTGGAGAGGAGAATTTTAAATTGACTATGGTGAAACGTAATAACCAGACAATCTTTGAACAGACAGTAAATGATCTCACTTTTGATGGGAGTTTTGTTAGAGAAGAAAATGCTGGACAGGCTGACTCTTCTGAGGTCCCCTCATCAGGGATCTCCATTAGCAAAACTCCTATTATGAAAATGATGAAAAACAAAACTGAGGCTAAACGTATTGCTGTTTTCCACAATGTAGTTGATGACATTCCTGGTGAAGAAAAGGGAACTGAAAATGAGCCAAACTCTGAAGAAGTAGTAGAAAACCCCCCACCAGCAGTTTCAGAATCAAAACCAAGCCATTCAGTTGTTTGCAGTGCAGCAGAGGTGGCTGGTGCAGTAGTGACCCCAGCACCACCAGTGCTTCAGCCTGGGGTGGCACAGGTTATAACAGCTGTTACAGCTCCACAGAACTCAAACCTGATTCAAAAAGTATTAATACCTGTAAATAGCATTCCAGCCTATAACACCGCTTTGGATAACAACCCTCTTCTGCTTAACACCTACAATAAATTTCCGTATCCAACCATGTCGGAAATCACTGTTCTTTCCTCTCAAGCTAAGTACACAGAAGAACAGATTAAAATATGGTTTTCTGCCCAGCGTCTGAAACACGGAGTGAGTTGGACGCCAGAGGAGGTGGAGGAAGCAAGGAGGAAACAATTTAATGGCACAGTGCATACTGTGCCGCAGACAATTACCGTTATTCCAGCGCACATTTCGGCCGCTAGCAATGGTTTACCTTCAATTTTACAGACATGCCAAATAGTTGGTCAGCCAGGACTTGTTCTCACTCAAGTTGCAGGTACAAATACGTTACCAGTAACAGCCCCAATAGCTTTGACTGTAGCAGGAGTCCCAAACCAAACACAGTTACAGAAGAGTCAGATTCACAGTGCTCAGCCTATTGCAGAAACCAAACAAGTAGCTGCCATTCCAGCCCCTCAGCCTATCAAAAATGAATCCACACTGATGAATCCTGACTCCTTTGGCATCCGAGCAAAAAAGACTAAGGAACAACTGGCAGAATTGAAAGTCAGCTACCTTAAAAACCAGTTTCCTCAAGACTCGGAAATTGTTAGACTTATGAAAATAACAGGCCTCACTAAAGGAGAGATCAAAAAGTGGTTCAGTGATACACGCTACAATCAGAGAAATTCAAAGAATAATCATGGGATTCATCTCAACAGTGATTCATGTGCCACCATTGTTATTGATTCAAGTGATGAAATGAATGAATCTCCAACAGGAGTCACTCCACAGAGCAAGTCATCTTGGGGTACTTTTCCTGATACCACCCCACAGAAATTCAAAGAGAAGACTTCTGAACAGCTGCAAGTCCTCCAAGCAAGTTTTCTTAATAACCCTGTCCTTACTGAGGAAGAGATGAATCGGTTAAGAGCCCAAACAAAACTGACCAGGAGAGAGATTGATGCCTGGTTTACAGAAAAAAAGAAATCAAATGTCTTGAAGGAAGAGGGAGCTGACATGAATGAAAGCAATGCTGGCAGCTCAAAAGAGGAGTCTGGAGAAACATCTGTGGGAGATGGAGCAGCAGGAACAAAATCAGGGTGTTCCACTTCAAGCAAAATAGGCAAAAAATCACCAGAGCAATTGCACATGCTCAAAAGTTCCTTTGTCCGTACTCAGTGGCCATCTCCACAAGAATACAACAAGCTGGCAGAAGAAACTGGACTTCCAAGATCAGAAATTGTGAGCTGGTTTGGAGATACTCGCTATGCCTGGAAAAATGGTGGATTGAAATGGTATTACTATTACCAGAGTGCCAATGCAAACAGTCTGAATGGCCAAGGCTTTGCAAGGAAGAGAGGGAGAGGAAGACCTAAAGGGAGGGGGAGAGGGAGGCCTCGGGGGAGGCCTCGGGGAAGCAAGAGGTTAAATTGCTGGGACAGAGGTGTGTCTGTCATAAAATTTAAAACTGGAACAGCAATCCTGAAGGACTATTATATGAAGCACAAATTCCTTAATGAGCAAGACCTTGATGAACTGGTAGCCAAATCTCACATGGGATATGAGCAGGTCAGAGAATGGTTTGCAGAAAGGCAAAGAAGATTAGAACTTGGGATAGAGCTGTTTGATGAGAATGAGGAGGAAGATGAAATGCTGGATGATCAGGAGGATGAGGAAGAAACAGATGATAGTGATACTTGGGAACCCCCCAGACATGTTAAACGTAAACTTTCAAAAACAGACTGATGTACAATTTGGAATTTGGGGGCCAAAAACCTATGAATTAGGTTTGATGTTATGGTGAAGAGCCAAATGATTTTTCATGGCTTTCAGTTTAGCAAGCAGCTGCTTAGCATCTTCTTCCACCTAAGAGTACATGGGCAAGATGCTACCCGTGCAGGCAAGAACTGTTTGCTTTGTTGCTACAAGAGATGAACATCCTCAGGCCTGGCCTGGGACAGGGGGTTACAAATCAGATCAAGTTCAGCTCCTCCTTCCACACTACCGATGGGAAGGTTCATGTTCATCATACATGTGACTGCTTCTCAATATTTAATTGCCTTATGTTGTTTAATTCCAAAAAAAAGACAGACACTTTTTATTTTTTTTTTTTTGGTTGCTGTAAGAGAACATTGCCTGCTCGTGAAGGAGGAAAACGCAAAAACATTAGATGTCTTTTTGCAAACATCAATTCATCTGAAAGGTTTCAAGCCTGGGTTTATTCCTTAAGGAAAGTGTTGAAAACAAAAGAGAAGGGGAAAAGTGTGACAAAAGGAACCAATGAACCTAGGGGTGAGGATTGATTGGTTTAAGAAAATAAGGTGATATCTGCACCTTTTGCATATCTTCGGAGTGTTTTGGGTTTACAGAACTTGGACTGAAGTGTTCCTTGTTGAGAATTACAAGCTGTCTGAATGAGTCTGATGCTAGAAGATGCTTTTTGTTACAGTTAATCAGTGTATCCCACTTCAATCTAATTTAAATGCCTGACAGACTTGTTGCAGTTAATAGTAACACTTCTACCTTGTGCATTCTTTCCTTTGTTGGAAATTGTAAAAGTATCTATATTTCTAGCAAAAAAGAGTAATTTCTTGAAATCTGACACTGAATTTTAAGATTAACGTAAGACAAAACTGCCTAAAAGTTGTTCGGAGTTGCTTAGGGGTTTGTAAGAATACACAGATACAGAGATGGAAAGCATCTTTTGGTGCTAGTAAGAAAGGTTTTCAAGTAAGCTGTGGCAATGACATGCTGTTTAATTCATAAACAAAATGAAGTTATATGGCTTTTAGATACTTAGTAATTACAAACACGTTAGTGTTGAATTGTTCTTCAGTGATAGCCCAGTGGAGTGATTTGTGTGCAGGTTTAACTGTAAAACATCCTAATTGAACTCACTACTGTGCTGATTGCTCCTAGGACTGCTGGGTGAATGCACTTATTTCTGGAGGTGGTTTGATCTACCTGAACTGAATTGCAGAAGTAGTTTAGTCTGACATAAAACATTCCCATCTCAAATAAGTGTATATAAAATACAAAAAAGAAAAAAAGCTATTTGGTCTCAATGCTGTGAAGTCATAGTGCTTTTTGAGTTAGCAACTTAAAACAATGGGCCAAATTCACACAAATTAGTTTAGGCAGATGTTTGGCATCCTAGAGAACTGGTACTCTGAGGAACGGGTACTATGAGGAAGAGTACTTTGTATTCCTGCTACTGCCAGCCTGCTTTTTTAGGGATAAGTTACTTTATATTTAGATGTCAAAAGATGGTGATGCTGCTGTCACCAGCATTGTCTGCTCTTACATTGGCACTAATGGAATGGATACTAGCAATCTCCTTTTGCACAACTGTCAGCATCTTCTCTGTAGGCTTCTGCATCTGATGACTAATGAGGACAGATTAGTGCAGAGAAAATGGGAGCTAATGTCTCCCCATCTCCAAGAACCTCTTCTAGAATTTTAGAATTACTCTTTCTTCTGGACTGTGGTAACTGTCAAAAAACCCAAGAAAGCCCTTTTAGTCGTGATTTTCTGAAGGTGAGGAATCCATGTTAGATCTGGTTTTCATATCTAATTGTGGGTGAAGCACAGGCTACTGTAAGAAAGGGAATAGTGTCTGACAAAAAATACTGTTAACATCCGAGACCTTCCTCTCTGGACTCTTAGAGCTGGCCTTTTGCTCACAGATTAAGTTCCCTGAGCTGCAGGAGGATGTTTCATGCCTTTTACTGGGTGACCTTTTCTGACTGTTTTGAGATTATTGGAGAGAAAAAGTCAATCATTTATGGTATATGTCATGAATTTTATGATGAAACTATTCCGTGGCTTCCCATGTTGTCAGCATATTTCACAGGAGTGTTTGTGCCTCTGCATGTGAGGTGGTACAAGAGAGATCAAGATCTGGCTTTTTCAGCATGGGATTGGGAGAGATTCTCATTTGTCTGGTAATAGTGTGGATGATAGTGTGCTGTTGTAGATGCCAGCAGATGCAAGGACGACTCATGCTAGCTTCAAGCTCTGTTGGGAATACAGGGTCAAAAATCTGTGCTTGCTGAGTAGGAAAGAACAAAGCTAGAAGGAAAAGATGCTATTTTTAACTTTCCAAAAATATTAAACCAAATCCTTGGGAATATGCCTCTAGCGAGCAAAATCTGGAGTTGCCTTAATCCTTGAAGCTCACCCAGAATTAATTTTATTTTAAAAAAACCCAAAACAACCAAGCAGCCTGTCCAAATAAATATCTCCTTTTTTTTTAGCAGAGACTTATTTAGGTTAGCTATGAATCCTATCTTTAAAAAATGGGGAAAAATACAAAGATCCAAGTTAATTACGTGATTAAACTGGGATATTTTCCACTTTGGCAGTGTTCTATTAAATAACACTCAGCTACTATGGTAGGCCTTAGCACATCTGGTCTGAAAAACACAGGAAGAGGAAATACATTGTTTATCAGACTAAACATAGTTGGATTGGAGGTCTTCCTTCAGTAGAATGGTCAGAGACAGTGGCTGATGTATGCATACTGGCCAGATTTTTGGTTGTTGTAATTATTAGAGTTCTATGTATTCCACTGGTTACACTAGTATTTACAATCCAATGAGCAAATTATCTCTTTTGCAGAACATAACATTTAAATTAAACCATGTGCTATGGATCAGCTAATGAGAGATTCAAAGTCTACACATAGCATGTTGGGCTACATGCACATTTTAAGCCTTCCAGTTGTGCCAAGGATGAGGAAAATCTGGGTGGGTTCAGCCTGAACACAGAAGTTGTATGCATTCATTATTGCCCATAGTCTAATGGCTATTTCTGTTTGAACAGAGTCCATTAATTACCAGTCTGTTTCATGTTCACAGCATGTGAATATTTGCACTGCATACTGGAAGAGAGGCAAATTCCTTCTCCTTCCAGAGGTGTCCTACATCAGGACTGACAGGGGAAGCATTGGGAAGTGCTGTGGTCAGTTGTATCTCTGATTTGTGGTCATGAATAGTGGGAACTCAAAGCTACTGGTAACTGGTGTAGCCCAGATTCATCTCAGCCACCCTTTGGCTGCTGTGGGCACTGTACAGACACCGAGAGAAACAGAAATGGCCTGCTGGCTGGAAAGGATATGGCTGCTTCTCATTCTACCAGTCACATCCAGGAAACCCCCTCAACTTACGCACATCTGCAACTGTCTTAATTTATTGTGATTCCGAGCTCCTCTGTGCTCATCAGCAGTGTATCCCTGCAAACCTGGCTCCCTCTTAGAGTTCATGTGCACCTGCAAGGTGTTTTGGAAGCCATGTGGACTGATTTATACTGGCAGTGGGAAAGGGAAAAAAAAAACATCTGCCCAGGAATGAGTGTCCATGGGACTTTCTTGATTTTCCTGCATGGTAAGGACTGTGTCTAGAGGAACCTGTGGTTGTTTTCTGTATTTCTGTGGAGCTTCACCTCTTAGGTTTGAGCTCATTATGAGCCAGGCTTCAGTGTTGTCACTGACATCGAGATGAAGAAACTCTGATCTTGGTTAGATCATACCTCTGCATGGCTGGTTTCTTAGTCTTTGTTGGGACCATTATATCAGAATTCACTTGTGAGCATTAGTCACTTTAGAGCTAAGCTAGTGCATTTCTCTTCATCTGCTGTTTCTGCCAGGACTACCTGCTCTCATGATGCCAGTTGGGCTGTCTCTGGAATTCAGCTGAAGAGAGAATACAGATAATCCTGTGCCAGAATGGAGAGTGAAAAGAGCTAAAAGACAGAAAGCAGTGTTACAACCAGGGATGACATCCACTGTCACAGTATCGTCCTGCTTCATGGCATGTTTCACCCTCGCTTCTGAGTGCAGTGAAGGAGCACAGTTCCATCTTAAACAGTGCTGTCTTCCCAGTATCACCTCTCAATGACCCCAAAGTTAGTGTTGGAAAAAAGAAAGTTAGGCCTGTATTCCCCTGGAGGTTTGAATGAACTAACAGTGCAGGCTTGTAAGAAGTGAACAGAAGGGAAAATGCAGAAGCTTGAAGGCTCTGACTTTTGCCTGCCCTGCATAATTTACTTTTCTAGAAGTTGATAAGCAAAATAAGTTTAACTTCTTCTTTTCTGACAGAAAGAGTAAACTTTTACAGTCACTCCTTTTTAGCACATAGAAATCTTTTCTTTGTTTGAAAGCAAAGAGGAAAGATACCTAGTACATGATTATTAGAATTTAGTGTATTATCTCTAATACACAGTAGTGCATGAGGCCATGCCCTTTTTTAACCTTGTCTGGTACCATGTTGAAAACTGCTTTTTCATTACATTGTAAACTATAATTCATAATTCAGAGTTACTGACTGTAACTTTGATTATTAGGAAAATCATGCAATGCCCACACATGATGAGATAATTTTCTAATGGATGGTTTGCTCACCTTGAACAAAAGCAGATTTTCTTCTGCTCTCCAAGAAATGCTTGAGGCAGGCAAATGCATTCCCTTCCCCTCTACAGAGCAAAGAAAGGATTTCTGGATCCCATACAAAGTGATTCATGGCTGTGCATGGTCCCCGTAGGCCAGAAAGCCCAAAGATGAAGACATTCTCCTCCTCTGTTTTCCTCTGAAATGAGAGCACAGCAGTAACTCTGACAACTGATCTCTGGCTGCTGAGTAACCAGGCTGTGGTTTAAGGTGGGGAGCGTTTTCCCTTTTGCACTTAACGGAGTACTGTGTATTCAGGCTGGATGTCAGTATTTGCTTCTGTAAATATGGTATTACCGACTTGTGTCCTCCACCTGAGTCCAATATCTGTCTATATTCATATCTCCCAAGGAGAGAAGATAATCTTTAAGCTTCTGTAGTGTTAAATATCCCTTCCCTAACCTGAAGGCACAAAAGTAGAGTGCAATGAAATATAGCTATTTTGTTTAATTTATTTTTTTCTTTGAAAACAATTTTGCTTGCATTCAGTAGTAATAGAGAGATAGTCTCAATGACCAGAGAACAGTAAAATTTCTGAGAGTTGTTTATAATGCCTGGAATGATTGTGTAAATTAAAAGATGGGAGGGGCTAGTAGAGGATTCAGTTCCCTACACTGAACAGTGCTGGGTTATATCTGTATTCTTCTTCCAGTTTGTGATATTCTAGGATAAGTATATTTACCAAGAAGCATGACACAGACTTACCAGGTCAAGTTACTTGAGGTTTGCTGATGTATTAAAATTCTGTAGGAAAATATTCTGAAATAAGAATTTCAACAGGAAGTGAAAAATCCCCTTAATGGCTACTAACACACAAAAACTTGAATTTCTGCATTTTTCCCCACTTCTGAAAAGGGATATTTCGAAGCACAGGTGGGTTATAGCCAGTATTTCCGAGTGGAATGGAGTTCTTCGGGATTTTTCTCTTTCTGTGGTAAAGAGCATCTGCACCTTTTCAGTGAACAGTCATTGCAAAACCAACTCACAACATTATAAAATGTAGAGGGATAACTGAGCATCCTGTAGCACTTTCCATGAATTAAGGTGGGATTTGTCTGATGCATGTTGATGTGTGCACTGGGGCAAGGCACTGTAGGTAGTCAGCACAGCAAAGAATGCAGACCTGCTCATCCTGCATGCCTGGAGTTGCTTAGAGGAACCGCAGCCCAGCTCCATTAACTTACCCTGACTTGCAGGCAGCCGCTGACAGTGCAGACATCTAACATTATAAAGAGAGATCTTCTGGCTGGATTGCAGCACTGATCTTTGTGTTGTGGTTAGCAATGGTACTGACCTCTGCTTCCAGCTTGATGCTTGCTGGGAAATGAGGCCTTTGTTTTCTTGTTTTATTTAGAGCAGGTAGCACTGTAGCGGTGGATAAAGTAATTGATCCTTGGTTATAATACTGTGGCATAAAAATGCTTTGGGTTTTCTCAAGTATTTTAGAGATAAGGTTACTGTGTGAACATTGGACTGTGCATAACCTAGAATGTGTTAGGACACATATTTGTGTCCCATTTGATGAAAGTATTTCCTTATGCTTATTCAATACTAGATACCTACCATGAAACTGTCCCTAAAGAATCTGCTAGAATGACAGAAGTGGCAAGTCTTCATCTGTGCTACGAAATGATCAACCACAAGAGCTCTGCTGTGATTTCAGAATGTTGCCCCCATCTTCCAGTTTCAGCTTACAAAAGTATTTCCAACCCTGCATAGTTGGCTATCTGCATGTATGCTTACAGTCTGTACAGAAATGCACTAAAATGAGTTGCCCTACCTGGGAAGGCTTTATATTGTATAGAAAATGTGGCACTAGGTACTGCTCTTCATGTGCACAGGAGAGTTAACAGGTGTCAGTCTCGTTTACAGAAATGATGGCGCTTTGCAATTTTCTATAATATATTGCAATATATTTAAATGTCCTGTTTGACATGTGAAATGAAATTAAGTTAATGCATTGTTAATGTATTTGAAGTATGAGGAAGATGATTCACTAACGACCAGCAAGGTTTTTAGAAAGGTGTCCGGTATGTAGCTGTCTGTGTGATATGTCTGGTGTACGTGATTAAAGGAAGCAACAATACTGTCACTGTTTAGAATGAAGAGTTTCTTTTGAATGATGCAATAGCTTACAATGTCTTTCCTTTGTAGCTGCCCAGTGTGGTGAAGGGGAAGCAATTCTTGAAAAATTTCAAGATAACTGGTTAACTGTGAATGGGCCTAATCTTTCGTGAAACCAAGAAAATTTTTGGACACACACAGGACTTGAATACTCAAAAGGATTGGAACTTAGTGTTGTGCCAAAGTTAAACTACTGCAGTTGGCAGTTCTGCACTGTAAATAGAAGACTGATAAAAAGACAGCTTGTAAAAAAAAAAAATTCAGATTTTAATACAGTACGTTTTTATTCTGATACATGATGGAAACATTCTGTTTTAGACCTTTTTTGAAGAAGCTTCAGTGACCACTAGATTTTGTCCTCTTATATTTTGTTCGGCCTAATACTATATGTTTTAGTAAGATGGGCTTTATTGCCTGTGTTCTTTGATATGTGATTAAGCTTATAGCTTTGAGTGACCAAACATTTTACAGAGTAAAAGTTCTTAGAAACAGTATAATGTAACTGATATTTCTGTGTCTTATTTATCAGGCTCTGCACAAACTTGGAAAGTTGTGCTGGACTTGTACGTACAACTCGTATATGGGAACGCAGCATACTTCTGGATATTACAAACCTAAGCCTTTGTGGCTCTATGGGTCTTGTCTTTGGATTTATTTTTGTTATTTTTTTGAGGCAAAGAAACGAATGGATGCTGCTGTAAAATATTTGTAATATTGCCATTATTTCTTTCTGTAGCAATTACTGCTTTTGCTTCAACAGATAAAGAAAATAAATCAGAGATAGAAAAATCCTAAAGACGCTGGTAGAAGAAAGGATCATGTGAGAACTTCTGAAAATAAACTTTGTACCAAAAATTTGAAAACAGAAATAATGGAATAAATGTCTCCTTACTGAGTGTGTGTGGTTTTAAGAGGTGGTGTGGAAACCAGGAATCACGTCTGTATGAAAATGTCACAAACCAGACCTTCTCAAATATCTTTTTCCCTGTTACACAAAACAGAATTTCACCAGTTCCTCAGATGCATTGAATTTGGTGAACTGACTTGGCTGAACAGCCAGTGTGAGGTCAGCTTCACGTGTGAGTCAGTACAGCTGCTTGTTGCTGAGCTGTTCTGCCGTGTCAGCAGCCCAGGGACGTTCACGTGATTTTTCTCATTACGGCATTTGAAATATTCAGGGTGGGAAGAGTAGGGTGATTAGGAACCACCTCCTTACTGATGTCCTGTCAGTTGGACGGGCTGCTTTAACATATCTTTTCCTGAGATGAGAAGGGTCTGAGGAAAGAGCTGTTAATCTCTGCCCTTCTCCCGTGAGCCCAACTTGCCGTCACTCACAGCCGCTCCCTGCCGGAGGCAGTGGCACTGTCTTGCTTTGGTGTGATTCATCACACCCGTCTATTCCAGCTGTTGAGCTGCAACTGGAGGGGCTTGAGTCTGAGATTTTCTTGCAGGACCTGGCATTGTGCTTACGCATGTATCCCCAGAAAAGAAAGAGATGTTTAAAGCGAGAGAGTTGTTCCTGAGCTGTAGCTAATGTTAGTCTGAAAAATTACATCTCTAGCTGAAGTAGTGACCTAAGCACAGGACTGGAGATGAGCACAAGTTGTCACCACACCACCACACAGTTTGGCCAAATAATTTTACTCGGTTGGGTAAAAAAAAAGAATGCTTTTTCAAGAATCCATCAACTAATGATGGATTAGTTATAAGAAGCGTTATTAGTTATAAGAACCGGATTATGCATGCAGTCACCTTTTTTTAAAGGTACCATTTTTGTTTACAGTGTTATCAGCAATTCCAAAATGATGCAATTCAGTAGATATTTTTACAAGAGATCAGCTAGCCTTGTGGGTTGTTTCCCTTTCACAGCCCCTTCTTCCTAGCATCTTTCAGATTGCATTTGTTTTCATAACAATACTGTCAACTACAATTTTTGCAAATTTAAAATACCAAGCCACTTTGTGTACTGCCTTTTTTCCTTTGTATGCCAGAAAGTCCCCTCTACAAATTGTTCCCTGTGGGCTTGGTGTTGATTTGAAATATTGCCAGTGGAGGTCCCTAGTCTCAGATAGATGGTAGTTTCTAACATTTTTGGTGATTAAATGACTTGTTGCACTTCAAATACTGTAAAATATAATATTTGAATATATGTTTCTACTGCTGTTATATTGAACTGCTAGTATTGTGACTGATTTCTCTCCCACATGTGTTTCTTTACAGGTTCAGTGCTGAGCTGATCTTCATTACATTAAAATATTTGGTAGAAGAAAGAAAATATGGAAAAAGGGAATGAAAGTGTTTGTCACACCTAGTTGATTTGTGTCTTTGGGTGAAAATAAAGGTCAGTGTTGGCAGTAATTCTCTTCTTAGAGATCTTCAGTTTTCCTAAATGAGAGCCAAAGAGGACAAAACCAACTTCAGTAAAGCCTATCTTAATGGACCAAGAAGGAAAAGAGTCCACAAAATAGCCTGTAATAATGTTGTGTTCTGAACCAGAGATGTTATAAATAGTATTGCAATTGTAACTGCTCTCAGTTCTGGAGTTTCCAGCAGCTAGCCAGAGCCTCCAGATGAAGTCCAGCTACAAGAATTTCTGTGTAAGTATCACACCTAGCACACACAACATGCAGAACTGAAGCTCCACAGGTGCCCTGTTGTGGAAGGGGCTCATCATTTTTCCTAGAGATACCACAAAGTTACAAACTGTATCATTGATGTATGTTTTACAGTTTCCTTTGCTCTAAATGCATTTCACATGCAATCATTGGGGGAAGGGAGCACTTGTGGGCAAAGTCCATTCTGGATTTCTGCCTTTTGTTTGCATGTGTTCATTGAGCACATTCCCTCTGCTGTGACTCGCACTTTCTTCAGGCACTGCTACTTGTATAAGACAATAAGAAGACATAGAAGTTGAATTTAATAACAGTTTCCACTAGTCCTCTCCAGCAGTGCAAAAGCACTAGGGGAAACAAGGCACTGAAATATGAACAGTTTGGTTGTTTCCCATGTGGAGGCAGCCTCCATATAGAAAAACAGAGCAAGGCCTGAAAAGACTTCTGAGTTGCAAGGGTCACTGAAGGGCAGGCCTGAACCCCTGGGTGTATTTCTTCAGTGTAGCTTATTTTTTCTAATTTTTTTTTTTTATTTGGTTCTCTTTGTTCCTGCTAAACAGCAATATTGTAGTAAGTCAGCTCAGTTTATTCAGTGTTGTTACAAAAAAAAGGTCTTAAATGGTGTCCTGGAGGAGTTGCCCTCAGTGTTGTTTGGTCCTTCCCCATCCTGGAAACTGCAGTAGGAAAGTTCTAAAGTAAGTAAGGAAAGTAAGGAATCCACTGTGAGTTCGTTGTGGATCCACTCTGCGGCCTGGTTTCATCACAAGTAGCAATTAAGCAACAAGTGTAACAGTGCCCAGGGCAAGTTAATGAGTTTTCAGGAAAACTGATAGAACTGAAAATGTGTGTAGAAAGAGGCATACAAACTGTCCCATGCCCAACCCTGGGACTCGGTTGGTTGTTTTTCCAGTTAGAGCAGTAGATTGGAGATTACCACTCTTTGCCATGACTTTTGTATTCACAGATCGTCAAGGTACAACTTCAGTGCTTGTATTACATGGCTGAGTGAGATAGTTGAGACGTGATCACATCAGTACTGGAAATGTGTAAGTTTGCCTGGGAAGATCACTGATTTAGGATTCTTTATAGCACTTGATCACTTTTTTTGTCCTATCTTTCCAGAAAAGCTTTTTTCATCTTTTCTTTTCAACAGCTTTCTGGTCAAACTCAAGGTCGTACTCATTCTGCTCATCATTTATCCTACTAGACAGAAAATAGTTGCAAAACCCATTAACAGCTGAACGCATCTGTGTGCAGTGCACCCTTTTGGCAATAACAACTTTATTGGGTTTTGTGAGGCCTGAGGGGGATGGATTATGGCCTAGTTAATATGGCTTGCCAGGGGCTTGAAAGGTTGCACTGTCTTAAGGCAGAGCAGGCAAATGCATCATCTTTTGGGGGATGCATCTTCTCCTGTCTGTCCTAAGGACACCTAATGTTGTATTCCCTTTAGGAATGTTTTTCCCCCAAAACCCCTCCCCCAGAAACTGTAACCTGGCCTGGGTTACCTGCCCCCTGGTCTCCTGACCTATAGCCATCGGACAAGTAACCTGACCCCGACCCCAAAGGTGATAAAAACCCTTCTCCCCCCCCATGTGATCTCTCTCTCTCGCTCTGAATTCCCTTCAAGGAATAAAGGCCTTGGAATACATCCTGGGGTAAGGGGGCCTCTTTTGTAACTCTCTCTACCCTATTCTGTAATTCCCTCTTCCAATACTCCCCCTAAATCTGGGCTGGCAGCTTGTGGGGGGGTGAAGGGACAGGAGAATTTACAACCTAAGAAGCTTTTGACTTCTATTAACAACAAACAGTTCACTCTCTTGTATTTCCACAATGCACCCCTCACCTCCCCACTCAATTTTTGTAGTGTCTAGAACTTACTGTCGTCATTATAAGTTATGCTAGAGTTCATCTGAGCTAATCAGCTTTTTCTGTTTGCAGTTTGTAGTAGTGATAACCTCTGTCTGCCCCAAACCATGAAATATTATTTGTATTACCCTCCCAGTGGTCATGGACAATATCTCCTTATGTGTGACACAATGCAAAGCAGATGAAAGATGGTTTCTGCTGTAAAGATCTTTAAATAAAAGGCAAGAGACAAGGACACAATGAGACAATGTCAGCAAATAAAGAGCTGCTCTTCACCTTTCATGAGTGTTTAGGGAAGAGCATATGTTATGACTGTTCAACAAGAAAACTAATCTTCCCTCAAGGTATGAATATTTCACAATGTCTGGAAGAATCCACTTAACAATTCAGGAGCCACCCCATCCTTTGAGGAATGCTGCCTGTGGGCCTTACTTCGCCTCTTCACTACAGGCAGCTCTCTTGCTTTGAGAACTACTCTCTCTTCTGCTTTATTCCAAAGGCAGCTGCTTTCCAGTATATTTTAATAAAGCCATGTGAGCTACATTATTCCTGGCCAATGTGTGTGGGTAGTACAAGATAGTTGTGGGTAGTACAAGCTAGTTCCAAGATAGGGCCCTAGTTGCCGACTGAGGTTTCTTGTTTCTGCTGTGTGTGCTTGATGGTTTCTGAAGCCTCTGTGGTGTGTCTGTGCGCTGGCGTAAGAGTGGCTAGGACCCATGGAGGCTATCACAATACAAATAACAACATCAGTAATTAAGCACTGGAGAAGGATTCTTCTGAATTAATTTTTTCTCAGAGTAGACAGGAAAATGAGAAGAAGGGCTTTAGACAAACTCTGTATTCCGTGATGCATTTTCTTTTCCTGGCTAGAAGGTTCAGGCAATAGGACAGCGTGGAAAAAGCCCTGCCTATTGCTAGAGTTGTGTTCACAAACTGGGCTGTCTCTGGGCTCACCCTGACTGCAGGATGAATCACACACGGCCTACCCGTGCTCGCCTGTCCCTGCTCACCCAGGGTGAAGCTGGGTCACAGCCCCTCAGCGCTGCGTAACGAGGCACGCTCGTGTGAGCAGCCACAATGGCTTTGCTGATGCACAGGGACTCGCTTGGAGGCCACAACTTACTGGAGCCCACTTTTATTGGTCCAATGTTCATGTGCCAAGCTGGTGGCTGGCAGTGGAGTAAGACCTTGGCTGCCTTTGGGGAGATTCATCTATAGCTTCTTTTTATCCCTGAAGCTGCCTACACAGAGCAGCTGCAGCAGCACAGGCCCTTGTAGGATTTGTCCCCTCAAAGCTGCCTCTTCCAGAGATGATGTTTTCTCCTCTGTGAAGCCAAGGCTAACAGCATCAAGGCAAATCATGCCATGCAAACTCAGGCAAACAGCTTTACTTAAGTACAGTGAGAATTTGTATTCTGGCAGCTACACTGATGACTTGGATCTTGGGGGGGAAATTGAGCAAACCTCCGGTGCTGACAAGGCAGAAGGATTTCTTAAAGCATTTTTTCATTTCTGTAATTAATATGTGAGGAGCTTTTTCAATGTGTTGAGGGGAGGCAGGGGAGAGCCAGGCAAAAAAGAATAAGAGAGGCAATACTTTGCCCATGACTTAAAACTGAAACCACAAGAGTCAGCTGCTAGGCCCCCTGTGTGGCACTCGGGAATCGTGGCTCTCCTATCACTGATTTACCAGACAAAGGCATTCTCTGCATTGCAACACAGAGCCTTTTGTAGACCAGGCTGGTATCCTCAGAAGAAACCATGGTGAAAACCCCCAGCCCTGGAGGACTCTGCAATCCAAGCTGGCAGAGAACCAGCTGCTGTGGGATTTGCCCCTGGGAATGCCTTGCTTTTTCTATTTTCCTTTGAGCTGTGGCCACATTTCACTTTGATTACTCATGTTTCTTTTTTGGGGTTTTCTTCTTTTTCATTTGTGCTTATTTGTCTTTCTGGCTTTTTGTGCCTTGTTCGTCAGACCGGTGTGTTGCACCATGACCTGCAGTCCTGGAGTAGAGGGAAAGGAACACGTGTGTACAGTGTGTAAAAGTGAGTCTTGACATACTGAAGGAGGCCTAGGACCAGTCTTCACTTTGTTGTGTCCCCATTTCACATAGACCAGTGTAGGGTGCTCTGGGAAAGCCTGAAATTTCACAGAATCACAGAACTTTTAGGGTTGGAAGGGACGTCTGGAAATCATCTAGTCCAACCCCCTGCCAAGTCAGGGTAACATAGAGCAGGTTACACCTCTTCTGCTTTGAGACAGAACTGAAACCAAACGAAAAAGTTACCACAACACATTCCCATTCACCCTCTGCACAATCACCAGGACGAGATTCTAAAAGAGCACCTCCACAACTACGCCGTTAATTTATCGAGGCGCGGGACTGTGGCTCAGCTCTTCACTGGAAGCACTTCCCTTTCGGAGAGCGGTAAGCGAGCTCCTCCCCCGGCGGAGCGGGGCCGGCGGGAGCAGTGGCGATGGAGCCGGCGCTGGGCCCGCAGTTCGAGGATTCCCTGTTCGAGCCGAGCCGGGAGCGGCGGGCGGGCGGCGGGGCCGGGGCTGCGTGCGGCGCCAGGCACTGCGAGCCCCGGGTGAGCAGCCGGGGCTGCGGGAGGGCGGGCAGCGACGGGGCTGTGTGTGCTCTGCCTGTGTTCTCTACGTGCTCTCTGTGTGTGCTCCGTGTGCCCGCAGTGGTTCCACAGCGCGGCTGATGGAGGGGAAGGCACCGGCGACATCACGGACATCAAATTCCGGGCGGACTGGGCGTTCCGGCAGCGGGACTTCGAGGTATTTCCAGGGCGCTCGCACGGGCCGGGGAAGTTGTGTGGACACACACTGGGGCGGTCCTGCAGTCCCCGGTGTGCTGTGCCAGGGTACACTGTGCACCGCGGCCTGCGGGTTAATCCCGCTCCTGGTCCGTGCTGAACGCCGAGCAGGGCCGGGCAGGGCCGGGCTGCGGAGGAGATGGGTGTTGTGCCCCGATCCATCCGGGAGTCAGTCTGCAGCAAAGTGGTAGGAACGCGGCGCTGCCCCGGAACTGATCCCGGGCAGGCGGGCCCTTCGCAGCGGTTCAGCCGTGAGCTGAGCGGGTGGCCGCCGAAGTCGTGATCAGAGTTTGGCATGTGTGTTTCTCAGCGCCTGGGTAATGTCGTGTCCCGCACAGGCTGTCAGATGGCTGGCACCACGAGGCTGCGGGTCACCTTTCTCAGAGGTGTTCCATGGAATCTGTAGTGGCCGTCAGTGGCGGAGCTGTCCCTGCATGAGTCGTGCCGGGGCTCTGCTGCCTCCGCTCGCTCCGGTTCTGCCTTTGCCGTGCACGGACGGTGCCCGTGGCTTTTCCTGCCCGCGGTGGTCCCAGACCTCACTGTGTACGTCCTGAGCCGCATTCCTCACCAGCGATGCTCTCCTGCCTTTCGCAATCCTAGTTGCAGGATCTAGTCTTCGTTACCTTGTTTCCTTGTTGAAATCTACATCTCCGGGCATTGTTTCAGGCGGAGCTGCTTCTTCCAGCCTATGGTTTGCATTACAGGCTCCCTGATTTCAAAGCCCTCCAGCTGTCTTCTGACTCTGCTCCTTTCACCTTGCCCATTGGATTTGTAGATCTTTTTGTATCCCAGTTGGCACTGGTCCTGATGTTACTTCAGCAGCACTGCAGCCCTGTGTATACCTGACAGTTATTTTCTAGTCTCAGCTGAGATGCTCTGAAGGGATTCATAAAAGGCTGCTGATAGCAGAACTGTCTCAGGCTGTGGTCAGATGTAGCTGCTGACCCTCAGGAAAAGCAGCTTTCTCCTTGCTGTGATTCCCAATCAAGAGAGAAAAACACCTACTCAGATCAGCATTGCTTCCTAGCTCCTTTTTGTTGCAGTGATTCATGTTAGAAATGTTTTCAGTTTTAATGCTAACCTAGATCACTGGTAGAACAAGAACCAGAGCTTGATTGCACATAAAATTACTGATTTGGAAGCATTGACCTTAGAAAGGGGGCTGGAAATATGTAAATAGGGGTAGTAATCTCTTCTCTCATTGTCAGTTTTTTACTTCAGGATAGGCCACTTAATAGGAAATGTCAAGGACAGCAGTGATCTAAGCTGTGCCTGTTTTTAGGATATAGAATCTGCTTGGGATTCATAATGCCTGAGCCTTGCCAGGTTATATCCCTTTGTCACACAGCAAGGCAAACAGGGTTGTCCTCAACCCTCTGATCCATTTTCACCAGTGGCTGCTGCATGTATTGGGCAGAGGGGAGCTCCCTCTTTTGCTTAAGAATGAATGTGAGCTCAGCATCAGGAAAGAAAAGTATTTCAGCCATTTTGCTAGGAAGTATTTAGGGTATTTAGAAGCTCTTTCTGTTAGAACCATTAAAGTTTGCAAGGAATAATTAAATACTCATTTTGAGAGATGGGAGAATGAGCACTGCTCTTTAGTCTTCTCTCTGAGCACTTACACAAAGGGAGAGAAATCAAGATTCCAGACTTAGCTTCACTGAATACTTAATTTAATGTATTTAAATGTTAATTGGAGCCTTGGTGAGTGCCCTGAGCATTAAGCTGCAGAAGTATTGCTCATTCTTGCTTTTTTCCTTAGCCCAATTAATATTTATTTCAAGTACATTAAAACCAGCCTACAGGAACAATGGAGATTCACCTTCCTTGTGGTATTCTCTGACTTACTGATTATTTGAGGTTCAGACCTTCCCATGGAGAATGTCATGGTTTTGAAACAAGGTCCCACAGATTTAGGATGAGCACTCAGATCACTGAGCGGGGGGAAGGATGCCTTGTGTGACATATTACCCAGGTTAGCAGATGATCCCTTCTGGATCAAGTGTGCTGGGAGAGAGGTGGACAGAGGTGTGGTGAATCCTGCTTGGGCCTAAACATGAGTTAGAATTGAGACTGCTCATCACCATCTAGGCTTGGCTGTGTAGTACTGGGGCCTTGCCTCTCACTCACACAGGTAGTAGCTGAGTCTGGAGAAATGCAAATGTGGACTTCAGGTTCTGAATTCCCTTTGTGACTGTAGTCCTAAAGAGAATGTGCTGTCAGGCTTGCTTTTAAATGCAAATCTCTCCCTGTTTTGTTGGCTTTTCTTCCTGTCACACTCCTAGAAAGCCCTGTGTGAATACTCAGACTGCCTGCTACTCTTACCTGCCAGCAACATTGCAATGAGACGCGATGTCCAGGAGGGCCAGGCTCGGTGTTTGTCTCGCCTAGGAAGGCACAAGGAGGCTCTGGATATTGCAGAAAAAATGGTAAATAATGCAGTCTTTCTTTTAGGCTCTGAACATGAAAACATTGCCAATAGTTCTTTTATACACACCATTTTCTGGAAAAATAATTTTCATGTGTATAATCCTTCAGGATGTTCAGTGCTCAGAGTATTTGGTAAACAGAGGGTAACTGTCACTGCAGATATAATCACTCTTTAGAAACTGGAACACCCTGTACCACAATGAGCTCCCTGTGCAGGGAAACTGGTAGTCCTGGAAGGGACTAAATATCATGCTCTGCCAGGCAGAATTAATGCAATGTAATAGGAATTATAAGAAAGGGAATAAATGAGTGCTTAAATCTTTCCACTATACAAGTGAGAGTTCAAAACTCCCTTTTATTTCCATATACTTGCTGCCAAACTGCCACCATGAAGAGTATCTAGCTACAAATTGAGTTTTTCCCATAAAGGAAAAAGTCCAGAGGCTCTGAAGTCTGCTAGAATATTATTGATGTTTTTTATTTTATATAAAAGATATTTATGCTGCAAAGAAAGGCAGCTGTAGAACACTCTGAAGGCAAATAAACAAATGACAGCATTTAGGACTTTCTTGCCACAGACTGGGACAAGGCAGCTAGAAGGAATGCTGTCAGCTTGATTATGCAAGATCTGTATCCCATTGTATCATTTTAAATAAAGTGCATCATTTTGTACAGTTTAAAAATTACCTTGTTATATTTGTATGTCATTATTTAGGGAGACATTTTCTGAAGCTCTGAAGGATGATTCTGTTCTACTCCTGTTTTTAATCTATTATCTTTTGTTTCTAGAGAAACAGCGCTACTAACACAGATCACTTAACAACGGTTCTCAACCTGCAGTTTTCCATTTACCAGGGTCTGGAAAATGTAGAAAAAAAGATGATGTGTCTACAGCAACTGATCTGCTTACATCCTTTCAATCCCTGGTTCTGGAAGTTACTTGCTGAAGCTTATATGAGCCTTTTACAGAATTTGTCTCCATTGGTCATTCCAGAAGCAAATCTAAATCAGTCTGAAGAGGTCTGTGTAAGTAATAGCAGTTTCAAAACATCGACTGGCAGAGAGATTAATTTGCAGCCTCACAGATCACAGGACCAGAAAGAAGGACCTTGGTTCAGCCTTGCTGCAGAAACAAAGGGGGAGAATGTAGTGACTTGTCCCAGCAGCCAAGTGGTGAAAGAATTCCTCTGCACTTCAGGAGAACTGGAACAGACAGACAAAGAGAAATGTGCAGACTTCAAGTCCTGGAAGCAGAACATGTTAAAGAAAATTAGGATAAAAGCATGTGCTTCGTTTATTAGAGCAAGGTAACTCTGTTTTCTTAGAATAATGTTAAGTTTTCTCAGTCAAAAACAATATAAAGCATATTTTTCCCAGTTTTTGTTTCCAGTTTGTATTTTCAATTCAAATGTTTATTTCAGAACTGGCATCACTAACTTAGAAGCATCCTACTGTTGCTTCAGATATAAAAAGCAAAATCTGCTTAGTGTGGTGGCTGTGAAGAGTCTGAATCTGAGTGGAAAGAGTAAATCAGTGTCACACACAGCTGAAAAGTAAAGAGTTTTTAATGAGCTTATAATGTGAATCTTTTCAAGTAATTATATACAAAAGGGTCTGTTCTTCAACAAATGCTCCTGCTAGACCATTGCTGTTCCCTGGTCTGGTATTAAAGATGCAGTAGCAGAAGTGCCCCAAAGGGAAGGCATAGCCAGTCTTCCCTCTGCGAGTGCCACCTGTCTTATTTGCTTGAAGCCTCATGCTTGAGTGAAAATGTATTTTATAATAATACCCCAATCTGCATAATGGATGAGCCTGGAAAATGAACTCTGTGACAGCTGATTGACAGGGCTGCATTAAAATGTTCTTTCCTTTTCTTTTCCCTCTTCCTAAAACTCTTGCATACAGCAAGAATCCTCAAAACACAATCTTTCAAAGAGATAATTAGGAACTGGTTTTGTTAAAATAATCTTAGATGATTTTTCCCCCTCTTTCCTCTTATTATATAAAATAAAAAATGTATCAGTCATTGAATGTTTTTAAAGGCATGTTATGAATGTCCAGAAATGTTTATAGAGAACACTTTATAACTGTCCTACTGGGGCAAGATTTAAGAAATGAAAAAAGCCCAAATAGTAGCTTTTAACTGTACTCAGACTAAGAGGTAAAGACTTTAATTGCTGCTCGGAAGAAGTTCATTGATTTAGTACTGATATTGAATAGTGAAGGCACATTTATATTAATAATTTGTGTTGCTTGTTTCAGTGTGTATGGTTCAGAACTGAGGCAGTTATAAATGGTGGCATTTCCTTGCTTGGCTGCACAGTTTCACAGAGTGTTACTGTGCCTTATATTTGCAGATGCACTTGCACAAGAAAAGCCCTGCCCAAGGCTTAGGCAGGTTGTCTAATATTTTCAGGTCTGTTGGATTTTAAGTGGGATGTAGTTGTTGTATAAATGTATGTGCAGGATAAGTTGCACCTGGAAAAGGGATGTTAATATTGCTTTTTGTAGAAAATAAGGTTCTCTGTTAATGCATCAGGAATAATTGATCCTCATAGTTTTGAAAAAAAATGGAGTATTTTTTTGCTTAATTTTCAATGAAATTTCATTCTTTTTTATACTAGGTTGATGCAAATTTTGAAACAAAAATGCTTCATAAATTAAAAATACGTTCCATTTTTACTTGGAACCAACAAACCATCTGTAAATTCAGTGAAATTTTAACTGAGAAATTCAGATTTGTAAATTCTGATGTTTACAGTGTTCAAATGAAAGTTTGCATCTCAGATCTTGAGTCTTATCCTTAAAAATGCACACCATTATTTAAAACACCAGCTTCACTTAACTTCAGTAAATGGGATAAAAAAGTTTGTTGTTTCTCTTTTTGCATAAAGCTTGAATTATACATATTTTCACTAACAACACTGCTAAGTTCTAATGGCCCCTTGGTTAAGTATTGTAGAATGATAAAATTGGAAGGGGCCTTAAAGGTCATCCTTTCTTGGCAAAAACATGATCTAGGCAAGATGGCCCAACACCCAGTCCAGCTGAATCTTAAAAATGTCCAACACTGGGAAATCCTCACCTTTCTTGAGGAGATTGTTCCAATGATTGATCTCATTGCAAAATACTTTCCTCTTGTGTCCAGTTGGAATCTCTCCAGAATAAACATTATGCCTACTCTCCTTCATCTTTTCCATGTGGTTCCCTGAAAAAGGGAGTCTCCATCTTCTTTGTAGCTGCCCTTTAAATGCTGAAACATGGTGAGGAGATCTCCTCTAAGCCTTTTCTCAAGTCTGGACAAACCCAGTTCTCTCAGCCTGTTCCCAAATGGCAGGTTTCCCAGTCCTTTGATCACCTTTGTGGCCCTTCTCTGGGCCCTAATAAATTCTCTAAAACTGATGTTTATCTCTGCAGTAATGCCCATCATGAATTTCAGTGAGTTCTCAGGAGATCATGCAATATGTCTTTATGTCCCTAGAAGTGTAAAATAAGCATAATACTATTAATCTATCTAACAGTGGTTTTGAGACAAATGTATAGATACCTGGATATTTCCTCTGCTGACCTGTTTTACAATCCTTGTATGAGGAGGACTCTGGAAACTGCCACTGTTCTTACTGGTCGAGTGATGGGGTCCTGCGTGACATAAACCTCAGTCGTGAGCAGAGTGTGTAACCTTCACCAGTTCATACTTGTGACTTCTGGGGCACAGCTTGGAACATAAAACTGATGAACACTTTCAGAAAATAATCCAGGGTTGGCCTGGAGGATGTTTGATATTTGTCCAAAACCTCACACTTGTAGATTTTCAGGTTCCACAGGCAAAAATGTGCTGCTGTCTTGTTAGGCTGTAGTATGGATGCAGGATACCTGATGACTTACAGGTCTGAGCTTAGCTTTTGAATGGTGTGATTAATATATGGGGACAAAAATGTTTGCATAGAGCAACCAGCGCTATTGCCATATTGTTTTTCAAAAATACTTCTAGGTAGTTCTGTAGCACAGATATACAATGTCCATGTTAGATTGATACACATATATTGACTTGGCAGTAGGCAAAAGTCAGAAAGAAGAAAGTGTTAAAAGTGTTAATTAAAGTACTAAACATTTTGGTTGTTTTTAGGCCTGCTGACTTACTCTTTTTCCAGCTGTGCCAATTCTTAACTGCCTTTCTCATTCCAGGCTTTTACTTCAGCTTACCCAGTCACAACAGTTGTCCTTTGTACTAGAGAATAACAGAAAAAATCAAAAAGAAATTGATGACAAAGTGGCTCTACTTGGTTTCGATGAAAACTCCTTGCTGTTGATGACCAAAGTAAGAGGATGCTTCATTGTGTGCAGGGTCTCAGTTCTCTGTGTGGACTGGTTGTGCTCAAAGCATGACACCCCTGAGCTAATTAACTGTGCCAGGAAGCACAGGGAATAGCTGGGATAGCTGGGGCAGGCTGCTGGCAGGGTGTTACCTGGAACTGACAGAGGTGCCTGTAGAGCTCTGGCCTGTGTCACACAGGTGGATCTCTGATCTGCTGAGATTCTCCTTTCAGGAATGTGCAGCGTTGTTAAGTTTCTCACTGGACTTGTATTTGCAGGTGCATCAGCACTATGTATTTCCTGGGATGCACATTTTATCTCAGGAGTTTTAGATGCCCCAAAGTGAATCACTAGTTTTTGATGGCCACAGCAGTATTAAACACTTGTGTAAAAAGTATTAAATAATTCCTTAAAAAGCCAGAGACTTTCTCTTGCATTTCTTTCTTTTGTTTAACGTACTGGTTTCTAGTTTTACAAAAGTAACAGAGGTATTTAAAGATTTTTTTACTTTTATGGTAAAGATCAAAACGAATCCAACGAGATTCTAACACTGCCGTCAGCATTACAGCTTTAAATGACAGCCAGGCCACTGCCGGGCTGCAGGCCATGAGAGGGCAGTAGCACCTCAGGGTTGGGAAAGGCTGGGAAATGAAACTTCTCTCCTTGCTTCCCTTGCTCGGACATGCCCCAGGAGGAAGCTCAGTGTCGATGCTGATGCAAGGTGAGCACTGAATGCAGAGCTGGCGTTGAGATTTCTGCTGCTATTCAGAATGAACTGTGCAAGTGCAGCCAGAAGCTGGAGGGGTTGTGCAGTGCTGAGCTTTGGTCTCAGCTCTCCCTGAATGCAGAAAGCCAAGGCAGGCAACTTCACCATGGCTCGGAAACTTCTCCAGGATGGTGTGTGGTTCATGTGACTAGGGCTTTGTCTGTAAAGATCTGTTATCAATGCCATGTTTGATGGAGTTTTTTCTGAAAGTTATTGTCCTGATTCCCTTCTTTCTTTCTCTTTTTGCAGGCTGTGGGGCAGGATCTTATACCAGAAAAACTAAAAGAGGAGTTTCAGGGTGAGGTGAAATGCATAGGCCCTTCAGCATTGTCATCACTGGTAACTGCTTCAGTCATGGAATTTGAAATCAAATGGTTTGGTAATCTCCTGGATGATTTATGTCACTTTGACAGACAATTTTATTCAGATACTTATCTCCCACCGTCAGTAACATAGACATTTTGTTGTATTTATTCTTGTATCTCCAAATGATTATGGCATGTTATATACAATAAAGTTCATATTACATTTTTTAAGAATTCTTACTGTATTTCTTTTAAGAACAGATATAAATATTTGTATTTGAACTCTTAACCTGGCATCCTTTTCATCGTTCACGGATGTGTTTGTATTTAAAATTATAAGGAACACAGTGCAAAATCAAGCTTTCAGCTTTTTGAAGTAGCTTTCTATCATAATCCTGACCAATTTGTGCTTGAAGTGACTGGGATTTTTTTGAGGCTTGCAATGCCAGTGGGATGGAAATTTCATTTCTGATGTCCAATTTGAAAGTTTCTTGGTATCAAATTTGATGCTGTTGCATTTAGAGTCATGAAATTAGCCATTTTCTTAAGTAATTCTTTTAAAATTTCTTGATTAACAGTATAGTGATTTCCTGTTCAGAGATGGATAGCTAGAAATATCAAATGTATTTATGCTGAGAAATTTTCAATAACAATAACTCCATCTATTTTAGGAAGGAAATCTAATTAATATTTAACTTAAAACTAAGAGATTTTCTCTTTTTGAAGCCAAGTGTTTGTTACAGGCATCAAATAAGCTATAGTTTCGTGTTCTGGGAGCTTAGATGAGAAGGAGAAAAACTGACAAGGTTGTTTATATGTACTGAAGAATGTTTAGTCAGATCATATCATTTGTAAAAGCCTGCAAGGAAGATTTTGCTGTAAAAACTGGCAGTGTTGTTTCTGCCTCATCCAGCTCCTTCTGTTGTGCTTTCAGTTGATAGTGACAACACTTTGCTTTGCTTTCTCAAGCAGTGGTGCTGTGTGCTTTGGGCATCTAGAAGAAGGCAAAGATCCTCCTGTAGTTTCTTTCACTTGAAATAGTTTACATTTCAGACATACATGGTGTGATCTTCCCCTACCTTCTCTTAAACTGTGAGACTTAATTTTTATGTAGCTTTCTGTAAAAGTGTTCTATAATGGATGTAGTTTAAAACTAGGAATCTCTTAGACATACTTTGCTGCCCCTTTCTTCGTGTGTTTTCTTTCTGGAGTACTAAAGAGTGCCAAAATCTTAAATAATTCAAAATTGAATGAAGATTCAGCGTATGTGAATTGTATCTGCTACTTTTAGATGAATTTTAAAGCTTTAAGATACTTATTAGGGAACCAATTATGAATCATAGAATGGTTTGGATTGGAAGGGACATTAAAGATCATCTAGTTTCAACCCCACTGCCACAGGCAGGAACACCTACCACTACACCTCTCTGGGCATCCTGTTACAGTGTCTCACCATTCTCACAGCAAAGAATTTCTTCCTAATATCTAATCTAAATCTGCTTTCTTTAAGTTTAAATCCATTCCCCCTTGCCTTGTGACTACAGGAGAAGTCACCCTTGTAAGAGTCCCTCTCCAGCTGTCTTGTATCTTCCTTTATGTACTGGAAAGTCCCAATGAGATCTCCCCAGAGCCTTTTTCAGGCTGCAGAGCACCACTTGTCTCAGCCTTTCCTCATAGGACAGGTGCTCCCTCTCTCTGAACATCTTTGTGGCCTCCTCTGGACTCACTTCAACAGGGCCATGTCATTCCTGTGCTGGAGACCCCAGAGCTGACTGCAGCCCTGCAGGTGGAGTCTCACCAGAGCAGAGCAGAGAGGCAGAATCCCCTCTCACCCTGCTGCCCAAGGGACTTTAGATGCAGCCAAGGACAAGTTTGTCTTTCTGGGCTGCAAACACACATTGCTGGAACATGTCCAGCCTCTCATCCAGCAGCACTCCCAAGTCTCAGCAGGGCTGCTCTGGCTCTGTTCATTCCCCAGCCTGGATTGATACCGGGGGGTTGCCCAAGCACCTTGCACTTGGTCTTGTTAAACCTCATGAGATTCTTGAGCTTGTCCAGGTCCCTCTGGAGGCATCCCATCCTCCAGGTGTGTCAACAGCACCACTCAGCTTGGTGTCATCTGCAAATGTGCTGAGGGTGCACTCAACCCCTGACTGATGAAGAGGATGAACGCTTGGTGTGGTTTAGCCCTCTGCTAAGTTGACTGAAACTTCTCCAGAAAAATGGAATATTGCTTTCAGCCACGTCAAATTATTTTTGATAGTTTGGTGAGTTAATGTGATTAAACCACATCCTGGTCAGCTGGTTACAAAAGATGATGACTTGGCAAGTATCCTTGGGTGAGCATTAGTGCACTCATAATGTACCACAGAAGATTTGGTTTAGTCATGCGTGTGCTTTGCTACGTGGAAACTTCTGTGTGCGTTTGTGCAGCACTATAGTCAGGTGGCAATGAAGGGCTGGGGATGCTTCTAAGACTAAGAAAGAGGTGTTGTAATTCTTCAGAAGCGACCGTCCACAATGTGTTGTAATTAATTACAATGTTGGCATCAACTGGAGAATCTTACAGCAAAGACAGCAAAACGTGGAAAGCTTAATGCTAAACATGTCAGCAAAAAAATGAAACATGGAACATCTCCCACTTTCTTCTTAAACTGAAGGCCATGAGTAGCCACATAAAAAGGCTGTAATTTGTTTTGTTTCAGCTGTTAGGACATCAGAACACAGCTTTTGTAGGACCAGGTGTGTATAGACATTTAATGGAAACTCACCAAATTATTTGGCTTCACAAATAGCACTGGAACTGTTTTAGCAGCAAATTAAATACTTGCCAAACGTTGTCATTTTGCAACTGAGATGTCCAAAATACACAGCAGCTAGCCAAGGCGATTTGGAAACTTTTTATTGTCTGTTCATATTGGTTGACTTGACATTGTCTCTTAAGCTGGGAACACAAAGGTTAACTCCCCACTGGCTCCAGGAATTAGTGGTAGCTCTTAAGAACAGGCAGTATTTTCTAAAACATAACAATAAAGCAAAAATTTTTGTTTTAACTACTGCAAAGAAAAGATGATTGCTGTTCTGAATGTGTCACATAGTTACTGTTCCAAATAACCAGTGTTGCACTGGGCTATAAAATGTTCCTTTGTCCCATTTTTGCCTGGCTACCTCTCAGCTACTTCGGTTCCTCCTGTTTTGGAGGAACCTCCTCCTGCCTCTCCCTCTTTTGTGCCTCTTCTAACTCCAGTTTTCTGTTTCTGATCATGTCTCAAGAGGGGCTTTGCATTTCCATTTTGCATTGAATGCTTCATTGTTGCTTCTACATTCTGCATAATTTTACATCTGCCTGTAATAGATTTCTTCATGATTTGGCATTTATGATATTATTGTTGGTATTAGTACATGTATCAGTACTCCATTCTGAGTTAAACAGCAAATTGTAGTATTGCAAATTGCAAGTGAGAATTCACTAATAGTTACTGAGGTTTGATTTTGTTATTTTAACCCTTGTTTGTGGTACAGGTGCTTTTGGAAGGACCCTCTGCTGCTGATTCTGATGCTCCTGAAGTGATTACAAACACCATTATGTGTCTTGCTGCTGAGTATTTGAATACTGCTGTCTTTGAGGTGAGGGAATGTGTTAGTGCTGTGTAATGTTAACACAGTCTTCATCACAGAATCATCAAATGATTTGGGTTGGAAGGGAACTTCATAAGTCATCCAGTTCCAACCTTCCTGCCTGAGGGGTTTGGCAGGGAACTTCCCACTCGACCAAGTTGCTCAAAGCCCCGTGCAATCTGACCTTGAATGCTGCCAGTGATGGGGCATCTGTAACTTCTCTGGGCAACCTGTTCTAGTGCCTCACCACCCAAATCATAAAAAAATTCTTCCTTGTGTCCAGTCTAAATCTACCCCCTTTCAATTTAAAACCTGTCATCCTGTCACTGGGTGGAGGTTTGACCTTGGCCTGATGCCAGGTGCCCACCCTGATGCTCTCTCACCCCCTCTCCCCAGCAGCACAGGTAAGGACAAAATGAGATGGATAGAAAAAAGACCTGTGGTTCACAATAAAGGCAGTTTAATAGAGAAAAATCAAAGGCTGCACAAGGAAACAAAGGAAAACAAAAATTTATTTATTCTCTATTTTCATCAGCAGGCAGTCATTGTAAAAATGAGGAATCAAGGGTTGTAACATGGAGTCCTGCTTGTGCTCCCAGCTTACAGGCACCTTTATTGCTGGTAGTAGCAAAGGGGTTTTAGGTAATGCCAACTTCTGCCTTCTTTCTGGTATACATACACAAGCTAGATGAAAAATGCAAGCAAATCCATTTTGATAGCAATCTGGGAACCCAGGTGGGACTCTGTGGGCTCCCCACCTGGTGAGTGTGGTGATGGCATATGACACAGCCCAGTACTGGGTGAGTTCATCCAATCATCCTTGCAGGATCCACACTCCCTGGGAAGGTAGCTGAAACTGAGGACAGCATCAGTCATCAGGGGGCTCAATAGGTAAGGTAAAATGGGGTTCACTGGTGACAGAAATCCTGGAAAACTAGAAGAAAATTGATGGTACTTCAGGATTCCCATCAAGCTGGATGTAATTCTGTGTCAGTATGAATGGCTGGAATGCTGGAGGGGAGACCCTCCAAGCAATGGCCCTGGGGAGGTTCTTTCCATGACTCAGTTGACCTTCCTGCCTCCTGAAAGATACACTGTAAGGCACAGTTGCTGCAGATATGCAAATCCCTGCTCACTATTCCCCATCACCTTCTTGTCCATCACAGGACAAGCTGGAAATCATTTCCAAAAACTATTGCTCTATGACCTCCCCAGGAATGGAGGTGCAGTTGGCAGACCTAGTGAGGGTCCTGGAAAAGGAGAAGGAGTAAGGGGTGCAATGGGAGGAGTAACACCTGGATAGTCTTTGTTTTCTATGAGGAATAACAGGGTATGGCCAGGGAACTGCCTGTCTCACAAAGGAAAAAAAAAGGCAGCAGCCTGTGGAAGAACTGGCAAACTGATTACAATGGACATGGAGAAGGCTGAGGTACTCAATGAATTTTCTACCTCAGTTTCACTGGCAGCCTCTCCACTTATGCCTCTTGAGTTGATGGCTCTCACGGCAGGCACTGGGGAAGCAAAGTCCTTCCTACTGTAAGAGAAGATCAGGGTCGGGAGCACCTGAGGAACCTGGACACACCTAAGCCTGTGGGACCTGGTGAGATGTGCCCTAGAGTCCTGAGGGAATTGCCTGGTGGAGTTGCCAGGCAATTCTCCATGATATTTGAAGTCATGGAAGTCAAGTGAAGCCCCAGGTGACTGGAAACAGACTGTGGAAGAAACAATCAGTGAAATGCTCCCAGGTTCACAGGCAGGAAGCACAGGGAATGTCCTTGAGCACAGGCTCCTCTGGGTGCCTCCAGTGTGAGCAGCAATTGCTGGTAGGAGTTGTATGTCCGGGCACCAGGATGCACATTCCAAACCACCTTAATGGGCAGCACTTGCTCACAGGATACCAGCTGAAAGACCTGCAGGGCTAGTTCTGGCTGGGGAAGGGACATGGGGACACTCTGGAAAAGCCTGGCCAAGCCCAGCCTATTCATCCAGCTTAGTTCCAGGGTGTGAATGCAGGGGAAGCTGTGGGTTCCTGGCACTTGCCTGCTCTCTGCTCCCTGTGGTGAGGACATGCACAGAACCAGCCCTGACTGGAGTGTACTCATCACTGTCACCACCAGTAGTGCTCTGACAGGGCAGAGCTTCCCTTCAGAAAGCCCTGTGGCTTTTCTTAGGCTCTGCAGGGGTCCACATGGGGGCTTAACTGCCCTTCAGAATGCTCTGAGGCCATACCTGGGCTTTGCTGGGACCCGTTGGAGGCCCCTGCTGCCCTCCACAGGTCCTCACATTTTAAAAAAGTCTAAACATCCCAAAAAATTCATTTAAAATTGGAAATTCACTTCCGTAGATAATCTGGAGGTTGGTATAGGCTACATTTATTTAAGCTTTTTAGCCCTGCCTAGATCACCTTCCTTCAAAACAGGACAATATAGGAGGGCAGCAGGGGAATCCACCAGGCCTCAGCAAAGCCCAGATGAGATCCTGAGTCACTGCAGAAGGCAGTTAATGGCCTTTGCAGAGTGTGTGCCCAGAGCTAGGTACAGCACTGCAGGTGGGTCTCATCAGAGCAGAGCAGAGGGGCAGAATCCCCTCCCTTGCCTGCTGCCCATGGGGCTTTGGATGCAGCCCAGGACACGTTTGGCCTTCTGGGCTGCACGTGCAAGGTGACAGCTCATGTCCAATAAACCCTCCAGTATTCACAGGTTCTCCTCTGGCTGTTCTCAGTCAGTTCATCCCCCACTCTGCACAGGTACTGTGGGTTGCCCCAGTCCAGGTGCAGCACCTTGCACTTGCCCTTGTTGAACTTCATGGAGTTCACGTGGGCCTCCAGCCTGTCCAGCTCGCTCTGGACAACATCCCTTCCCTCAGGTGACTCACCTGCAGCACTCAGCTTGCTGTCATCCTCAGACGTGAGGGTGCACAGTGTGGTAGCCAAGTTTATCTGAGCCCTTCCCTTGCTGCAGATGGACAGGGCAGGTCAGCACCTGCCATGGCCCTCACGACAGTTCCTGCAGCTGCCTATAAACGTTGCCCTTTATCACTAAGTTGTGGGGGCCTGTTAGGATTTTTAACATAACTCATTGCTGAAATTGTAAACTGACTGTTTTCAATCAAAACTGAAATTTAATTCACTTGATGTTCAAGTTCAGATGTTGTCTGAACCAACACACAAGCTGTTTTCCTGATCCAGCTGAAATTAACTCTTAACTCACACTGGTCCTTCTGGATTATTAGCTTGACCCTTTCATTAGCCATGTTCTCCAAAACTTTTGCAGGCAAACTGTCTTGCCCCACAGAGGTGAAAAAAGCTCCATTGTGGTCTTCACAGGTCATGGCCTGAGGAAATCAAGGTCTACAAACTTCTCCCCACATGCCCCTCTGTACCACCCCAGCTGTGCCACAACAGGATCAGTGAAATGAACCACATTTAGAAGGAAAATCTTAATTAGTCTGTTAGGACACCTTAATTCTGTTCCTATTGATTTCAGAAGAAACAAATACATTTCTTCTTCATCTGGGCTTTGACTGCATAGGACTCATTCAGCTTTTGAAAGAATAGAGTAAAGTGTACAGGGCAAGAGAATATGAAGAAAAAAACTCTTTATTTGAATGGTTGCTGTATTCAGATAATTAAGTAGAATTATCATAGGAATGAAAATCATATTTACCTTCTCCCCGAGGAATCAAAAAAATGTTGCTATGTACAGAATTTACAATTATATGCAATAGTTGATTATTATTATGGACTCCAAAATTTGGTATTACCAGTTAAAACACCCATGCTAAAGCTAGAGCAGGATGTGTCCATCCTGTACTTTTCATAATGTTCTTTAAACTTTACAGGTATGCTTCCAAAATGATTGCTCTTCCAAGGATGAGAAACCTTCTTCACCTCTATACAATTATCACTATCCAGTCTACATATTAAATTGTATTCCTTTTTGAGTAGGTGAGAAGTCAGGGAAAACAGGCCAGAAGTACAAGTGTGTTTAGGGTTTTGTTTTCTGTTGGAGTCAGATGAAAGATGATACAAAGCAGGTGTGGAAAAAAAAATATCTACTGATAAATCAACAGCTGTTAGGCATCTTGGTAACTTTGGATGGAAATCGTTTGTTTCACAAATTTTCTTACTTTTGCTTACAGAAGCTTCCTTAGGTTTCATGGATTATTTAGCAGAAAGTTTTTCTGGTTTGGTTCAAGCTGCTGAACCCCTGTAACTTCCTTTGTAACTCTAATCTATGGGCACTACAGACATACAGACAGTTTATTTTTAAAAATTAGAGGCCATGAAGAACTCAGCAATATCTCACGTTCAATCAGATGACCACAGAAAGGATTTCAACAATCCATGCGCAATTAAATGAACTGGAACTCAGTCTTGGTGTGTTACTAGTAGGACTTTGCTTCTTTAACTGAGCTTCATTTAACTCATCTTCATTTTCCAGTCTGCACCTTCACAGCTGCTCTGCATTAGGAAAGTTGCCCTGAGCTGGCAGGATTGGAGGTTTGCAACCAAGTGTGCTGGGACACACCCGTGTTGCTGCGGAGTGGAAGTGACTGTACGGTGAATGTGTCTTCAGTAACCAGAACTGTCAGTCTCAGCCCAAGTCAAGGGTACCAGGCCGCTTCCTAAGAATCCTTGGGAACAGCTGTCCTCGCTGTGCAGCTCAAACAGAGAGAGCTCTAAGACAGTGATGAGGCAGGACCTGTGCTTCCCTGCCAGCCTGAAGGCAGTCCCCCTAAATCAAGATTAAGGTTTGATGAGAGCACAAAGGTAGCCTGTTGCTGCCAGCATCGTCTCTGCCATGGACATAGCAGCCTTCATTCTCCTTATTCAAGTGCATAAAATGCATAGTAGTGAACTGTGCCTTACCCCCTTTCAGTTGCCTGGACATAAGAAAAACAGTTACTGTCCTTCTGGTACACAAATGTGCCGCCAGGGGCGGGTGATCAGCAGCAGCAGTGTTGCACTGTGAGCAGCATTATTCAGATGTGATCTTCCTGGGATCCTGATGCACCTGAGGTTCACACATTAGCAGCCTTGACTTTTTAATCAGGGAAATGAAGCATCCATAAGCAACAAAACAAGAGGCTTGAAATCATCCTCATTTGTATTATACAGGATTTCTATATTCATCAGTACACAAACGATTGCTAAACAGGTCCTCACTACATTTACTTGCATTTCCAAACAAGGTGGTTATTATGCAAACAGGTTAGCTTTGTGTAGGCATCTCCAAGACGAGCTTAACCCTGTCCTGTTCGGTTCCTCTTGCCTGAGCCTGATAGGTCTGTAAATGTTCATGTTGTTGTTATAGGGAACGGTGGAGTTTTCGGCCATGTACTGTGGCGGATAGTAGCTAGGCTGGATGGCCTTCTGTGGAGGTGGGGGAGTGAATGAGACATAGCTGTGGAAGGAATTGACTCGGTGGAGAGGTGATGGGGGGGAGAAGTTGCTGTTGAATATGAGAGTTCTTGGGGTCTGCTTGCTCTGGTGGGTGCTGCCAGCTGAGAGGCTGCTGAAGGGGTCGGAGAGGGTGTTGGCGCTTCCCTCGTCACTGCAGGGCAGGCTGCGCGGGGGGACCCAGCTCCGGCTGAACAGGAACGGGAGGCTGCGCGGAGGGGTCTTGGGGCCCCGCACGGGCTTGGACAGCGCGTACAGGTGCCGGAACTCCTCGTCAAACAACTCCACAACCTGGCCCGTGAACTTGGAGAGGAGGTTGCGGTGAACCTGGCCACACAGCCACGTGAAGCTGGAAGAGAGACGAGGTAAAGGTTAGAGTCAACGCCGGCCGTCAGGAACGGCAGATCCCCCGCAGGGGTGGTGCGAAAGGCAAATGTGTTTTACTGCTGAAGCTTCTTGTCTAAACACAGGATGAAGATGGTGTCGCAGTTGAATTTCAGGTCAGTTCACATCAGTGCTCTTTGACTTGGATCAATCTTTGTTATTGCAGCTGCCTCTAAAACCTTCAAGAAACCTTGCAAAGTTATGCAACCTCCTGAAGGGAGTGGCGATTCAGATCCACTGCAGGAATAAATGTCAGATACAATACCCAAGATATGGCATCTGTTCCATGGAAAGGAGTTTAGACCCCTCTTTTGGGGACCTCTCTTCCATGCACAATGCTTAAATTCAGCTCTTGCCATGTCTTATCTGCACCCACATAAATTGTACCTTGTACCCTGCAGCATGCCGTGCCACTTGGTAACTCTCAGCCACTCCAAGTGACCTTAAAAAAGACTAGGAAAAAAGAACCATCCTTTGTTTTCATTTTTCCATAATCTTTCTGCATTGGTCAAGAGAAAAACATAAAACTCCAACCTTCCTGTCACGTCCCACACCACAGAACAAGCCACCACACCTGACAAATGCTTGCTTTCTTCACTACAGAGAAAATGAAATTACAAATATTTCCTAAAGCATTTCCAAAAATAAATGTAATACTTTGCTATAAAGTAAGGGAGAAACACCACAATAGTTTTAATTCTGGTAGTTCACAGACACACCTTAGGATAACCCACAGCTTTTAAATTATTTTTCTTTTATGTGCTTCCCTAATCCACTCAGCAAACATAAATTTGTGCTTCTGCAAAACCATAAGCCAGCTGGATTGTGTTGCGCAGGCTGCAATGTCTGAGCAGCAGCAGCACCAATAAAATAAGCACAGTTGAGAGAATTAAATGTAATTACTCCCTGAACTGACCACGGCTTGAGCTGTGCAGCAGAGGATACAGAGAAGTGGTGGATAATGTGAGGTTATTCTGTGTTGGCAAAACTCTGCCATCTGGCAAAACTCAGGTTATTCCTGCGTGACTTTATTAGCTACGCTGGATTTGTATAAGGGCTGCTGAGAGCCAGATTTGGCTGTTAGGTGTGTGCACTTAAAATCTTGTCATGTTTTGATAAAACTCCTGTGAAGCTCAGTGGGACTGACAGCCTGAGCTGATATTGAGGCAGTAAGACAGACAATTTACATCTGCTTGTCCAGAGTATTCCTAAAGAGGGTTGGGTTTGAGGTACACAGCGGTTTTATACTGTTGCTTCAAGAGCAAGAGGAGGAATGAAGAAATCAGTAGTTCAATGCCACTGAGCACCCATACAATTTATACTCTACATTTTATGATTGGACATAAAAACACACAGTAGTTACCAGAATACAGGTACTTCTCATCCACTGTGTTCAAATCATTCTAAATATGGACAGCACAGCAAGCTAACTCCCTGCTGGGTGTGTAGCATCTGCTGTGCCAGCTCAACATTGCCTCTATTCACAAAGCAGTGTTCTCTAAACCTTTGCTGTCCTTCATCCAACTGTTAAAGAGACAATAGGTCAGGAATATGCACACAATTTTTTCTAGGATATCTACACTGAAGGTTACAAACTCATCAAAGGGCTGAGGGCTAACGTACCATGTTTATGTGCTAGAGATTCACCTGGTTTATAAATGAAAATTTAGACAGAAATAAAAATCATTTACAATTGCAAATGGCTTTTAAAAGCCTAACAAAATCAGAGGAAAAAACCTGTTCTGTCCAATTTTGATAATTTACTCCCACATGTATCTTCCTGGAGTACCTGACAGACAGATACTACTTTGTGGATCACTGATTTTACCTGTAACCCTTGTAAACAGAGAAAGTTAGATCAAATGAATAGCCCAGAAATTCTCCAAGACTGATGGCAAATGGGTGATCTCAAAGTTAAAAGTTAAAATCTTTGTGATTTTAGACAAACACTTGTGGACTTGTCACATAGTCAATCCCAGCAATTTATAGTCTATTCACTTCACTGGAGAACAAAACAGAAGTTAGCATAAAAGACTTAACAGGTTTTCGTTGGCTTAATTCTAAGAGAAAATGCATTGTTTAGGTTTTAGGCCTTGTTTTGCTCCTTTGTTTACAGTTCTGAGTGCTTTTTTGGGACTGGCTCAGAGAAGTCTGTTATTGTCACCACCTGCCCAGAGGGATCATTTTTCTCCCAGTTGTTTTTGGGTGAGGCCCACTGAAAGAAGAGAAAGCACACAGAAAAGATGCCTGGCTTGGGGCCAACACTGTCACAAATTCAGTCACAGATAGATACTTCTCAGCCATATTTCCAGGGCTTAGTCCCGTGTACTGTTACAGGCCCTCTCATTTATGACTGTCTCAATCAAATCCCACCTCTCCTGTTCAACACTGTTTTATAATGGTATTCTCTCTGCACTGCTGGAGCTGCAGTTCAGTAGGGATGTTCTCATCCCTGTGTTTGTAGTGCTGCAGCAACATGCAGCACAACACACATGGAATCTGAAATGGAAGGAAGGATGAACTGGGGTTTTCAGCTGGGCTCAGGTTTGGGTTACCCTACATGTGAGTGTTGCCTGCTGGTGAATAACCTGTCTGGGAGAGACTTGCCCCACCTGAATTGATGCTCCTGGCAAAGCATGTCCGTGTTAGTTGTTAGATGCTGACTCTGAAGAGGCCAGTGGCTTTCAGAGTAGCATCCAGTGAGATACTCAGCTGCCCTGGGGATCAAGGCCTGTGCTTTCTGTTGTTTTCCTTTTGCCTTCTTTAGGAATGCTGAGTTCATGTACTATCTAATTTCAAATTAATTTTTAAAAATGGAATAACAGTTACCATAGGATGAGGTAGAGTAACAGAGACAGCAAAAAGAAATACTGCATTCTAACCCCTCACCACAGACACTGGCAATAAAAATTGAGAGTATGTCCTCAAGGGCTATTTTATTTCCTCAACCTGTTCCCCCCACCACTATTAAAACATCATGCAGAGCTGAGCACTTCAGTGAAATCTGATCTTTGTATCAAGTTTTAAGATCTACTCCAATGTGATTTCCAACAAATGCATTGCAGAAGAGTTTGAGTCTGTTTCAGTCAACATCATTCTTGTTTATACCTGAAGAGGTTGGTGGATAAAATTTAGGCATAACAAAAATCTTCCAGATTAATAAAGTGAGAGCTAGCAAGAAATGCCACATACTGGTAGCCAGGCAGAAGAAAATAGATCTTGTTCTGTCCTTCTCCCACACATCCTTCACTTCTACTCTATACAAGTCTGCTGTTGGGATTTCAGCACATCTTTGGTGAGAGATTCAAAAACACCCCAAATAACAAGAAAACAAAAGAACAGTCAATTAAAAAAACCCAACTCTGAGTGTCCACTAAGTTTTGTCTGATGGTTTGTTTGGCAATGGAATGAAAGGTGGGTGCCGGTGTTAGTGTACATCTGAGCTCCTGCAGCCCATCCCCACAAATTCACTTTTTCCGTTGTTACTATAGTTCTGTAGACTTCCCGGTGGCAGAGTTTTATCGGGCCAGAGGCATTTAAGCTTCCAAATTGTAAACTGGGATTAGGAAAAAATAACTGCATTCTTTAAATTAAATAATCACCTCTTGTGTTTTTGTACCTGGATTTCTAGAATACACTTGGTAATTTCTGAAGCATATCTATGTAGCCATGATGCTCAGAAACTTCATTTATTTGATGCAAGCTCAAATTGCATCAAATTGATGGTGAAATTCCCTGACTAGAGGAACTAGGATTTTACTTTAAAATTCAGTTGTTGAGATACTATATCCACTACCTGAAATAATTTGAAAAACAAAACAAACACAATTTTAACAAATGGAAAAAATGAAGGTACAGCAGTTATGTAGATATATACTGCTTACCTGTTAATGAAACACACGGAAAAACAGTAAGTCTCTGACATATTTCTGTTTTTTTCTGATTAAATTTGTCATATGAAGAACAAATCCTCAGATAAACTGTGACATATGCGACATTAAGGGATCCCAAGGGAGACAAAAATGTATCATGTCTCATGATCACAACACTTGAGAACCCAAACAATGAGGAAAGCGTAATATTAAGCTGTACATATTTCTAGTTTTGCCTCAGGGCTGCACTGGCAAAGTTGTTTACATTAGTTTCTGAACATTAAAATTAAAACCCATGTTCCATAAAGAGCTAAGAACAGCTTTAAAGCAATTTAAGTAGCTTTTTGAAAAATGGCACATATTTGAAAACATGAGGTGTTTTTTGTTAAACAAAATCTTCTTACCTTACAGAAACTTCTGTGGCACATTTTGGGAAGTATTAAAAATCATAAAAGCATACCTAGATATGAAGTGCAATGGCTTATCTCACCTGTAAGATCCAGAGAGCACGTATCTCCAGTCAGAGATAAGAAATTTTTCTTGAATTTGTCCTGAAAATTTCCTGCCTGACTTGGCGCAGTAAACCTCTCCAGTAACACTGCGGACTGAAATATTCTGTAAATAAAAATAAAACTGAGTCAATTACATGTCTTTTTAACTAAAAATCAAACAGGAAGGGCCCTTTTCCCCCACTGCCTTTAGCTCTTCACTGCCCCAAAGTCAAATTTCTTCCTGGACTCTCTGATGTGACATTTGAAGGTTTGTGTCTGGAAGAAACCTAGCCAAGGTCTTTCACTTGCCACAGGGTTATTGTTTCACTGGGGATATAAACGTGCATGGAATCTCATGCAGGTGGAGCTGTGCTGTGTGACAGTAACTGACCCTACCCCAGCCAAAAGGACCACAGATGTGTCCTTAGCTGGGAACAGCCTGTTGCCTTCCACTCACACCTCAGGCACAATGTGCTGTAGCTGTACTCCCTTGATTTACATTGGCTGTGCCATGACACAGCAGGGCAAAATCTCTGTTCCTCCAATCCATCTGGGCCTGCAAGGACACACATGCTGCTCTGCTGGAGCAGCTCAGACAACTGCTGTCCTTTGGGATCAGATACAGGTACTCATGTGAGGGGAGATGCAGGTTTCTTGGCCTGTGGGATGCTCTGCACTGTCCTTGTACCTGAGCAAGGGCCTGTCAGGCCCTGACTCTGCTGTCCATACACACACTTTGCAGAATCAAGGCCTTAGTAAATGAGTGGCACCAAGGATTTGACTCACACATTGTGGAAGCCTATGTGCTGTAGCAGCAGACTTACAATAAATAGCACAGGCTTGTCCTCCTTAGGACTGAAGGGTTACAGGCATGCAAACAGTTACGAACATGCATTATTAATTTCAGCTTCTTTATGTATTTGGAATGGAATTCAGCTGTTGAAAACCAGGTGACTGGTGCATGTAAGATGCCCTCAGGTCTCCTGTGTGCCCACAGCTGCCATTACAGAGGGCTGTTGGCTCTGCAGTATCACTCATCCCTAGGGAGATGCCATAGGAGCTCTACAGCATCTCAAGCAACAACTGAAATGATCCCTAGGAGGGGTTCAGTTCCCTCTGACAGAGATGAAGGCAGATTAAACTAGCAGACACCTAAATTTGAGGTGTTATCTCTAAAAGAGCTTTAACAGATTTTTTCACAAACCACCCAATGTAACCAAGCTATGGCCATGCAAAAGAATTTTGTGCACCTTCGGCTGCCTGACCGCAGCTGCTGCTGCAGAGCTATTAAACAGAAGCAGCTCTAATGCCTATGTTAGATAGCTCTACTAGGGAAATTTAAATCCTCTTTTAAGACTTCAGGCACAAGATTAGTTTCATCTGGGGACCTAATGGGAATGCCTTACCTTTCTATTATATCCATGGGAAAACGTAGACATCTTCAAAGAGGAATTTGGAGTGCTAACACTACCCCAGGAAGTCTCTTGCTCCCTTTTAATTAGAAGGTGGACTGACCCTAGCATAACCATGCTTCTAGCTCAGAGTGCCTGCAGTTAGGCAGACAACTCTCAGCCTAAGAGCTTCACAGAGCCACAGTACCTTGAACAGATCCTCAGCAATTTGCAACTTGTCGCACATCTCCGAGAACAGATCTATACTGCCATGATCGAGCAGCAGGTAGACAAAGACCATGCGCTTGTTAGCTGCCTCCAGGAGGTCACAAAGAATCTCTGTGTCTGTGAACACATCCATCACGATCGCTAACACCTTCAGAAAAAGAGCAGAGGCATTAGCAGAGGAAATTTACATAACTTCAAGTTTCTATGAGGACACTGTGATGTAGTTTGTTTAAAAAATATTTTGATAAACACAAATATTCAGTTATATGTGGATATTTTTTCTGGTTTTCTCCCTGTAAGTGCCTGAATCACTAAATTGATTAAACATGTTGTTTTATTGTTCATATATAGCCAATATAACACCCAGCATATAACCCAAGATGACACATGAATTTGTAGGTGAGATTTCAGCACTAGGAAATACATTGAAATACTTACTGGAGAATGATAAGGATGTAGCTAAATAAAAGACCATAGCCCTTTCCACACAGCTCACTAGGTGTCATAAGCTACATGCATTCAGCAAGAATCCCTGGATGATGCTTTCTCTTTTATGATTTACACCTGGACAGCCCCAGCTTTAAAAAGCCTTACCCTGTTGTTGTTGGTGGGGTGATAGACCCCAACAGCTCCATCTTTTTTAAAACACTGATTTATAAACTAACTGTTAGAATTTGACCACACATGCATGCTCCCCAATTCTCAACTGGCAGAACACTGTAAAAGTCTCAGGACTGGGCATAAAACCCCTGACAACTATTTAAATGCACAGCCTGCAGCCAGTGTGGATCAAGGGAACTGTAAATATGATATAAAACCAATTCCATACTAGAAAGTGGTGGTCTTGTCTGATGTCTGCTATTGCCCATGGAAAGGGTCAATTCAGCCCAGCTATTACCTGACTTATTTTCAGGAGGTGCTTATTTCTCCACTGACTGGAGAGAGAACCTTTGATAACTGTGCTCATGGGATATCACCTTCAATCAAAACAAACTTTACAGCATCTCTGTAGATCTGTCTTACTAATTGCTTCCAGCTTGCTCTGAATCTTACTAGCCTATGCCCACACCTAACAGCAAGCTTGTTCCCCTTGCCACCATGAGGGCATCCTGCAAGACCAGGCACATCCTGTGCAGCCAGCGTCCTCTTCAGGCAGCCAAACGATTTGTGGAGCAATGTGGATCCCACCTTCCTCCTGCTGCCAAAGCTTGGTGGTTCAGAAAGAGCTTTGCATAGCTAGGTAAGCACAATTATGTCAATTATCTCACATCCACACTTCCTATTAATGCCCCAGCTCCAGACCATTCTCTCTGGTATTGCCAATTTATATTTCTGCACCCGACTTTCCTCTCTTACTTGCAGTACTTCTCATTTCTTTTGCCCGAATTTAATTTTGTGATTCGCACCAATTCCACAAATGTGTTAAAATTGTAGTATGCCTTGCCAATCCTTTGCAGTTTGAGATCATCCATAAACACAGTCTTTATTCTGTTATTTAATTTTGTAATGCATATATCAAATGGTATATGTAATCCATATATCAATGGATGGATCCTTACCAGATGCTAATTAATAACTGGTGCCATTGGAAAATTGTGCTCAAAAAGCAGTTGACAAATTTATGCTGTTAGTGTTGCTTCAGCACACTATCATAATGTGAATTAGATGATTAAGAAGGCCATGTGAACCATGGATTTATATTACATTTCCTAATTTTTCTCCTACAAGTTTTCTCTTCTTAGGGCAGAAAATTCGTCTGGGTTGATGTTATACCTGACACCTGTTTTATTATTCCAGAGGCATTTCTTCTGTTTCTGCGTCTTTCTGATGCCTCCAACTTTAAAAGATCTATAAATTCCCTGGTGTGGTAAGCACTTGTAGGTTTGAGAGTGCAGTTGCCAAGGGGGATCCTTCTCCCCTGCCATTACACTCTGTGTTATCAGGGGGATTATCAGCCTTGCAGGGGAATAACAAAGCGGAAGGAATCCTGTGGCTCCAGAGGGTTCTGTCTGTGCTGGGCAGCACTATTGCATCCTGGCTTGGCTCTTCACCATTCCTGGGTGAAACTGCTGCTGCTCTTTTTTAAGTATGTAAGGGCAAAACTTCTGGATGATGGTAAACACAGCCCTGAAGTATCAAATTTTTTTTCCCAGGAAAACGAGAGCTGCTAGAACACACACGACAGTTTTCTGTCCTCCCTCCAGCTGCTCAGTTCCTGGTTTCCCAGAGTGTGGGCAGACTGGCTTTGGCTGATGGCTGGCACCTCTGTGGCCTCCATCACCTGTATGTATTCAGAGGCATCATCTGCACCTTTTCCACATGCTAAGTTATGCTGCTGAGTCTCTGCATGGAGCCCACATGACATTTTAACTGATACAGGCAACATACTAGGGATGAAAGGTCTATTTTCGGAATAATTTCCTTCCTCTGGGGATGGCTGCTGACATACCAGACATACTTGCCTTTCTTTGGATTCCCCTTCACCCACATCGCCCACAAATACCCTCGAACAATTCCTAATGGCTGAGAGCTCACTTAGGCTTAATTCTCATTAATGGTGCAGTGGTCTGAACACATCAAACCCCACCAACATAAACAAATATTGGTGTGAGTTTAAAAAAAGAAAAATTTAAAAGCACTGCCTATATTCAACAAGCCACTTTCTTCACAGCCACTTTCTAGAGCAAAGCTACACTGCAACGCACAGGGCTGCCTTGAAACACCATGTTCACCTGAGTTTGTAAGATCAAGAAACAACTGAGTGCAGAGGGAACAGCAATTCTCTCCTCATACCTGGGTGGTCTTGTGGATGTACCGGCGTATGATGTCTCTAATGTTGCTGTTCTTCTCTGTTTGGAAATACACAGTGGCGGTGGATTTTTCCTTTAAATAGGGTTTCTCTGCTGTAATCCATGTGTGGAGCAGAGCCGACTCGCTGCTGTCAGAAATGGTGGGGAAGTAGGTCCCTGAAGGGAGTGACCCGGCATCGTTCTGCTTTGGCGCGGCTGCTCCGTCGGCACCTGGGGACTCCTGTGCATAATAAGACTCCCTGGCGTTATCCTTGATGTACTGAGCTTCCACCGAGGAGAGAAAATCCACCTCACCCTCTCTGCTTAGAGTTTCGAGGTAAGAGTCTGTCCCACCATCCAAGAAGGCGTCGGTGGCCAATCTTATGCTTTCGTTGTGGCTGAAATCCACTTTTGTCAACTTCAGGGACTGATTCTTGATATCCTCCAGCCTCTTCCTTATCTTGCCCATATGTCTGGGGTGGTTCATGGCTCTTTGTCGCAGCAGCCGATCTGCCGGGCAGGCACCATGCATATGCGTGCCACAGGCAGTGCAATCGTCCTTCTTGTTTGAGGACTGCATTCTGGCATGAAATCGACTCAGCTGAACGAATTAACTATGAATAAAAATAAAGAGATCTTATTACCACAGGCAAATTCACACTCCCTGAATTTGTCTGTACAATTATCTTCAAAACGAACCTGAAGCTTGCTTCTCAGGTGGTGATGCACTCCGGCAGCAATCTGTTTCCAGATGGGACACAAGTGCAAAGCTGATTAGTTTGCTTATCTGAGAGGCACCCACCTCAGCCCCAGGGCATACGAAGGATTCGAATCAAATTTACCACGGCCGTCGGATTCGATTGTATTTCCCTTCCTGTCGCATCCTGTGAAATATGAGTGAGGAAAGCACTCAAGCAAAAGCAGGTAGGCTCCCAAGCATCATTGCACAATCTTCAAAACAGCTTGAGGCTTCTCTCTCTTCCCATAGTATTCGTTAGGGAGAAAAAACAGCTCTGGTGTTGAACTGGAACCGATACAGCAGCCATGTCCATGGCTTCAGAACTGCAAAAAGGGTCGTGGGCTCTGTTCTGCACCTACATGCTGCCAGGCAGGCTTAAAAATAAACGTGAACTTCGTCACTGTGCCCCGTCCAGAGTATGTTGCTATTACCATAGACGACGATTCACTCACTTCTTTAAAGCTCTGTGACTACGCCATCCTATTAAAAGAAAAATACACCTTCCCAAACATCCTGAATATTACGTGGAGGGAGGGTTGTGAGCTGGCCTCAAAGCATCAGAAATACAAACACTCATCACTTGATTGTGCACGTTTAGGGCTGTTTGGGTTTTTTTTTTTTTTTTTTTTTTCGGTTTGGGTTTGTTTTTTTTTTTTTTTTTCCCAGGCTGCAGCTTCTGGAGTCACGTTGTCCCCGTGGCAGTGCTCTGCTGTGTCATTAGGTGGAAGGAGGCGCGGATTGCAGCGGGGTGACAGGCCAGAGCCCGGGGGCAGCCGGGCCGGCCGGTCTGACCGAGGAGAGGCGGGGCGGGAGCACCTGCCCCAGGTGTCCATACCTGTGTGCGTGCCTGGCTGCAGCGCCACGTGTGACACACTTCCCTCGGCGGGTGGGCTGGCCCTCGCCCCGCAGCTCTGTGTCCGTGCTGCCTGTGCCACGGCTCCAGAGGCAGTGCGGGACCCAGGCCATGTGCCGGCCTGGGCTCTTGTCAGGGCTGCTCTGAGGCGGCTGTGAGCAGGGACAGGGTCCCGCCGCCCTGGCCTCGGCAGCGCGGGTGGCTTCAGGGACGCACAGGGACAGTTTTTCAGGGCAGCTTCACAGGTATCTGGGTCTATGTCAGGTGCCCGATGAGGTGGGGAAAAAAAAAAAATCACACGTAAAGATGAGACAAAGATGTACGAAACACAGAAGAGTATGAAACGGCTGGGATGTTATCCCGGACCGACCACGTGGGGCTGAGGAGGGGCGGTGGTGGGGCTGTCCTGAGCTTCTGGGGTGATTTTAAAAACTACCCCGTCCCTCCCTCCGCCCCCAACATCCGCCCGCAGCTGCCAGACGCAGCCGAAAGTCACTAATTATCTTCTGACCTGTTCTGCGCAATTAGGCCGAAAATGATGCCATCTAATTACCCTGACATGCAGGACTGTGCCCTGCCAACGCCGATCGGGGCCAGGGACGGCTCTCCCCTCCTCGGCCAGCATCTCTCATGGTCACCCCTGTGTCCCTCAGGGTCACCCTGGTCCCCCAAAAGGGCACGCCGTGGCTCCTGGCAGGTTATACTATGGGGCCTCACAGTGTCACCGTAGCGAAGCCCCGCTGTCACCCTGCGGTCCCATATAAACACTCCGAGCCCCCGCACGGCCAGCACACGATCCCGCCCCGCGGGAGCGGTGTGGGCAGAGGAGGGCCCGGGCCGGGAGCGAGGCCGCCGGTAGGACCGAGAGCCCTCACGGAGGAAGGCAAACCAGCCGCCTCGTTAGCGCAGTAGGTAGCGCGTCAGTCTCATAATCTGAAGGTCGTGAGTTCGATCCTCACACGGGGCAAAGGCGGGCAGCACTTTTGCTCTCGGCCGCCTCCCCCGCGCTTTTAGCGGTGACAAACTCGCTCTGAGCCGGTCGGTGACTTCCAAGTCGTGCTTGTCGTGATTTCCGAAACGGCAGTTCCACATCACGGGCCTGTCTGTGCCGGTGCTGGGCGGGCGGGGATAACCTCTGCGTTTGTTCTAGCTTTTGGCAGCCGGTGTTCGGCCTCTGGGCTGTCTGCGAGCCCCTGCGGGGACGTGTGGACGGGGAGATGGCTCCTGAGGTGGGCGCTGGGCACAGCCGGGGCCAGGCTGTGGGCAGGGCCCAGGAGCTGCTGTGGGGACACGGCCCTGCCCGCGAGAAACGCTCCAGTTTATGCACATTTACAGCTTTACCGCTGTTACAAACCATTACCATATACACATATAGCCCACGGTGCAGACCAAGACCTCAGTGGGTTAATTATTTCCATTTAAATGTAGAAAGAATCGTGTGTAAACTCCAAGACGATCATCAGAAAAAGACAGTTTTTCTCATCTACTCCCTCTGCCTTCTAGATGATCCTGGCCTGTTGCATTTTAATCCCTTTGGAAAGGAGTGATGCCTCTTCTCCACACTCTGCTGAGGGCTGCAGTGAGATTTCCATGGATCCCGGTTGCTGCTAGTGTGACTTTACTTACAGATGCAGAGGATGCTAAGGCAAGGATAACAAAGTACCTTTGTGCCTTTAGGTTTTCATGTAATTTAAGGAGAAGCAGAGGCTGTTCCCAGCCCCAGGTGACAAAAAGCTGCTGATTAGAGGTATCATCCTGGCTCTGCCCGGTGCCTCAGCCCCCAGGGCCAGCACCAGGCAGTCCTGCTCCAATACTGCTGCCCCAAAGAGCATCAGCAAAACCCCAGGGGAAGCAGAACAAATTAAGATCCCAGTCCTCACATTTTCACAGGGCCAAGTCTATCCCTGTATCAGCACTGTGTTTGGCAATTATGGATGAATCACTTTAATTTACTTTGCCCTATTCTTTTTTACTGTAACACCACATAATGTTCTTAACTCCTGGCTTAAAAGCATTAGCCACCAGTACCAGGAGCACTACAAAGAACAAGGTATTTGTTTAGATCCTTTCTCCCATTCTTTCTCATGGAATGAACCTGCTAATACGTGTAACAACTACACACATCTCCAGCAGCAGGTGCTCCACACCCTCTCCGGGCCTTGGTTTCAATGTTCTTGCTGAAAAGGATTTTTTTCTCTAATTGCAAATTTCCCTGCTGCAACTTGTAGAATCCACTTACACATCATTGACAAAACAGACATTTTAACAGTGGTTTGTTTCTTCAAGTCAGGGCAACCACCAGAAAAAACGAAGTATACAATTACTGCACACTCAGTAACTTAATGGTAAAAAATGCGTTTATTTTAGAAGTAAAAAATAACAAGAAGGTTACAAACAAAAGACGTATTTTCTAACTAGGATTTTATTCTTATATTAAAAATATCTCCAAAAGCCTTTAATAAACAGTCTATGATCCATCCTGAATCACACTATATATATATTCAGCTTTTCACTGATTAATAATTTGAAACTACAGCTAAGGTCCAGAGCAAATCATCTCAAGGTGACCACGTTGTAGCTGGGAAACGAGCTGCAGGGTGCCTGGTTTGGGCCTGTGAGATGAGCCTTTGTCTGAGCTGCCAGACTTTGGCCATCAGCTCCCGCTCCTGGCGTGCCAGTTCTGTTCGTCTTCTGTCTAAAGACACTGAAATGCAAGAAATTAAACATTGCAACTAGTGATTTTCCACAACCACTACAAATACCTGTTGGAAAACAGACATCTCTGGCAGAGAAATGCTGGTTTTCAGTACCACTGGATTTGAGGCAGCACTCAGACTGGTAAGAGCAAGTTCTTTGAAAGTGGTGCCTCTGTTGGCTACCAGGTCAGATGCTAATGGGGGCTACAGCAGGTCCAGAGGTTCCCACTGCCTGTGGAATTTTGTACATAAGGTGCATTGGAATTGAAACTGTGCTTCCACTGCCAGAGTAGCTAGGACAGACCAGAGGAAATTAGACTAATTCTTGACTATAGCACCCAGTCAGATTTTGATGAGACAGCTCTACATCCTCTCAACATTCCCAAATCATAAACAGCTATGAAGACAGGAAAAGCATGGGGAAAATGATCAGGTCAGGATGCAACTAAACTAGGCTGAGGTTTACAAGGACCACTCTCATAATGTAACACACTTTAGGTATTTCCTACCTGTGCCACCCCTGGTAGCAAAGACATTTTCTGCAGGTGTGAAAGAGAACACAACAATAAACTGGTTTACTATCTAATCACTAAACACCTACACAACTAATGACTCAATCACACAGCCAGGTGTTCCAGCAATGCTCTGAAACTAAATGTGAGACTCCTAACTTAAGAAACTTACTGTGTGGTGATGATGCTAATGTAGACAAATCACTGAGACAGGTGTTTCCAGACCTTGGCACCTGCTGGACTTCTACCCCTTTCTCTGTACACCTGGTATTTAAATCATGTGGTCCCTCTGTGGGAAATGGAAAGAAGGGTTCTTTGTAAATTAAAAATATTGAAGTTTCTAGTGAATTTTTCTAGCTGGAGGTAAAACAGTTTTTCTCCAGGAAGCAAAGCTAGAACAATCACTCACTCCAGTTAATGGCAAGTACAATTTGCCCAGAATTAGAGGTCAGTGTTTCTACTCTTTGGGTCAAAGCTATGCATCACTGCATTTCATTTTAAGGAATTACAGCTCTGTAATTTCATTAATTTCTTAAAATTCTCTTTAAGAAATTACAGCTCTTTAAGAAATTACATGTGCTGTTTCTTCCTATATAATTAATCTTCTGACAAACAGGTCACTAAGATCATATGGAATATGGCTACTCATGCTTGCAGTTTTAAGAGCTACCCATTTTAATTATGCACAGGTGCAAATTACTCCATACTAAAACATTAGGTAAATAAGGACAAAGGCTGAAAAAGTTTGCCCAAAGCAATACTAATCACCTGATTCTAATATTAATCATTAATAATCACTTCCAAGTGAGCCTTGGAAGTATAGTGGGGAGATAGGAGAAATACCTGCAAAAACACAGAAATGCACTTAGAAGGATGTACTGGCCAATTCTGGAAGCACATAAATGTGTTAGGGTTTGTTTGGGTTTTTTTTTTTTTTGAACAAACACTTGGAAAAGCCACTTCTTGGTATAATACTGCACATCACCACAGGACAGCATTATTTGTCAGAAAATTTCTAATGGGTGTGATTTCACAATTGTTTCAAGATGAGCTAAACCTGTGTTCCTGCCTAAAAATGCCACTTATATTGCTGCATTTAATAGATATCAAACTTAGATTTTTTTCCAAGTCTGGCCTTGGAAAACAGATATATCTGTTTCATGAAAGAATATTGCCAAAAAGCACTTAAGGAGTGCTTAGTAAAGGAGTTAAGCTTAAGTTTATCCCCAATATTGGACAGTTCATTTATATTCAGTTGTGAATGCTTCATGCCAACATCCACACAGAACTATATTATCCACACGCTCACCAAAACGGTCATCTTCCCTTTGCAGCTTCTCAGCCAATTCTAATGCATCATTCATTTTGTCATCTAAGAACTGCTTCCTGTGCCCATCTGCAGCAGAAGCCACCTTCTGCTCTTCCTCCAGTTGAGCTTTATTGTGTACAACATCTTCCCACTGTGCAACAGAAATATTAAATGTCTTCAACAGATGTGTTACAAGGAAAAAGCAACAAATAAAACCATCTGGATTATTACAGGTAACACTTCACCCTAAAATCAAAATATGTTAGTCAGCTGTGTGAGGGTTTCATTTTGAAAAATGTCTCATTTGAGTATCTGGAGAAAGGTAAAAGTCTTGGGTCAGAGCATAAAAATGAGAGGAACTTACAGAAATAGGAATATGCTTTCCTAAGGCTAAAACATCCTTACCAATTCACTCTTGTGCTTCCAGAAACTTTCAGTCAAAACAGAAAAGGAGAGTTCTAACAAAATATTTCTCTAATATATTTCAGCTTTCTGCACTCTCTGTTACAGGCAAAAGACAGTTAGTCACATTTTTACCAGGTCCACTTAGAAAAAGAAATTATGCAAATACCTTTTTTTCTTCTGTCTCCCTCATGGCTTTCAGCAGTTCAGCTTCTTTCACCCTGTTGTCATGCAGGAGCTTGACAATCTGTCTGTAGCACTTCTCCCGGTCCTGGTCATCACGCCTGAGTCTCCGCTGTGCTTGCAGCCTCCAGCTGGAGTCAATGTGCTTCTGCTCAGCTTTGGCTAAATTTTCTTCAGCCACCTAATAGAAATTCAGTCTATTCCAACTGCATAGCCTTACCTACAGACCAGGCAAGACAAACTGAGGTGTTCTCCAGTGTCCCTGTCAGATGTCCCTGCTAGAGCCACTCACTAACAGGTGCAGCTGATATGAGATTGATACCTGAATGCCAATACTTTCACCCACATCCATCTGCTTCCGAAAATCAAATGCTGTTTACAAAAATTCGGACCCATATGTTTATTTCTAGACAAGATACAAATGCAGATGCCAAGCATATGGGCAGTGGGATAGCTGCAACTATTTTTCCAACTGTGCAGTTACAAGTGCTGAGCTTGAAAATCTGAGCAATTCCTAATGTCAAGCTACACACATTCATGACTGCAATCTAGAAGACAGCTTCTATAGCTGAATTTCCTGCCAAGTACTACCAACTGAAATCTCCTTTGAGGATATCTTTTATTTTGTTATGGTTACAAACAAAACATGTTCCTTATCAGGAAGAAGGAAGATGACTTGTTTTGAAAAACACTTTTGAGTCTTACATGCTTTCTAAGTTTTGAGAAGTAAAAAAAAAAAAAAAAAAAACAAAACCCTAGTATTTTAGTATTTCTGGCAGGTACAGAGAATTTAAATATTATACAGTTGTTTGGACACTTCAGTCAGATTTTTGGAAATCTCAAAACTTTAACGTAGACTCAACCTATTAATACAGGTATCTAGAAATTATATTTCTTTTGAAAATATTTCTGTATTAACTTGAACTAGTTTATTACAGTCAAAATATTATAAACCAGTACTACTTGTATAAGTTAGCATGTTGACTCCCCAGAACACATATTAATATCCAGTCATCTTACTGTATAAGCTTTCTGTGTTTCTTCTCTATCTATTTCTATCAATCTCTGAACACATTGATCTTCCAGATCCACCTTTCTTCGATGGGCTTCCACCTCTTCTTTCATTGCCTTTGTAACTGCCTCTTGGTCTTTGATTAGATGCTGCCAAGCACGCAAACAAAAATTATTGTTGCTAAGCTACTAGCTCACATTGGTAATTCCATCTCCTTAACATTTATTAAAATTTCATTAAGCTGGTATTTTAATATATCCGCACATCTTGTCCCACTACATATCGTAACTGTCCAAGAAAGTCATAGACCCTGCTGTTTTATCTGTCTGGAATTAGATGAAGCATTGAGTCATAACAGTGGCCTGAGTCATGACAGGGGATGTAATTCCATTCTCCAGATTACTGTGGCGAATAAAAGCAGAATTCTAACCTAAATGAACTAGATTCATCATGAAAATATTCTGAAATTTATGGCAAATTTTAGCCCAAACCCCAAAATGATTCATAACTATAAACTGTGTTACACTGGGACATGTAATAAATACATCTGCAGCTTGAAAGCAGAGATGATTGCCAAAGTAGTACAACCCAGCAGCAGATCTAGAAGCAGCATTTTAGCTTACCACTCTTTCTTCACTTTCACTAGGGCATATCTACACAATTTTCTGCAGAAGTTGTAACCCCTTCCCAGGCCTGTAGGACTCTATTGAGCAACTGAGGCAAAGTCAACATCCTTTGAAGCTGGAGTAGGGACCCTCGCTGACAGCAGGGAAACAGTGCAGGGAAGGCCTCTCTGCACACTCTTGTGGGCAAACAGAGATCCTCAGCTAGTTAAATAATTGCTACCTTTCTAGCCTAGAGAGGATGATCACTGTAGAATTAGTTCCCTTAGAGAGCTGACTTTACAGGTACTGGAATACAAATGAGCTTAGCCTGGTTTGTGTTATGTAGCCACAATACAGTTGGCTGCGTATTGAATAAATAAATGCTAACAGAAATTTAGCCCAGTCATGCTCAGAATAGATTATAAAAAGGTTATGATCAAAAGCTTTTAAAAACCCAAATATATAAGCTGACACATTTCAAAATGAGGGTCAGAGAGCTCGATGTCTACTTCTCCTTTATTCCATTGGATCTACACATACTCAAGACGGGTACATGTAGCTTTGATTTCTAAACACTTATCTGAGTATTTTTAATTTCTAAAACCTTCCATTGGCATTCTTGCTTTGCAGTAATTTATAATTGTTTATAATAATTAAAATTTAACTTTACACAGAATTACCGATTAAAGTTGTTTATTACTGAATAGCCATATTTTTGAATATATCAGTCATTTCAGAAAGGAACTGCACATTCCTGATGAACCATCCACTCCCTTTTGCTTAATGATGTTGTTGGCAACTAGACATTTTTTTTCATCACCTACATCAATCTGCCATACTGTTGTCTCCAGAAAATGCAGATATGTCTGGATATCACAGATAAAAAGGTGGGAGTTTCTGGATGAGGAACACATTGTTATACGCATATTTCTGATTTACACGTTCCTCACTTCCCTCAAGCAGCTGAGCCCACAACTAAACCCTGCAGCTACCAAGTGATACCTCAGCACATGAGAATAGTAAAATGGGGAGGATATGAGTATTTTCACCCCAAACTCCCCAAGATAAGACTGAGTTGTGTTAATGCTTTTATCAACAGAGGATTTATTATAAAATAAAGTTATTAAAGAGAAAAGAGAAACAGGCCCCTATTTCTCCTCACAAGGTGTGGTTGAATGAACACAATCAAATCCAAGAACTTCAAAGGAAGAACCATTAAATATTTGTATTTAGTATAGTTCCCCAATAATTACCTGTTCAAAAAGCTGTTTTTGTGATTCAAGTTCCATCCATCGTAGTTCTATATCTTGAACAGCAGCAGCTGTTTCCTGCTCTCTCATAGATGCCTTGTGTAGAAGAGAAACACATGAAAACACAGTAAAGAAATTCTTCTGCTTTAAAAAAACATTATCAAAAAGAATGTTCAAACCCCCATGCCCCTAAGTTCTGGTTGACTTTCTGTCATACAAAGAATGGAAAGTACTGCATAACAAAAGCACAGGGCAAGGTGGAGAAGAGGCATAGAAGAGTTTTTCATCCAGCCAAGCTATGTTAGGGAAATACCAGTCTTGAACTAATGCTAAAAACCTGCCAGATGCAGCTCTGAATCGAGTAAGGAGTCTCTGAAACCAGAATGCTGTGGAGGACTGTAAGCAGAAGGCCAAGTGGCTCTTTGCACCTGGCACAACCAGAGCTGGAGCTAAGGAGTGTTACAGTTCCCTGACTGCAGAAACAACCACCCAGCTGCACTGTGCTCTGTAAAGCATGCTGCTGAGACACAAGGAACAGCCCTGCAAAGGCTCAATGTGTGCCCATGAGTTGCAAACACTCCCATTCCCAGCACCTGCATGCCATGGTGCCTGGGTTAGGGATTCGGAAGCAAAGCCAGGCCTGGCCAGAGGCCACTGCAGAGCCTCTCAATCAAAGGCAGAGTTAAATTTGTAATCTGGACATACAGGCCACAGACAACTGAGAATTCACTAGTCCTTTAAGCAGCATATTGCATTTTTCAACACTGCCATTAATCAGGTGAATCTGGCTTTTCTCAGGAATTTTGCCAGTTAAAGCAAGCCAGTGGAACATACTAAGTGCCAAATAAAACTGTTGAATTATGCATTTACCACTTTAAAAAGTCTGCCTCATGCTAAATACACCTCTGGGCTCACAAATCACAGTATATCAACTAAAATTTTAGTTATGCATTTTTGCCTTGTTTACTTTCCCTATTAAACCTTATAGAAAAGAATTGCTTGAGCAATACTCAACCTTTCTTGCAATTTCATTATCAAGACGTTTCAGTTCCATTTGAAGCTGATCTTGCCGGTAGTTCAGAAATCGCCTTCTTGAAGCATCTAAAAGTTGCAGTTCCTTTACTTTCAGTTCTCCTTTAACATTAGCAAGCCTTCAAGGCCAAAAAAACCCGAAATAAACAAATAACAGAAATAATACTTTATACCTAAAAGGTCAGTATCAAAGAGTACAAACACACAAAGCAGTTAGTCATTATGAGCTATGAGCTCATGTCCAGCTTAACAAAGCTTAGGACAGTTGCTTTCATTCTTGTAAATTGTCCAGTTTTCATTTGAGACAAAATGAAATCTTCACAGTCACACATCTTCTAATGTCAATATTTCTAGTTAAGCTTTGAAGTCCTGTGCCTTGTTTCTGCTCCACTTTTATTAAGTACTAGTTTAATGTTGCAAGGATCCAAAACTGGAAACTACTCCTTAGAATAACTGCCAGTGTCCTGTTACCTCTTGCTATACAAAATTAGTCCCAAGTTTATTTGGTAAATATCAAACTCTTTCAAGGAACAAACCCACAAACTCAAGGATTAGTTTGTAAATAAAGGCTTGCTGTTTTCTTTAAAAAAAAAACTCTGTAGGTTACTGAGGTTTAGGAGATGTGCTCAAAAAATGTAGTGGTTAGGGACATGGTTTAGTGGTGAAAACTGAAAGTGATTGGCTAAAACTTGGTAGTGCTGGGTTAGCTGTTAGAATTGATGATCTTAAAGGTAATTTCCAACATAAATGATTCTATGGTTACCTGTAGTTCATCTAAGAAACTATGGAGATGTTGACATTCTCTTAAACCTTCACAACTGCAAAATGTACAAACTTACAGTTCAGCATCATTACTATCACAACTCTTTGCTTATCAACTGATACACAAAGCAGTCATGTATCAGTTGTGTAGAAATCCAAGACTGTGTACAGTCACTGATCCTATAGGTGACTCTCCTATCTGCAGGGTGGGTGTGCCCACAGTGCAAGTCTGATGTCTCAGTATGCAGACACACAGCAATTGACTATTTAAGAGATCTTCCCAATCTGAAGGAACCAGGCAAATGGCTGGGAGCTGAGAGAAAAATATGACGTGGCTTGACCTTTAATCTGCTGTATTCCCTCTAGGGAGTCATAGGCAAGGTAGTAATACAACCCAGATCACTTAATTCCCACACCAAAATATGACCCACCAGACCACAGTTATTCAACATTACAATTTATACAAATTAGTGGTTTCTCCTTTACTCATGGTTAAAAATGTAATAGCAGGCTACAGTAGCCAGACCCCTAATGCTTCCTATATTCTAATACCTCTGCTTCTGTTCTGCCAACTTCTCTTCTTCTTCCAATAGGATTTTTCGCCTCTGTTCTTCAGCTTCTCGAAGTAATTTCTGCCTTCGATACCAGGCTTCATCTTCTGCTTTCCGTTCCTGTGCTTTGGCTTCTGATTCATGTGCTAATTGTCTACGTGGAAGGAGGTCACATGTTGATCATTCAAACCAAATATCAAAAATTACTTGATTACTTTAAAATTGATGACAGTATTAGCAAAGAACTGATGAAATAAGATGACATGAAAGAATAAGACATCCCCTTTGTAGTGGCAAAGTACGTGAGGAAGAGTTACCATAGTGACTGTTAGAGACAACAGGGCATTAAAGATCAGTGCAGGTACTTTCTTCCTCACATTCTTAAAAGTTGATTCCTAAGGGTGCCTTGGCATCATGGTACCCACTGATTGCAATAGCAAGCCAAGAACTCCTTGGCCCTTCAAAACTTGGACTCCACAAGGTCAACAGAGGTTTAGGCTCTGGGTATGAGCTTCCAGGTTTTGTGACCTGTGGCCCAATATCTTCTGCTAATTAGCAAGCATTTTTAATTTAAGGCTAATGATTTATGTAAAAAGATGTCAAACCAAGTAACTCTCAACCTTTAGCAGCTATTTAAAGTCCTTTTCATGAATTTTCTTACCTCTCTTCTACACATTACAACATACACTGGCAATTATGTCCACCTGTCTTTCCCACTCTGAGACTGTCTTCAATTTCCCACTAATACCTCTCTCGCAAGTATTCAATTTCATCCTGTCTGATCTTCTCCCATTCCTGAGCTCGGTAATCCGCCACGAATACAGGATATTTATTAAATACAGGATACTGTCCTTTTGTAAGTGGTGTGAAGTCATCAAGCATACTCTGTGGATGGATATCCAGTGGTGTAGCCTCCATAAGATGATAGGCTTCCTTAATCACGGCATTGATGTCCACATTGTTACGATGATGAAAGAAATACTGTAAAGAGATATGCTGCCATTTACATTCTACACAAGATTATACACTTTTATGTATTTTTACATAAATATATATTTATTTTTAATACACATATTTGGGAATAATCAGAAATATTATCCACAGTTACTGAAAAAAAATTTAAAGTTTTCCCTACCAATTCATAAAACATCACCAGCTCAAGTGACTTGAGCCAAACCTCTTCAAGGTAGGAAAGGATGCTGTGGTTCTTTTCCTTCTCATCAAATGGCAGCTGTGTAAGGGATTTGGGAAGCTGGGTATCAATTTAGAGTGTCCAACAGTTATTCCTACCACTGGATAAACCTGCCTCAACTTCCAGTGTTCAGTCATGAAGCTCAGAAGTTTCTCCTCTTGCAGGAATGTTTTTCCTGTCAAAGATCTTATCCACCAAGAAAATCTCTAAATGGTCATTATTAAACAGAGCAATAATGTTATCTGCTTGATGTCAGTCAAACTGACTGCTCATAAGCACATTTTAGAGGTGGAACCCTTTGTCTACAGAGAGATTTTCATAAGAAAAAGAATCCTCTTCCCATGGAACATTAAACATAAGGAAATATTTTAATTTAGCTTCAGAGAACATCCAATAATATTGCCTAATTTTGAAAATCTGACAAGAGGATAATGAAACAACTCACAGATTTATTGTGTATTGTCTCCAGAGGCAGAAGTCTATACTAGAACCTCAAAAATTAGACAAGAGTTATTTTGTGCTTGATAAACTATTGAAATTTTAAAAATGGCTTTCAGTGACATTAGAAAGCTCATGCTTTTAAAGTTCTTCTTGCATGAAACTGCTCAATGTTTTACTCATTTATTGTGTATTTGTCAAGCACCAGATATTAATGTGGAAATGGATCTCCTTGTAACCTGTCTAACAACAGACACATTTTCCCCATCTTTTCCACATGATTGACTTAAAAATGAAGATGTTTACCTCAAAATCTGCTGCTTGATTACAGTGGAGCAAGGGAGCTCTGGAACATATAATATAGGCAACGACAATCATTAGAAAGTATGAAGGATGGTTGGAGAAAATATTGTCAAAGACTTTCAGCCATTCTTCTCTTGTTAGAACCTCAGATAATAGTGTTTCTAGGAGAGGCCAAGCATAAACCTAAATTATTTGGGAAAATTGACAAAATAATCCATTAGTACAATTTTACCCTCCCTTTTAAAGAAATAATATGATTTTTCTTGCCTTATACCAAGAATCAATTAATTTATGAAAGTAAGAGGAAATAAACCAGAACATTTCAAGATAAGCTTCATCACGCACTTTAAACATTCAAAGTTAATCTGGAGCATTACAAATACCTTTCTTATTTCACTGGCTGTCTAAATGTTCTGTTTAGATTTGTGAAGCTAAAATGATCCCTAATAATAAAGAGGGATTATAAAACTAATTCAGCACACTTATGTCCATGTTAAAGAAAAGGTGCATTAATAATTTGATGAGTAGATTTTTAAGCAATGTGGACTTGAAAGCAAAGAATTTCTAAAGAACTAAAGTAGCATATATATGATCATGGACAAGGAAAAATAACAGGAAAGCAATGATATATTCTTTGCACTCCCACATAATTCACCATTATTTAATGAAAACTCCCCCAAATTAGAAATAGATCAAAATAAAAGACTGGTGCGCTGTTATTCACTGTGTATAATTTGATATACAAAAGCTGTCTAGAATATTACCTGTGAAGTCACATTGTATTTGATTAAATGCTGAAGTAGCTCTTTGTCATGATGTGCCAAAACATTTTCCAGCATACTGAGGACATTAACTGGAGGATTGGGAAAGTACTCAAACCAGTGCTGACAAAGATTAACTGAAAGAGAACAAGAAGCTGAACACAATCCACTGTAAATCCAGAGTGAAAGACTCATGACAACCTTGAAGTTTGGTAATAAAGCTGATGTATTTAAGATGTTGTTTCAGGCAGCAAAATCTGTTTAAGATACTCCCATCTCTTCTCTTTCTGAATATTCCTAAACCATTCTCACAGTACACTGCTCCTCCAGCTCCACTGGCATGAGTTTTTGTGTCAGTACACTGTGAACCAGACTGAAGAACTAATCTGGCTCAAATATAAAGTGAAAAAAAAAAAAAAATGGTGAGCTGTGGGACTAAGGCATGGGAGGCAGATGGGAAAAGTTAAACTGGTATTTCTGTCCCACAAAACTACAGCCTGGATCAAGCAGTTTTTAACATACTAAGAATAATTTCTGTAAACTCGGATACTTATTCAACAGCACGTGGTTGCAAAGTGGGTATGTATACTTGGCAGAACATATCTTCTGTAGACATAGCAGCAGCTGCAACAACTAATTTAAGTGTAAAGCACTTTAATTTAGAATGTTTCTTCAGAAGACAGCCACAGCCAGCGTTCAGACAAATGTCTAGTTTTGTAGTTTACTACATGTTCAGGACAACTAAACAGAGTAAAACCTTGAAAGATATCGTTCCCTGTTGACTGGGAGCAGGTGACAGGTGGGGTGGGTGGCTGTGACTACTTTTTCCATGTCTCAGAGACTTAATTATTATGACATAATTCTGCTAGATACATGTGAGCTTGCAAATGCTAAATACATTTCAGTTAGAGTTTACAAACACTGTTAAAACTGTTAACTTTTCGGTAGAAACATTGCAAAAGGAAGTCTAATATTTTGAGGTTTTTGTTTTAAGCGCCATATTAATTCCTGATAACACTTTGGTTACACTCTAAATAAGGAAATACCTTATCCATTTCAGCAGGAAAAGCTGTTTTGCTTTGGAAAGCTTAAACATGTTGCAGCATATTTGAGTTTTTTAAATCATTGCTTACCTACTACTGTAGCAACAACTTCAAAGCAGATCAGCTGGTTGTTCTGGAATAATTTTACAAATGGGAATGCTAGCAAAGGCATATAAGGTGTCTCAGCAAAGATAGCAGACCAGTGAGCTAGAGCTGACAAGGTCCTGTACACAGAGGCAAACAAAGGTGTAGAAAACATTGATCCAAAACCAAACAAAAATATAGTATGCATTTTACAGCCAAAACATAGAAAGATTGTGAACTTCAAGACAGATGCAGGATTGTACAAGTTACCAAAACAAAAATGCATGAGGGCACTACTATGTCATTTTAGAATTTTTCTTACAGCTGATTCCAGCTATGGGATACATTTCAGATGACTATATGAAAAGAAAAATCTGTAATATTTAAATAAATACAAATGTATATTTTACCTCTGTAGAACTCTCAGCAGTTTCCTGCTTTTGATAGGATACTCTTTCTGAATATTTACAAATGCACTGTGGATTCCCCTATCTATCAGGCTACTGAATGCCAAGTGGTTTTCAGGAAGTTGTAATAAGGAACGCCAAACAAACATCCTGCAATTAAAAGGAAACCTTAGTCAAGGAAGTTCTTTTTCATAGGCCAGTAAACACAAGCAATTTTATTCTGTGCAAGCAGGAACATGCACACAAAAAATACCTGTACTTAGCTGGATATTCTCCAAATCCTTTCAATAAGGCCTGCAGACGTTTCTTGTTTAATCCACCTGGCAATTCGTTCTACAAAACAGGGGGATCAACAATAAATGTAAACATTTTCTTCTTCTTTGCATTCTAATCAATGAGAGTGGCTAAATATTGAAATTTATCACATAGTGTAAAAAAAAACCCACAAATGTGTATTACTGTCTGTTACACAGTCCTAGGAACTTAACAACAACAAAAAAAGGTAACTCAAAACATCATTTATTGTCTCCTGAACTCAAAGAACAGCTGCCACTGATTTCAGTCAGAAGCAGATCAGACCCAAACTGAATTAACTATGTACTATTAAATGATGGATACAGCAAACCATAAAGAATACTAACGTAAGAAATAGATTATATGGTGACACAGAAACATATATAATGTGTGTGTGTATATATTTATATATTTTTATATATATATACACACACACTAAAGTTACAAGATAAAGACAGAGAGAGAAAATGGTACCATGATGACAGAGGGGAATAAATGTAACAGCAATTCATCTTCTAAATAATTTAAAAAAAAGGAAATGGATTCTAGGCAAACATTTTAGAGGTGCCAGCTTGCTTTCTGCAGGAAAGCAGATCAGATCTAGCAAATACCAAATGTGTCACAAGTTGCTTGAACAACTGCAGAGCGAGCCCAGACTGGAGGCATCTCTGTCTGTGTCACATACTGTAGGAGTATTGCCTAAATAGAGAAAATGGTATTAAAATTTCCTTAATCCCTGCTCTACTCAAATATCCAAGACCATCAGTGCCTGAATTTATTTTTTAAAGCAAATGGTAATGAAATATAAACACTGCAGACTGGAGGACAAAATATTTGCAACTTCTTCCTACCTCTTTATTTTCAAGTGATGTATTTGCTTGCAGTTTTAGCAATCTGCTTTCAATTTTGTTTTGTTTGGATTTCCATGGCCCCTCTGACCTTCCTGAAGTCACTTTTGTGATCAGTTTATTTGCCTCTGATTTGTACTTGGGCCCATCTTCTACAACTTTGAACATGACCGGTGGAGGCTAGAATTAAGTGCAAAAATCTTGGTTAAAATCTTGTAAGACAGATTACACAGAAATATAATCTGTTGTTTACTATATTTTATATGCCACATTTTTGAGTTTGATTGCCATAAAAAGACGACTAGAAACACATTTATACTGTAAATAAACAGATATAGATTGTATACTCCTGAAAAAAATGTCCATGAATAAAACTGCTCTATGAGAATGTTTATGTAGTTCCAAGCTAACTCAAACATCGTGTTATTTCCTTGCTTAGCAAACAGTAAAAATATAATTGGGATAGTATAGATGTGTATCATGTACTGTTCTGGTTATTTACTTTAGTGTGTTTCTCAATGTCATTAAAATACTTTACATTTCTATAGCACCAGTTAAAAGAATACAGAAGACCTTTACAAACTTTAATTAGTCTTCAGTGTCAGGCAGGTATTAATTAATTCAATGCTGGAGATTGTGAAAGCAAGTGACAAAGTGGATATCCCAGTTCATGTCAAACCGTCAGCAAAAGTGCAAATGGAATGCGTGTGACATCTTTACACATCCTTCCTCAGCTCCAGCTCCATCATTATCCAGAGCTGGTTACTGTTTACTTCAAAGACATGGTGATTAAAGATATATGGAATTCTGTATTTAGAAACCTGACTCCATTAATAAATTAATGTAATAAAATAAGAACTGGTATTTAGAATGTTTGTTATTTAGGAAGGATTAGGAGTGTATGATTGTGCCATAAATGATGGGTGCTGGTATCCAATAACACAGTAAGAAGAACAAAATCACAGTAACAAAAACAACATTCATGTCCACAGTTCAAGAGCGCATCAGTTGCAAAACATTTCCTATAGGAAATGGAACAGAAGAGGTACAATTTTTCTGTTTCCATCTCCTCCAAAACACCATTACAAAAAGAAATTGATGCACACAAATTGCTCTAGAAAGAAATACCATCTGCCCCTTCCAACACCATTAACACAGTGATATATATACCTTAAAACCATCAAATTACGTGACAGGCTGGATGAACTACGAAGGAAAACATACAAATCACTTTTTCTTTATTTGTATTGTTAGATACAGCACTTCAACGCATGTCTGCAAACTACTGCTGATGCAAAACATATGCAGACAAATACCATCTTTAAGGGGACGTACTGCTGTTTTAAGAAATGTAAAATACTTTACCTTATTTCCTTCTTGAGTCAAAGCTTGGACACTGTATAAGTTAAGGCTTCCATTTTCCATTACTGAGGCAATATAATGTCCATTGGGGCTAATCACTGCTGTGCTAATTCCCTCTTCGGGACTCCCAATGTCAAAAAGAAGTTTGCATGTTTCTATATTGATAAATCTCATAATACTATCTTGACTTAACACTCCAAGGACCTATAAGTTAGAAGGATTTATCCATTAATACTGCCAACGTAAAACAAAGGGCAATTCAGCAACGACATTCCATTCAGCTAAAGGAACAACTGAGCAAAGATTCATCATAGTAACTTTCCTGTTGTATTGTATACCCCTACACCCCAAATGCCTCCCAAAAGCCCTCCAAGTATAGGTGTTGAATCAACTAACCAAATACTCCTGTCTTAAGCTTTATGAAAAAACTGACCTGATTGGAGCCCCCATCAAAACTATCAGGGAGGAATTCCAGGTGACGGACAGCTCGCACTTTCTCAGGCATCTGGATTATTCTTACCAACTGCTTTAGTTCCAAACACCAGAGGTGAAGATGACTTGATTTCCCACCAGCTACCAAAGTCCGACCATCCCTGGATCACAAATAAAGCTTCCATCAGCATATTACAATTTAAATTACTGTTAGCTAAAAAGAGATTGTTCATTTTGTTTTATGCCCTCAAATCACTTTTGAATCAGCCATTTTTCCTATAATACTCTCCTGAAAGAACAAAATAGCTCATAAATAATAAAATTTGCTTTAGTAAAAGGATAGCTTAAACCTTATTTTAGTGGTCACTAAAAATCAAGCTAATTTATTTCAACTGTAATGGGACTATAATAAAAACTGCTACCGATCCTTGCTGAAAGTCTCGGTCACAGCAGAGTTCAAGAGCTTATTATAGTATATAGCTCAATACTTCCACAAAATATTACAAACAAAGAAAAAGAACCTGTTTAAAACCACAATTTTTATAGACTACCTTTAGAATGTTTAAAATAGCAATTTACCTGGTAACTGCAAACACCTTATAAAATAATACAGAACCTTCTACAGGAGTTGGCAACTGGTATTTACAGTGAAGAGTATCAAATTCCCATGCAAAAACAGAATTATCTTTGAAACAGCTGAGAATGGTGTTACTCAATGGAAGAAAAAAAACCTGGAAGCATATGGAAAAGAAAAAAAAAATGGAATGTTGTCAAGGAAGTACATTCTAAATTAACTAAAGTGCATGGCAAAATAAAACAACATGGCAGGTGTAGCTATTACTGTAAGTGTGAAAGGCTTGGATTCCACAGGCAGCCAATACCTGTCCCCTGTGACAGCCTATAGAGGAGTAGGTGTGCTCTCCTTGCACAGTTAAAACTTGTTGTACCCTTTGCTAATCCAGTTTAACTCACTGAAATAACTGTTAAATTTTATCTGTCTTGATTTTATGACTGTTAAACTTTATTGTTTCTGATGAGTGCAGAGAGGACACAATATAAACGCTGGGGATATCACTAGCTGAGATTAAGTCAGTGCTACTAAGTTTGTATTTTGGTCTGAATGATCTCTTGGGGCCTTGAAAATCTGGTAATATGGATATGTGGGCTGGGTTTCATCTTAGTGACTGAAAATTGGACATTCAGGCCAAATGAGTCACTTGACCAAGAGCAAAAGTAACCTGTGGGGAAAAGAGTCATCTCAGCTACCAGAGTCATTTATCTTCAGATAGACTGAGCTGTCTGTCCTCCTTCAGGGACCCTGAGGAAGACTACACAATGAATTGAGAGATGAATTTCGGTAAATTTAGAGTACTGAACAGTTGCTAATTTTCTGATTTGCCATAGAAAAACACCACAGGATGGTGACAAGCAGCTGCTGAAGAAACAGTGATGCTTTGGAAATGGCCATTGTAGATGTGATGTATTCTCATTTGTCTCACCTGCTTCTGTTCACTCTGCACCTCAGTATCTATCTTTTTAAATTAGCTTTGCCCCATATCAACTTAACAGAAGGTGTATGTTGGAGTGCAGCTGGGCTTAAGAGGCACCAAAAAGCACACAAGATGGATGTGACACTCCTACACTGGCTCAGACAGCATGCAAGAATCCAGCTTTGCACAGAGTGTCAGGCCTGTGGTCTAACAATAAATCCGAACTTCAGTAAAGCATGAATTTATCTGTATGTCTTAGACTGTGGAATGAGAATAAATACCATTATTCTAAAGACAGGAAAATGAAATCTAGATCATTTGCATAATGTCCTGTAAGAAATGGTAGCAACAAAGACAGCAGGCTCCTGATTCCCAGATGTGATCTATTAATTCCATCATAATCTTTACTGTTTGGGTTTAAAGGTTATTTCCATACTGCAACATCCTCATCCTAACAAACTCCAAGAGCCACTTACCAATAAGTCCCTACACATAGCTTACACAAAGAAAGATACTGAGCAGTAGAAAAATCTTGTCTCCTCTAAAGAAACGCATCCATCTTTGGAGGAGAGGTGTTATAATTATTTTAGCAACATGCACTACACAACAGTTTTAATAAAACAAACAAAACTTTATGGATGATCTTTCACAGTAATTGCTAGGTGACTATTTTAAGCTGACAGAATTTCTGCCTGACCCAGAACTGGGTGAGGACACTCAAATGAATAGCCTTGCTCTCTGCAAAAGCAGCATGGCTTTTTAGTGGCCAGCCTGACGAGAACCTTGGTTTGAAGTGGTGTTTGTCAGACTATTCACTGCAGGGCAGCACGTGCACAAGCCATGCTTAGGCACTGGGTCAGGACTTTCTGAGGTACTTAGACCAAAGTGTGACATTTGGTGGCGCAGGCAGACCTATTTAAAACAGTGTAATGCTAAGGGAAACTTACTTAAACCAGTCCCTGACACAAACATGACATCCTTCTCATCTCATACTGTTCCAGTGTGTCTGTGCAGCAAACAGAAGCAAAGAAACCACTAGGCTGAAAAGAAGTGATTTCTTTTTGCTGAGTTCCTTTTCAATCTCATTTGTTCCCATATTCAGTGCTTTGCTTGCACAGCCAGAAGAGCTTTGGAATAAGAAGCTGAATGGGGCAGGTGGTGGTGACTGTTTGAAGCTACCATTATGATACCAAAACTGTTTTTTTAACAGCACCCTTAAAACCCAGTACCATTCAGGATGGAATCAATCTACACAGGTCCTGGCTAATGCAAGGTCAACCTGGAAGATGGTTCCAAGTTAAAATGGGTTAGTCAAGGTCATGTCCAAGCAAGTTTCGAGTATCTCTAAAGATGGTGGTTCCTTAAAAGTTCCCAGCAGATCTCTGCAACTCCTGAGTCACGATTTCAGTGATCGATGTGATGTGATAGGATGATAGTTAAGATATGATAGAATGATAGTTAAGATGAGATGCCTAAAGTTGACAGCAAAGATTTTGCTGTATTTTAAAGACTATTTACAAGTAATGTGATTTTAATATTTGATACCTTCTGTGGTGTGTTTGTTCACCCTTTAGCAATTGCTCTTTACTCACCTTTTGTATACCCACAGACTGACGAACATTCAGCTTTCTTATTCTCTGAAAGGTGTCCAAGTCCCACAGTTGAGCTGTATCAGTAGAAGTAGTGATGGCATACTTGCCCGAGCCATGGACAGAGATGGAAGACACTGAAGATTCATGGCCTCTCATCCAACTAACTAGCTCCTGGGTTCCTGCAGAAGTTGATGAAAATGATATGAAAGTCATTCAAAGTAGAACAACTACTACTTTAGTCTTTATTGTCAACACTAGGCTGTGAAAGAGACTTTTAAGCATAACTAGTATATAACCATTTGCCATCACAGCCCAACACATAAGAAACAAAGGTATCAGTCTTCACATAGCTATTATACCTTAGAGGCACAACCCTCTCCTCATCTCCAAGTAACAGATTTTATAAGTTATGCTCGGTTCTGCACAGAAAACCAACTTGCACAGACTTGTTTAATTTAGCCTAAAAATCAATCTTAAAAGTCATGAACAATGTGATCAGTTAAGTTCAGCATGCCTCATAGAATATCTGATGTGAACACCCTCAGAAGCTGGGACTGAATGTTCTAGTTAGAATTCTGCACTTGTTTCTACTTGTGGACAGAATGTGTGAATGATTACACAACTATTTACAGGTGCAAAGAAGAAAGGTTTAATGACAATGGGCTATGACTATAGAAAGGCAGAGTCAGAAAGCAACAGCTCATTAATTCTTCTAGAACCCAAAACATTTTTATGCTGTGCACTGCATTCTAAGGAAATGGTTCCTCTGACTACAATGTCTCCCACTGCATGACCACTAATCTTCCCTCAGCAACCAAACTGCACTCATGGCAATTACACTGTTTACATTGGGTGGTTTGCCTGGCAGCCCATGGGGTGGTTCCAGCTACTGCTGTGGCATCAAAGATAGGAAATGGCTATAAAGCAGCTCATAAAGACTAAAAGTCAAACTTTCTGCTGGGCTTACAGACAATGGAGTGCTTAAAGCACGTCACCTGAGAGATTACATGGGATTAGAGAGTATGTCTTCTAAAGAAGAGGATGGAGCCCATCAGGTAAATACTGTCTAATACCCTAAGGAAGTGTACTGACTTAGGTGAGTACCATTCATATTTTAGAACATTCTTCAGTATGACTTGATACCTGGAAACAGCACCATATAAACATGCAGCATTCTCTGGAGTAATAAAGATTTCTCTAGAAATGCATCCAAACATCTAAGTTTGGTGTTGCTGTTGTTGAAAGGAAGAGAAAAAGTGCAGAGGATTTAACTCTGACTCTTCCTCTGTTTTGAGCTACATTAAAATCTTCACAGATAATCTCAAACTCAAACCCTAGAACTGTAGATGAGTGACTCCTATAGCTTATAAAAAATATTTAAATCCAGATAACATTTGGATATAATGGAGACATTACAACTGCATTTTCTGATAGGTAAAGAGCAATTTTTGAAGAATGAATTGTCACTGCCTCTCACCATTTAACTTCTAATCAAGACAGAGACACAGAGCTGTGATGTTAATTTTTAATATTGCTTTTGGATAAGGATATAGAACTGCTTGAATACTCAAAAGTATTGACATTTCTTTTAGCATACATTGTCACTTCCTTCAAATATTTTACTGTAAATATAGTTTAGAACTTATTCAGTAGCAAACTAAAATACTGTCAGGTGGTTTTCGTTTTATTTTAATAGAGTATCTCATTCTAAGTAAACTTAACAAATTGCTTAAAAAGAAGGTAACATACCTAACTACAATCCTGTGGTGGACTTCAGTTAAAGAGATGCCTGTGTGACTCAGTGGGCATAAAGAACTTTGACCAAGGGTTCATTTAGGTTCACTTACCCAGGGACTATAACAAACATGATCCTAAACTTTTCTTTTTCAGACAGATGGCATGAAATACATAGTATAATTTCAATAAAACAAACTATTCAAAAATTTAAGATCAAAACTAAAAATTATCTAAGTTTTCATGCCATACAGATAGCATTTAAGCCTTGAAATGTCTCCTTACCTGTATCAAAGCACTTAACAGAATAATCTGCCAAAGCCACAAGGAACTCTGTCTTTCTGCGAAGATTAAATGCCAAAGCAGTGCAAGCCTGCATTGTTCTCTGAACAAGGTTGAACCTATTTAAAAATACACATTTTCATTGTGTTAGGAAACTTTGGTTCATTTAATGTCAAGTGAAGTAATAACAATCGGTTTCAATATATTTCACAGAGAGAAAAAAATAAACTCAGAGTAAGAAAATCTTATCCAATTATAATAGATATAAAAATCAGTGCTAATATTTTAAAACTCAGTAGTAAAATGCTAAAAGAATGGCTGACGTAATTCTGCAAAAGAAAACACTAGGTCTAGTCTACTGCAATTCATGGCTCAGTCATTGATCCATAGTGACCCAAGAGTAACTTCTGGTGATAGCACTTAAGTTCTATGGCATTGCTGTTCAGCTTACAGTTGCAAGCCCCTGATCTTTTTGAGCAGCTAAACTAATAAAATAACACATAGGGAGCCTACATGAGACACTGGGTTGAAGTTTCAGCCCTGAGCAAACTATTACCTATTCAAAACTATCTAGTTAAAACCCGACCTGTGATATCCTGTCCAGGCAAGTTCCACACCTGTGAATGCTGCAGATGTCTCAATTAAAAAGTCTTGATAGAAATATTCTTACCTGTTCCCATTCAAGTCAAAAACATATATATTCCCCTGGCGGTCTCCAGCAAGGAGAGAATCCCCAGAACTGTTGAAAGCCACATTCAGAAAATGTACTGTCTTTGAATGGTACCCTTGCACACTGTGAATGATGTTCACTATAACTCTGTGAAGAAAGCCAGCAAAACAACCATGCTTAGAATCATTTTATTACTATTTATATCTGCAAGACATAGGATTAAAATGGTTCTATCTTATGACTTTACAATTCTGATTTTCCATGTTCTATGAAAAACTTCCATGAAACCCTTCTATTTCTAGCATAAAATACATACTACAAAGGAAGTAATTCACTAGGTTGGAAGGTAGGTAGGAGACATGTAAAGCAGATGGGGGAAATTCACCATTCATGATCCCTTCATGTGGTTCCTGTTATCTGATTTCCATTATTAATGAATAACACTAATATGTACTGATGTATCTGAAAGCCCCATTCAACACTCAGCAAGGAACCTGGCTCATCGTTACCACCACAAGAAACGTTCTAGAAAACTGAGAAGCTGTGCTTTTCTGTAAGAAACCATTCTGAACTGATGTGCAGAAAATCAGTTTTCATAGTCTTCAGAAGCACTGGGATTTTTAAGACTGGAAAAGAGAAGGCTCTGAGGTGACCTAATTGTGGCCTTCCAGTAGCTGAAAGGAGCCTACAAGAAAGGTGGAGAGAGACTTTTTACAAAGGCCTGGTATGACAGGACAAGGATGGATGGCTTCAAACTGAGAGTAGATCTACATTAGATGTGGGGAAAAAATTCTTTACTGTGAGGGGGGTATGACAATCAGGCTCCCTGGAGAAGTTCTGGATGCTCCATCCCTGGGAGTGTTCAAGGCCAGGCTGGATGGTGCTTTGAGCAACCTGAACTAGTGGAAGGTGTCCAGGCCCATGGCAAGGGGGTTGGAACTAGATGATCTTTAAGACACCTTCCACTCCAAACTATTCTATAATTCTGTGAAGAAAGCCTTATTTATTACTATTCATCTGAGCAATTATACTCTATTATAAGTAATATATTGTACTATTTATCTGAGCCAGTTTTCCACTTCTATCCTTGTATGGTGCTGTCCACATAAAATGGTGCCAGATGCAGAAATGTGCAAGAAGAAGCTGTAAGAGGAAGGTTTTTCCAGGAAGCAGGACATTGAGATTTGGAAGATCTGCTATTCCTGGATTTATTGCCTAACACTAAACAAGCAAATGATTCTGTATTATCAATTGGATGTAAATTCACAGTTAAACTAAACACCTAAAACTGTGCCAGATATTGGCAGGCTGGTTAGAGTGCAGAGCACTTGCAGAATGCTCTGGCCATGGTTATGTAAGATGCTGATAGCTCTCGAGACACAGAATATGCTACCCAGCACCTTCATGGGGCTGTGGGGGTATGTTACAAACTCTGAGTGAACACCACAAGAAGGTCATACAGCCATGGTGCAGACTACAGAGAAAACTAATTGCACCTTACTGTTAAGCCCATTCTTTTCTTCAATAAAAGTGACATAAAAATGAAACTAGAAAGATAAAATACTTTAAATTGTAACTGAAATCTAGTGATGTTTGTGTGAGATTATGACATTAAAGACCCTAACAAACAAAGTATGACTTCTGCTTCTAAAACCACCCTGAAACACAAGTACTTATCACTGAAGGTACAGCACCTCCCAAGACCTTCTCAACATCACTCTCTGCCTTTCAAGTGTTTCCCTGCAACTAAACTAAGCCATGAGAACAGAGTTAGGAGTTCACGGGGCTGAACTCCAGGAGCTCAGAAGGCTGCCTCCTTCTCCCCCAAGGCAGAAACCTCCGAAGCAGCATTTGTGCTGGTGCTCTTCAGCTTAGACCAGGCAGTATTTACATAGCATACCACACTGCGATTAATCTCTTGGAATTCCCCCATGGCATTTTATTCAACACAACTAAAATGGAAGCACTAAACTGGGGTAAGAGCCCAGCCAAGCTGAGCAGCCTGAGCACGGAGGTTTCAGAGGCTCCTTGGGGACCTACTCCGCCTTCAAGAGGGCATCTCATTAATTCATGTATCTCAAAGGAGGGTGCCGAGAGGATGCTACCAGACACTTTTCGGTGGTGCCCAGCGACACGACGAGGAGCAATGGCCTTAAAATAAAACACAAACGTTTCACCTCAAAGGAGGAAGAATTTCTTCACGTAGAAGATGGCAAGGCACCAAAGAGGCTGCCCAGGGAGGCCGTGGAATCTCCCTCTCTGGAGACATTCCGAGCCCACCTGGACGCGCCCCTAAGTAACCTGCTCTAGGTGAGCCTGCCTTGGCAGCGGGGTTGGACTGGATGATCTCCAGCCGCCCTTCCAACCGAAGCGATTTTGGAATTCAAGGGGAACGTGCTCCTTTCGTTATCTAACCGGGTATCCCCGGGCTGCCCCTTCAACCACCCTGCAGAGGCTCAGGTGGGCCCGGGCCGGCCCTTCCCGATCCGCCCGCTCCTCTCGGGCAGCCGCTCCCCCCGGCTCGGCCCCGTTACCCCCGCGGTGCGGCCGGCCCTGCCCTGCGGGTCCAGATGAGCCCGCTCCGCCGCTCGCCCAGATCGCAGCGCTCCATCCCCGCCCGGCGCCGCCGCTCCCGCGCGGCCCTCAGGGCTCCGCCCACGCTCCGCGCCGGGGGGCGCTGCACGCGTGGTATGGACCGCCCCCGCTTCACCAATGGGGAGCAGCCGGAAGGGGGGGTGAGCACTCCCCCCCAGATATCGGGGAATGGAACCGCTCCAGGTGCGGCCTCGCGGACTGCTGGGAATTGTAGTTTCCCTCGCGGGCGTCGCGCGAGGGCCTGCATGGGAACCGGGGAGCGGAGCGCGGCCAGCGCCGGGCAATGGAGTAAAAACCAGTAAAAACGTCGCGTCCTCGCAGGTAAATGCGTTTATAACGCAGTGTAATAGGTCACTCAGAACATGGCTTTTGCAGGTTGCCGCAGACGTAGGACTTGCTCCCCGCGCCGCCGCATTACAAACGCCTGTCGGGGACGGGAACGCTGGCTGACCCGACTGCCCTGTCACCCCCCACCGGCGGCTCGCTCCCCGCTCCACCCCCGGGGCGGGACTCCCGGCGGCCGGGGCGGGGCCGGAAGCAGCGGCGGCGGCTCGGCCGAATTCGGTGGCGCCACGTCTGGCTCGGAGCCCCCTCCTGACCAGGCGGCGGGAGCGGCTGAGCCCTCGTCTCGTTTCTTCTTCAGTGGCCGGTTCGTGGCGAGGCCTCGGCGGCGGCCAGGCGCGGCTGCAATATGTCGGACCTGGGGGACTGGTTCCGAAGCATTCCTCTGATCACGCGGTACTGGTTCGCCGGTTCCATCGCGGTGCCGCTCGTGGGCAAGCTGGGCCTCGTCAGCCCCGTCAACCTTTTTCTCTGGCCTGACGCCTTCATCCACCGCTTCCAGGTAAGGGCCGCACTACTGCTCCCGGCGTGCCCCGCGGCGTCCGCACAGTAGCTCGCTGTGACTCGCTCTGCGCGCTGCCTTCTGGGAGTTGTAGTTCCCGGCCGCGTTGCGGGGCCTCGCTGGGGCTGCGTGCGGGGCTGGCCGCTCCCCCGGCTGCACGGCCGCACTGGAGGCGCCGCGCACCGAGACCGTGCCCGGGGGTGGCCGGGGTGAGCAGAGCCCCTCCGGCGGCAGTGGAGCCGCCTGCCCGCACAGCCTGTCCAGGGCCTGCGGGCTGGGCCCGGATTTACCCGGTGCTCTGCCCGCAGGCCCAGGGCCCCACCGCGGTGACAGGCTGCGTGTGCCTGCCAAGGTGACAGAAGGAGGGCTGCTGCCCCTGGCAGCCCTGTAGTTCGTCTTGTGCCTTACTCTGGTGTAGTTTTTTCCTGCATTTTTTTTCTGTGGGAGTTGTTCTGGTGGGTGCTGGTTATTGTACCAAGGAGCTCTATGGCTGTGGCTACAGGTGACTTGCCCAGCTCGGTGTCGTGCTGTGGCCGTGACTGGGAGCTGTAACTTTGGGCTTACAGGGTGTGCAAACATCCCAGACTGAGGCTGCCCCAGGAGCTTTTGAGGCACAGCTGCAAGAGACACATAAAGCTCCCGGGGTGGGTACAGTGAGGGGACAACAAAGATGATCAAGGAACTGGAGCATCTCTCTAATGGGGAATGGCTGAGGGAGCTGGGCCTGCTCAGCCTGGAGGAGAGAGGACTGAGAGAAGACCTCATCAGTTTCTCTTAGTATCAGAAGGGAGGTGTCAGAGAATGGACAAATGCCAACGGGCAGAAACTGATGCACAGGAAGTTCCACCTGAACTGGGTGACCATGCACTGGAGCAGACTGACCGAGGAGGCTGTGGAATCTCCCTCACTGGAGTTATTCAAGAACTGTCTGAATGCAGTCCTGTGTCATGTGCTCTAGAATGACTGCTTGAGCAGGGAGGTTGGCCCAGATCACCCACTGTGGTCCCTTTTGACATGTCCTACTCTGTGATTGTGTAACAGTGCATCTTTTGCACCTTCTGGTTTGGAATTTGGAAAAGCTTCTGTTTAGGATTGTCAACTTCTGTGCTTAGGTATGGTCCATGTAAAATAACAAGTAATGCCTTGAGGTGTCAGAAATGCAGTGTTTCTGGGTGCAATAGCAATATCAAAAGTGGTTTCAAACTGGACATATTTTTCCTTGCACTGTGATGTGACAGGTTTAGTGTTGGGAGAGAACGCTCATTGGAGGAGCTGAAAACAAAGGAAGAGAAGAGATTTCAATTGTTAAATTTCTGTTATATTGTCTCATTGTATCTTCACTGAAGGGAAAAAAAAAAAAAAAAAAAGAACCATGTCTGTCTTTGTAGCTTGATTCATGTATTCCCAAAATTCAGTAGTATAAATGACTGTTTTTTCCTGTAGTTCTATCATTCTTTCTTGAACTGTGATGTTCAGGATCCTGATACTCAGTTTGGAAATGTTGCTGCTTAAAGAGCTCATTCATGAATGACCAGGCATTTTCTGTCCTTGCTACGTGCTTCCATGCAGTTGGCTATGCCCAGTATTCATGGCTGGAATATCTCAAAGCAGATCCCAAATGCTCAGAGTAGCACGTGCAGTCTGGAATGGTACACTAAAGGCTGTGAGCTCCTTGGCCTCTGTTCAGCAGGGAAGGATGGGTTTTGTATGGCTGCTTTTTAAACAGGGTAGCATCCTTGCCAGTGTGTCTCTTTTGCACTGTATGAAAGACTCACTAGTGCAAAGATGTGATAGCAGGAAGTTTGAAAAGTTGTGTGTTATTTCTGGTGTAGTCTTAATAGCTTTGCTTACAGGATTGAAAAAAATGTCTCAACTATGAAAACTGCTGAAGCAGCAGTGATCGATACTTGGGCTGTTTTTAATCATCTTGGTGTTCCAAGTTTTCATTCGTTATCGAGTATTGGATGTAAATAAAAGGTCTATGCATATGAGTTCATTCTGCAGTTTAAAAATGTATCTTTCTCTTTTAATCTGGACAGATCTGGCGGCCGATAACAGCAACTTTCTTCTTCCCAGTGGGACCTGGAACGGGATTTCTCTACTTGGTGAATTTGTATTTCTTGTATCAATATTCATCACGATTAGAAACAGGTATGTTGGCCATTAAATTGTATGCACCTGGTTAACCCTGCCTGGACCTGGTAAGAGATGGCTCTGCCAGTTTATGTTGGTCAATGTGAAACTGCTCTGAAAACTGATTTTCTGTGGCTGGCTCCTCCCCTTCGGCCATTTAGGATGTGAACTTGGTATTTGTTTCAGTAGGAGGGCCTGGTGCTTTTAGTTGCTGGATTTAAGGAAGTGAGAAAGACAGATTAAATGATGTTTCTCTCTTTTTTTTTTTTTTTTTTTGTATCTGATGTTTTTTTTTAATCAGAGAAGGATGTTAGAACATGATGTAATAATGAGTCTATCCATTGGGAGAAAATAACATCAGTTTTTCCTTGTTTTAATAGGCATGCTTATTTGTGTTATTCTGTTGTCTTTCTTGAATAGAGAGGTCCCTCCTAAAAAGGAAGTCTACCTCTCTACCTAACAGATATGTGGGGAAGTGAGGAGACTAGAAGGATTTTCAGTTAAGGGGAAAAATTAAGTGAAAAAAAGATCAGTTAATAGATCACTTCTCTCAAAAAAAGAAGAATGATTGTTACATGGTGGTACAAGGTATCTTCAAAACTAGTTTCCTTTTGCACTGCCCAGTTCATTAAACCTAGACAAAATTGATTCAATTGACATAAATAATTTAAATATTTGCAAAGCCAGACCTGTCCTTGAAAAAGCCCGTGTGACAAGACTTTCAGTATAGTTCTAATGGAGCCTTAGAACTGATGGTGTAAAGGGAAGTGCTTTGGAAGGTGATGTTTGGGAAGTCTCACGAGAGAGAAGAGATCCCTGGTAGACCTGCCATCCAGAGAGAATTTTGTGGAATCACATTTAAGTCTTAAGAAGAGTAGCAAGGATAGGGAGGAGTGGTGCCAGATTATATTTGCTTGTTATTTTAGTGAAAGTTTAATACTACTTTAATAGCTAGAAATGGTTCCTGCTTCCTTTTGAGCCTTTCTGCAGTAGTTTATGTGCACAAGAGTGCTGGCAGTTCTGACTGCTCAAAGGTAGGTGTAGTAAGAGTTCCTGGTTAATTATGCAAACTAAAAGACCTAATTGCTTGTAGATATACTTTCAAAATGTTCTAATTGTCTTTGCTGTAGCACAAATCTCATGAAAGGGAGTAAATTTCTGCTGTGCAACAGATCTGGGCTTTGAAACTGGAAAGTCATCTGTGTTTTTTGAACAATGCATTTCTTTTATATTACAGTCATTTTTCTGTGTGAAAATGAAGTCCTTAGTTAGGTTGGCCCTTCTTTCTCTGAAAAAGGCCTGAATCCTTCTTTAGCTGGAAGGTGTATAAGTTGCTGAAAATGTTCACAGGAAGTCCACATTTCTCTGTGCCCCCTTTTGGCTGTGAAACTGAGAAAGTGAAACTTCTGTTTTCAACTTTGTGCATGGTTTTTGAGCATACACTGCTGCTGCTTGCCAGCTTCAAATTTAGCTGTCAGAAATATCCGTGTGGTTTTGTACTGTGCTTGTGCTTTCCTAACAGGCTGCCCTGTAACTTCCAAAGGAAAGGGAGATTGATGTGTTTTTGTTTTGCTTTTGTTGGAGAGCATAACAAATATCAGCAGAGTAAGCAGAAAATGCAGAGTTCACTCCCCAGCTGTATGAAAGATGAGATTATGGGTCTGCAGCTCTTCCCAGATGTCTGGATTGTACCCCAGGCCTCATGGAAGGACCCACGGGGCAGAGCTCACGCCATCCCTGCGCTGAGCTTTCTGGCATATAGTTCAAGTTGCTTAGATGTTCATCAAAAACTTAAATGGTTTGTCTAATATTCTTATTAGCAATTTCATAGATAATGAGAAGCAAGAAAATGTAGAAGAATAATAATAGCTTTGATTTCTGCCTGTTTTGGAAGGATTCCTTACCCGGCGTTTCTCAGCCTTAGTCAGCTTCTTCTCTTTATTTGTTGTATGGCAACAGTAGGGAAAAACCCTTCAGTTTCTGTAATTCTACAGCTTTAAAACTTTCTGATATATTTTTCAAGGTGTGTTTTTTTCCTGTCATGCAATTTGCATGGATGAACTTAAACAATAAAACTGATATTTAAGTAATTTTGGTTTATGTAGGCTATTCTAAAAAGCTAATTCTTAAAAGTAGATTTTCTGCCTTTAAGAATACTTGTTTGAAGCTGAGCAGTGCTCACATTAAGCAGTGGCATTCTTTGTAGGCATTTTGATGTTTAATTAGGAGCATGTAATTCCCGCTGTCACTGTGTTTCACCCCCATTGGTCTGGGTCTTTTTCAGCAATATTCTCAGGCTTTCCTTTCCTGCCTGGGTTTAAATGAAAGTTGATGGCAATCTTGTATAGATGCTGTCAGGTCTCTGTCAGCCTTTTGCCACAGTTAGCAAGAGTGAGAGCCTCAGCTTTTCATGTTTGCAAGGAGTTGCTAGAGGTTATTTCTTAGTCCTTGTCTCTGTCAGGTCTCAAACTCAGCTCAGCAGCTAAAGATAATTTCATTTAATAGAGTAACAGTCCCTGTGAACTACAGGGAATGTTACTCTATTATTTTTGTTTCCAGTGTCCTGAAAAAATTCACACATAGTTGGAATGGTGAATTAGCTTAGAAGGAACAGAATGTGCTGCACATGGGTACCCTCCTTATCATGTGTTCTAATTTTTTCTGGAGTATGAAAACCATTGCATCTCTTGAGTCTGATGAGATGATGCAAAGAGGATGCAATTTGCCTAAGTAAGGACTGGTTTTCATATGACTCAGTCATTAAACTTGATATTTCTGCTTTTGCTGTGCACGTGTATTTCCTTTTCTGTGCTTCTAACCTGCAGTTTCTTATGAACGATGGGATCCAACTCCATTTTTGAAGTTTTATGTAGTTAAAACTACTTATCTCCAGAGTTAGTGTGTTATTTTTTCAGTATAGACACTGCTTGTGCTCTAATGCAGTAGGCTGAATGTCTTATTTTTCAGTCCGTAGGTTGTTCTATTCTGAGGCTACTTAAAAAAAATTTGTAGACTGCAGACTGCATGCAAAGCAACTGTTATTAACTGAGTTTTCTTAGACTCTGAAAAATAAAAGTTGTCCTAATTTTTAATCAAAATTTCAGTGCCTTTCATAATGATTCTTTTTATTTTCAGGGGCTTTTGATGGAAGGCCAGCAGATTACATGTTCATGCTCCTGTTTAACTGGATCTGCATTGTTGTATCCTTCTCATCAGCAAACTTGGAGAAATATTTTGGTTCTCCTGTTTCTGCCTGAAATATGTAGCAAATGTTCCCGGGGTGGTTTTGTAGAGTTTGTAAGTGTGTAACCTTACTGAGAAGATAGTGAGTGGCTTGCAGGGAGAACACTTTTTAAAAATGTGCTCACACCAGTGTGCAGTGTGGGGACTCTAGCTCTGCCTACACAGAGCTGAGCATGTGCTGGGTGAGTGTCCCTGGTGCTGGCTGGGTTGCTTTGCTGAGCTGCTCCTGTGTGGGATAGCACTGAATTTAGTGTGTTCAAGCTGCCGTGTGCAAAAAGGACTGACCACTGTCATTCCCTGAAATCCTGTACCTGCTGGGTACAAGTCATCTGGGCCTGTGAAAGCAGTATTGTGGTATCTTCACTGAGACAACTTCCTGAAAAAATTTGTTGGTTAGGGAATGCTGGGAAACATTTCTGTGAGTTGTGCTGTACCACCTGAATTCTCTTTTAGATCTTGAATACAAAATGGGGAGCAGTTGTTGATAAAGCAGGTGGTTGTGCCACCTTTCAGAGGGATCTTTAGGGACTGGATAAATAGGCTGGCCAGGAATGAAACTCAGCAAAGGGTAGTGCAGAGTCCTGCTCTTGGCAAGGAGCAGCCTCAGGCACCTGGACAGACCAGGGACTGACAAAGCAAAGTATCTTCCAGAAAAGGCCCTGGGTGTCCTGCTGGACACAAAGTTGACCATGAACCAGCAATGTGCCATTATGGCCAAAGTGGTCAGCTGTGGCTGCCCTAGGCAGAGGATTGCCTGCAGGTTGAGAAAGGTGATTGCTCCCCTCTGCTCAGCCTTTCAGAGATGTATGGGGGCTACACCTAGCTCTGGGTTCCCAAATCCCAGGGAGACATGGACATACTGGAGAGAGTCCAGTAAAGGGTCATGATGTTGATTAAAGGGTTGAAGCAGCTGTCACATTGAGAAGCTGTGAGAGTTGGGATTGTGCAGCCTGGAATGTTGTCATAGAATCATACAATAGGTTGAATTGGAGGGCACCTTGAAAGGTTATCAACCCCCCCTGCAATGAGCAGGGACACCTTCAACTAAATCAGGTTGCTCAGAGCCCCATTCAACTTTACCTTGAATGTTTCTAGGGGTGGAGCATCTGCCATCTCTCTGGGTAACCTTTGCCAGTGTTTTGCCACACTCAGAGTAAAAAATTTCTTCATTACACGTAGACTGAATCAACCTTTTTTTAGTTTAAACCATTACCACTTGTCCTACTGCAAAAGGTCCTCTTAGAAAGTTTGTCCCCCAACTCTCTCAGCCTTTCCCTAAAAGAGAGATGTTCCATTCCTCCAGTAATTTGTGTGGGCTTCCTCTGGTCCCACTCCAACAGGTCCATGTCTTTTTTTGTGCAGAGGGGTCTGGAGCTGGGCACCCAATTCCACAAAATGACAAACAGGAAAATTCCATTTAAATGTAAGAATGACTGTTTTTACTGTAAGGGCAGTGAAGCACTGGCATGATGGACAAGAGAGGGCGTGAAGCCTCCATCCTTGGAGATGCTGCCATTCTGTCTGTGCTGTTGCTGCCTCCTTGTAGCAATTTGCAGTAGCACAGCAGGTGGAAAAAAGGGAGTGGTGGAATCGGTGTGAACCAGATACAACCAGGAGAGCTGGTGTGTAGAAATGCTTATCAATACATTATCTCTAGTTGCATTGTACTATGAGGAGGGAATTGCTGCTATTCCTGCTAGTCCTGTCCAGCCACAGCTGTAACAAGGTGCGTTTAGTTAATTGTTACGAAGATGAAGGTTTTCTTTTTGATTGCAGGCTGTTGGCTGTGAGCATTTAATCTAATTGTGACGTGACTTGCAAACTGGTCATTTAAAAGCTTCTAGTTGCTTGTCCCCGTGTGATGTAAGGACCAACCTGGATACATGATCTGGGAATATGCTGGATGTCATTTTATATGTATTTATGAACTGTTAAAAGCACCCCGATCATATTAAAGTAATTCAGTGATTATTTCTCTCGGTAGTTACTACAACAGGTTCTTTGAACTCCAAGGTCAAAGAGGAGTATTAAAAGCCTGCATTGATGCACTTTGAGAAATACCTTCTTTTCTATGACTCATTGGTAATATATTGGTATTTTTTAATGATCTGGTATTTCTTTAGTTAGAAAACTAAAATGTCAGTGTTAAACTAATAAGAGAATCCAGTTGTTAAACTTTAATGTTTCTTTATGCAAGGGCTGATTGAGTCTGTAGCTAGCCAGTTTCATCAGGGAGGAAAAGCCAATGCACCCATCAGCCCTTGGGGTAATGACTTGAGGTGGGAACTTGAAAGGCTACCAAAAAACAGTTACTGAAACAAAGTTTGTACATCTGGGTCACTGGAAATTTTAACCTAAAACAGTGTATTATTAATTTTGAATATTAAAGATCTTTGCATGTGTGTTTTGTGTGTCTGCAGCTTTTTATTGTTATAGTCTGTCAGGTTTTTCTGCATTTTCTTTCATGGTGTGAAATATGACAGATAACTGGCTTGGTAATGGACATGCAGGTAAGTGTGGTGCAGTTTCTTAGATAATAATTTTACAAAACTTTATGACTACTTAATGACTTCATAGAGAGCTTTATTAACTTAACTGCAAAACATTGTTAAGCTGGGTTGTTCAGATTATGTCAGAATGGACTGCTGTGTGTGTATTGTTAATTTTTCAGATTGGGTTAGCCTCAGCTGAAGGCATAAGTTTGGATCTGACTGCTACACCTAACCTAGTTAAGGAGCCAAGAAGTAAAAATTCTGTCTTTGTGCAGTCAGGAAGTGCTCAGACTTTTACTAAAATGGGCAGAAGATGTCACTTATGCACTATTTTTTTTAAATGAATGTAGATTTGCTTTCTTATTTTCCTATATAAAAATGATTCTTGGGTTTATTAATCTCAAATTTAGTTCAGTATACCTTTTACTTGTCAACAGAAGATTTTTTTGGTGAAAAATACAGCTTTGGTTGAGACCAGAACTGTGAATTATAAAATCCTCAGACGAATGATTAAGATAGTGGTCTTAAGAACTGGTTTCATTAAAATAATTCATATCTCCCCAAATACTAAGGGTGAAAATTGGGAAGTGTGTTTTGCACACAACAGTGTCAGATAACTGCATGTCTTCAGTCTGCCTCTGCTATTCTCATCTTCATCTGTCTCCAGCACCTGAAGACTGCACCAATATCTGTAGTATTCCATACAGAATTATCTTAGCATTTATTAGATCACTTTTCTGGCTCCCTGGTAGACAAATCCACTGAACATGCATCTCTGATCTGGGGTAAATTATATTATTTTTATATTTATAATATTATATTATTATATTATATATCTGGGGTGAATATTATTATATTAAGAGCTGTCCATAACTTTATACTTACACTTTTCTGTGGAGAAGATGCCACAAATTTTTGAAAATCATGATGGAGTTACCTGCACACTACACAAATTTTAGACTGTTGATTTGTATATTTTTAAAGGGGTACTTAATTATTTTTTTTATCTGCATACGAAGTACTGATTAAAGAAGAATCAGTTTTTTTATGTAAAAGTGTGGTTTTTTCTTAAAAATAAGGGGGCTTTTACTTGTCTTGAATGGCCGTTGTTGAAATTCAGAAGATAGAGTAGGATAGCTAGGCCTCTTTTCCTAAGTCAAATGTGTTCAGATATTAGATACTGCTTTGTTTTCAGTAAAATAAAAAGACCCTAAGGTTCCTGTGTGGGGAGTCAGAGTACACTGTGGGGCTTGTGAAAGGCTGAACTGATGTCAGGGTACCAGCTTTAATGTGGGATCTGTTAAATAGCAGCACTGAAGGGATACGTTTAAACCTCTTTTCCAAACAGAGGAGCTGGTTAAGGCATTCAGCCAGTTCATGGAAGTGTTGCTGGTGCAGCCTGCCTTCAGAAATCAGCAGATAGCTAAAGCAGTGCTTTATATTTCTTTCACCAGTCAGCTAATACAGAGTCAATGTAAAGTGTTAGAAACAACCTCAGCTCCTGGTGTGGAGCACAGGTTAACTCCAAGCTCTACCAAGGCTGGCTGTGATACCCTGAAATGGGGATTGACTGGAGCACCTTCCTCCTGTGGTGCTCTCAGGAGGATGGGCACATAGGTGGCAGCTGGATGGATAACACTTCATCTGGCATATTAGCCTGGCCCCAGATGGGACTGTTTGGGTTAGTGCCCTGAAATGGTGGTGGCACAGGTACAGAGCTCACTGCTGTAGGTGTAGGTACGAGCAGAGGAGTTCCCTGCAGCTGCTCTTTCACTTGGCACAGCTCGGAGCCCTTGGCTTTGGCATGGTCATGCAAAGGACAATCGTCAAGTAGGTTCTCCTCTTGAACTTTCTCAATAGTTTTTGAACAGATCCAGGGCACATATTGGAAAAGATTCTGGGGCAGTCTATAAAGACTGTAGTGGTGTATTGTACCAGGCATACAAACCACTTCTGAAACATAGCTTCTCCTGTTTGAGTTTCTTGTGCTTCTTTGAAGGTGATGGTAACTTTTTCTTTTTTAAACATTGCAGTTGCTGATGATTCCACTCATCATGTCAGTACTTTATGTGTGGGCCCAGCTGAACAGAGACATGATTGTATCATTTTGGTTTGGAACAAGATTTAAGGTATGTCAGGCAGTATATTGGCAAAATTTCTGCCCATAAGATGCATGTCTAATGGGTGAGAGGCAAAATATAAATATTTTCTCTTATTAGAGGTGTCCTGTAGTCTCACATAGAATACTCCTTGAGATGCAGCAAAGACCAAGTTCATAGTCTCCCATCTGGTATCACTCAGTGTGTCTCTACTGAAAAGCTGTCCTGACAATTCATCATTCTGAAAAAAAAAGGAAAAAATTCCTGATAAACATTAGCCTGGATAAAAGCTGAATGTAGTGACAAAATGTTGGTATTTTAATGTTTTTTTTAATCTCCTGTGTGACCTTGGCTGTTTTTGTCAGATCTGTAGAAAAGACTCTTGATCATTTCTAGACCTTTTCAAAATCAAAAACTTTAAGGCTTTGTTCCAGATGTAAACTTGCTGTGGAACATTGGGTGCAAAAGGCACATTTGCTTATAAAGTTTGAATGAGTATGTTTTGTTTAAAAATGTTAGTGGTTGCTCAGTTTGGAGTAACGTTTTTAGGTTGAATCTGCTTAAGTTAATAGATCAGGATCTGTATAATGCCTAAAGCATTGGGGTTGTGATCATGCTTATTAGGGCAGTGGGATGTTGAGAGCAGGTTTACATCCTTAACATATACTTACTCTCTCCACTGCATTCTTTTTCAGGCCTGTTACCTTCCATGGGTTATTCTGGGTTTCAACTACATCATTGGTGGATCGTATGTATTTACTTATGTAACCAATTTAAAGTTATAAAAGCTTTTACAGCTATTTAACTTGCTGCTGAATTTAGGAGTAATATTAAAATAAGAAGCTTAAAACTATATAATCTGACTGATAATGCTCAGTGTCACATGGTGGTCATTTAACATAAAAGCAAAGAGGAGATGTGCCTGTGAGGACTAGAGGACAGAGTGTAGCTGAGGGGAGAGAAATGAGAGTTTGGTGTATTTTCTAGTAACCATGCATTTAGGCCATCTCCATACTAAGAAAGTAACATGGCTGGAATCAGCCATTATTACTGGTTTTAGAAACAATTTTACCTTGACTCTGATAGTGCTGTTACTTCTTTCCCTCACAGACTTATCCAAGCTGATCTTTTTTTTTTTTTTTTAGTTTGTTAAACAAGGGAAAATGGCAATAAGCCCACAGTGTGCCATATTAGCACATGCTGAATTTTTTGGTCTCTCTTGCGATTTTTTTGATTAAACCCTGTGATGCAGAAATCCTCTCTGTGCACAGTGTGGGCCCCCTCGTTGGGGCCCTGCATTCACTGGGGCCTCTTGGTGCCGCTGTAACATAATTAGTGACAGTAACAAGTTTGTGGTTGAGTTATAAAAGGAGGAGATAGTACAGCAAAACCAGATTCCCTTTTCTGGCTGTGCCTCTTACTGACTCATCTGTCACTTGTGAAAACTGCTTGCTGTTAGATACCTGCTGTTTCTATGCATGACAGCAGATACTCAAGGGCCTCCAGTCAGCAGTGCTTTTACAAAACTGGGAACAAAACAGTTCAGTACAGCAGGAGACAGGTTGTCCAGTGAAAACAGCAGTAACTTCTCTAGCTCTGCAGATGATTGTTTTGGGCACTAATCGCTATACGGTCTAATTCCCCAATGTAAACAAGTATTTAATTGTGTTTTCAATACAGAGTAGAGAAGGCTTGGAAGGGAGGGTGGAACTGACTATTAATGTGTTGGTGCAGGAGGTTGGCCCTTCTTAAGAAGTGGATGCAGAATGCTGATGGAAGGGAAATTTTCTGTGTGTCACAACCCTGGCAAAGCCTGGTGGCAGGTGAACAGAAGATTGTCACTCATTTATTTTCAGAGAAGATAGCATGTGAAACTATTCTTTTTCTTTTGCTTTACAGTGTCATCAATGAACTGATAGGAAATCTGGTTGGACACCTGTATTTCTTCTTAATGTTTAAATATCCAATGGATTTGGGAGGAAGGAATTTTCTGTCCACACCTCAATTCCTGTAAGCTGACTAGATTCTTTACCTCACTATTTGTTGGGTCCAATTTTTTGTATGGTTCATCACACATATATTTGGTGGGATCATAAAGTGTAAAAATACTTTGCTAAGCCAACCTTCTTCAGACTCTCATATTGACTGAGCTGGTGAGTTGTAAAAAATGTTAAGTTACTTGTAAATGGCCCATATGAGATTCCTTTGTTGCCCCTTGGGATTACTTATGTCTTTACCCACTCTTAAGAGTGACAGTAAATGTCATAGTTCTGCAGTTGAATTGAGCTGCAGTAAAGAGAACTCCCTAGCAATCATCAGATGGTATATAAAAGAAGTTTTATTGTGTAAATGATCTGGTTTTTGTATCCCCATGTATCGTTATAGTAGCTACCAGTTCAGCAATGTTTAACAATAATAGTCAGTTGTAGACTTGTTCAGGGCCATAAATGATTCTTTTTCACAGTCTGTACCAGTCACCCTTACTGGGACTACAAGTCTTGTTTTTTGAAGTGCTTTTATTGAGATGTGTTCATTGTTTTGGCATTGAAATACTATGATCAGAAGCCAGAGTTTGTAGTTCAGTTGCCCTTGTCCGCATCCTTTTGGGCTGCAAATAGTCCTTCACTATTAAACTTTAGTTAGCAACTCAGTTAATCCTTTTCATAGTATAAAGTGTTGAATTACAGTTCTGTAAAAGTTTCAGTGAATAGAGAAGCTTTATATTATAATTCTGTGTTTGCAAGCCCATCTGGTAAACCTAATTTTCCATAAAGATTAGAAGACAAAGTTGTTTTTAAAAATGTCTTTCAAGGTTACAGTAACAGCTATGAAACTGCTCTCAATCTCGTTGGTTCTGTCAATTCTCTTGTCACTGTACACATCCCAGAGGTGGAAGTTTCCCAGTATTTCCATTTGTCAGTGTGCTGAGGGCTTAGATTTGGAAAGAATTCTCTGAAGTTCCACTGGGAAAAGCCGATTTTATTACAAAGTGTATCAGCTAAGAGGAAATGCATGGAAAAGTAGAAGGCACAGCCTTGGCATTTACCCTCAAGGTACAGCTGTTTCTCTGACTCCTCCTGCTCTGGTTTGTCCTAGTTACCGCTGGCTGCCAAATAGGAGAGGAGGAGTGTCGGGCTTTGGTGTCCCTCCTGCCAGCATGAGAAGGGCTGCAGAAGATCAGCAGGGTGGTGGAAGACACAACTGGGGCCAAGGTTTCCGGCTAGGGGACCAGTGAAGAATTCCTGCCCTTGGAAAACAGCAACTCTCCAGTTTCAATTGGACGTAGAACCAACTGTTCCTGCTGCAGAGTATGCTTAAGAACTGAGCACTCTGTAGTACTCTTGGATTTAACTGATTAGAAAGAATGTTTCTGGTTCAAGAGCAAATTAAAAACTCCAGAAGGAAAAAATGTAGATCTTGCTCCAGGTTAGCCAGTAGTGTCCAGTGTGATTCTGCCATTAAAAATAAGCCTTCTTTATACAGTATTGTGTGTCGCAACAGGATCCATTGGCTATTCTGTTCCATGATGTGATGGAACAAGCTAGTGGTGTTCTGTCTTGCCTGGTATGTTAAAAGCTTTGTTGACCACAGTAAAGTAAGGATCTAGTCTGAGGCAGATGTCTCAAACAAGCCCCCAGATTTAGGAAGCTGACTTTTTCCATATCTGTGCTTAAGTCCCAGGGTCTTTGGAAACATTATTTAAGTGATATCTCTCTGCTGCATTCATAAAGCAAATTGCAAGTGTTTAATTTCTGTTATTAAGCTGTGTTTTTAGCAGAGCTGTTTCTTGCCATGCAGCATTTGTCCTACCTGCTACAGTTGTGGGCTGGGCAAGGGCTAAGGATTAGAGGGCTTTTCTTTGAAATAGTGATAACAGATATTCACAGAATTGAAATCTCTGAACTCTTCATGGCATGTTACAAAGCTTGTTCTGATGAAACAAGTCTGGCATGTTCCCCCCGTCCCCTTCCAAGATTGGTGAATTCTTGGCTTCAAGGTTTCTCTTTTGATTGCCACATTGGGTAGCATAAATACTGCTTAAACTAGAAAATGTAACATTGTGGTTAAGGGTACTGACTGCAGCATTGTTTAACTGAATCTTCAACTTTATCTTAAAAGCTTTAAGACCTCTAAGAATCAAAGCTGGAAATAATCTTTTGCAGGGGGAAGATACAATATAACAGGTAACTGCAGGACTCTTTCATTGTCAAATAAGAAATTGCATACACTGTTTATTAGTATCTGTACTTTTTTTTTTTTTTTTTTTGTAAAAATTTTTGACATGGAAAAGGGAATGATTCTGTGCAGTCGTTTTCCTTGCACTGGGTTCCCATGGGCAGAGCACGAGGCTAAGATCCAGGAAGCTGTAATGCCATCTTGTTACTGACTCACTGCATGCTCTTGAGCAAAGTTTTTACTTATCTCAGTTTTCCCAGCTGTAACAAGGACTTGTGCATCTCTCACAGCATTCTTGCAAGACAGCTGTCCCTGGCCTCCCTAGCTGAGAACAAGTAAGGCTTAGGTTTACATAAATCCAACATTTCAGCTAGGAACACAATTATTATTATAAGCTTAACCAAGACTTCTAAGTCAGAACGGAGTTGCTCACTTTTTGTTTCGTAGTTGGAGGAGGAAGAGTGTTGTCACTAGAATAAGTTTCAAGTCTGACTGAATTGCCCTCTAGCATTTGTTTGTTTTACTGGGTACATGGGGCACAGAAGACTGTTCTGCCCCAACTTAGATATCTCAGGTAACTGTAAGTAGGTGAAGTGAATGTGGGCTGATAACATTTTCATTACTACTTTGTTTCTTCACTAAACTTGGGTTCTGAAGGTGTAAAAACTTGTAAATACTAAGTGATGCAAAGCTGAGTGGAAAATAAGCAGTTAGACTGGACATTTTAAAAAATGCATGTTCCATGTCTTCACTGCAACTCAGTTATGTTATTTGACTCATAGAGAAATGTAGGAAACTAATGATACACGTGCTTAAATTTTACAGTAACTTGGAGTTTAGAAATCACCTTTCATTTTTGTCATTTGGTGATGAGTTTTAAAGATGCTCGTCTCTTTCTTTTTTTGTAAAACGGTAGGTAGAAAAGAGGAGTGCAATGTTGTAAATACAGATTTATTGTGACCAACAGCTGTTATTTGATTTGAATAGTCTGAGAAGCATTGTTTTGATAGGAGTCTTTTTAGTCATAGGAATATCACAGTCTCCAAAGCATTTGTCTTCATTTTGAGTCAGGACCCAACTTTTAAGTGAAGATGCAATAGTTTGTGACTCAGTTAAACCCCTGGCACACTCAAACTGCAGAATGTCTCTGTACAGAAGGCTCAAAGAAAGGCTTGAGTGAGAGAAAGCACAGCAAAATTACTGGCCCACTGCACTGCATGGGGTCTTGCTTTCTAGTATGTCCTCCTCCTCAAAATTAAGAGAAGGTTTGCAAGGAAAATAGACTTCTTATAAACCTTGATTAGCTTCTGAGCTGCTTCAGGCCAATTTACTTTGTTTATGGAATATTCGCTTCAGAATTCCATATTACAAGCTCAGTTTGTTTGTTTCTCAGTTTGCCACTCGACCTGAACTGCTGTTTGTCCTCCCACATACATTGATAATGGCAGTCTCTTGTTAAAATGGATACATCCTTTCTTATTTTGTACAGATAATTTCCCTTTTTGTAATCAATTTTTGTTGGCAAAGTTTTAAATTAAAATTTTAATCTCTGTTACTGTCTTTGTTTTGCTAAATCATATTTCAGCTTAAGACAAGCCTTGTGATCTGCAGGTTCATGGGTATTGTCTGACAGCTGCCCTGTGACACCAGCTCTTGCTGTTGATAAAAGTACTCACCTGATTTTGTGTGGGAGTCTTGTCTTCTCTGATCAGTTGCAAAGTCATAAAGGCATTTTCTTTGTCTCTGTTTACACCATGAGGTCTGACAGACTGTGTCCTTCCTGGGCTACTGCCATTTTACAGCTGTTTTTTACATACTTGATTATTAATCCTTTGTCATCTGGGAGAAAGCATCCTTCTACTTACCCTCAAATTTTGTGGGATTGATACAGGTTACTTGCTTTTCCAGAAGTAAGCTTGGAATTCTGCAATAGCCTCTCTGTCCAGACTGATGTGCACAGCTGCCAGAATTCCTTTTGAGGATCTTAACTGATTTGGAGATGGACACATTGGGCATCCTCTGGCTCTTCCAGCCTTCAGCGTTCATCTGACTGCACTCTTCCTGTTTGTTACCATAGTGGCATCAAAGAAAATCATGGACTTGGTACATAAAGCACTGTGTGACTTAGTTGTGCTCCTTGTACTGGAAAGGCTGGATCCATACTAAATAGAAGAGCACGTCAAGTGTGTGCCTTTTGATTTTGCTCCAGCTGCATAAAGAGTCAGCAGAAGAGCCAAGAATATGAAATCAAATGCTTCATCTGTCATTCCTGTCACTTCGTCTTGGCGACAGCTCCTCAGCACAGCTCAGTGATGTGGTGTTCCAGTGACATAATAAGATATTATCTGTTGTCATCCACTGGTAGCACTAGGAAAACTGAGTCTTTCATTTTCAGGGGAGCATATTGTTTGCACTGCAACATAAGATTCTGTCTGTGTTTATGTATGGCTGTGTACCTTACCATGGAGGAAGATTGCTTTGCCTTGGTGGTTCAGGTAGTGAGCTGGAGGGATACATTCCAATTTACAGTCTAAAGCTTCTGATACAACAAGTCACTTTGTAATGACTTTGTAATCCTGTTCTGCATCCATAAATTCAGATGATTCATACTCTCCTGTGTTCTGTGCTAGACTTAGGATGATGGATCCATCTGTACTTTCCATAGTATGACAGAGCACTAATTTTGATGATATTCTTAGCATTGCTATTGCCTGCACTAGTAAATGGATTTTCTTGTTCTAAGCATCCCTAGATTGTTATTTTGCCATGGATGACAGTAACAGTGTGAAGTTCAGAATTGAGTTTGTTGTCATGATTTGATTAATTAAGCTAAATATTGTAATATGTGCATATTAAGCAGAAATACTTACACTTAAAAGGTGATGATATGCTGTTCTCCAGAACTGAAAAGATGAGAACACTTCAGCTGCTTGTGTTTTTCAAGCACACTGTTCAGGTGATGAAAGGAGTTCCATTTCCAGCCATGGCTCACCCTTTCATCATCTGGAACAGGATCTAGGAGTGATTACACTACTTGGGAGCAAAAGTGCATGAAAGAGCTATAGCTGTGGGATGCTGGCAAGGCCTCTGCAGAATCTTGTTGATGGGGAGAGCAGGGGAGGAGGAAAGTGATGATGAAACCTTAATTCCGGTGCTTCTTTTTTTTGATTTTGCCCCTTCTCCAAAGGACAAAGCACTTCCAGAATGCCATTAGAATCAAATCAGATTTTAAGGCCACATTTCTCTGACTTCCAGACCAATCATAACCCTTTGTGATGAGGATCACTGGCCGCTGGAGGTAGTGTTCAAAATCAAAACCATTGGAAGTTGTCCTCTTGCATCTGCATGTTTACCAGTATTTCTTAAGACGATGTGTGTATTTAGTCCTTGGACTGGGTGTGGATTAAAGGACAGCAGGTGAATCCCTCTATTAATGGCTTCATTGACTTGTCTTTGCCCCTGCAGGTGTGAGGATGCCTGTGCCAACCCTTAGACTGGTCAAGCTTCTTTTTACATCTCTTCACACTACAGAGTTCAGGTCACCTTGTGGCATTTAGTTAAATGGAGGAAGTTTCTTTGCGGTTTGTTTCCCTTTGGTTTCAATTAGTGTATCAGTTAGCCCTCCCTAAAGAATCCCAGGCTAGTTAGTAGTCAACCCTAACAGACCCCTCAGCCTCTTTCAAAATCAAAGCTCCCTCACCTACTCCAACTGGAGTTTTTTGGCTTTTTGTAGCAGTTGCCTTCATGAAGACTGACTGGCCTGGCACTGCTCAGCGTTGGTGCTGTGAAACCTCCCTTGGGCCATGGGGTGTGGAGTTCACAGAGGGCACAGGAGGGGTTAGGCTGCAGGGGCTGCTGCCTCCTTCTGCAGTCTGTAGAGTGTCCCTCCTGCACAGTGTGGTTCCTGTAGAACAGAGGGTCTCAGATCAGAACAATCCAAACTGCTTCAGTTCCTGGTGCTTGTGCAGGTGTGCTCATAGCCCCAGGCTGTGGGGAACAGGTACTGTGATGGAGAAATGGCTTTTTTTTTTTCCTTTCTTTTTTTTTTTGGAAAGTAGTGTGGTGTTGGTGTATGAATGAGGTAGAGGAGCCATAGGTACTGTTTTTTCAGGTGAAAAAATATTTTTAATCAGGAGGGGATCTAAAGTTGCTGAGAAGTTGTGTTTTAAACTGGACTGGAGAATGGGACAGAAAAACATTAATCAGGGTTTGTATTCATTGATCTAAGAGTGTTTTTCAAAAAGTGCTTTTTTATCTCAATGTAGGCTCAGAAAGTGGCAGGCTCCATTCAGACTGCAGTGAAAAGCAATATCTGTCTCTGTCCTGATCTACTGAATCCTTAACCTCACAGAAGGTGGAGGGGCGAAGGGAGACACTGCCTAGTATTTGTACCCCCAGCTGGTCACAGGGATGTGCCTTTGGCTGGAAGGAAGCCTTGATCATGTGCCTGTTACACCCCTTTACCTGTCTTTCTAAGCAGTTGTCCATTGACTCTGAACTGTCTGCGTATACTGCTGTTAAGAATTTAAACAACTGCAAAAAGAAAATGGCATGTGTGTGCCTTGGGCATTTGCCTTATTTGTTTTAGGGGCTTAAGCTAAGGAGTTAACTTTAACTAAGGTTACTGTTTTGGTATTTTTACTCTGGAGCATTTACATGCAGAATAATTTTCTTAAAATCTGATTCGATGCTCAGCTGCTAAAGGGTTTGGGGTTTTGAATGTATAAACGTCTAAGACAGTTGATCTTGTCATGTTTTCTGTTGTGTTTCGCTTTTCTTCCCCAAGGTATGTAAGATCAAAATCCAATTAATGTTGAAAATGGAAAGCAAAGATTCTGGGGCAGCTTCAAGAAGCTTGAAGACCCCAAAGCTTTATGCAACTGATGGCATAAAGAGCTTTTATTGTTCTTTTGGTCCTTGTGTTGTGTAAATTTAGGAACCAGATTATATCTTTAAGGATTGATGTTCTTAGAACTTTGTTGAGATCTACAAGCAGGAGTGCAAAAGTTTTATAAGAATTCAAACTTCTGCTGTAATTAGAAGTGCTCTGGATCATCCAGCACAGATGATATTTGGGGCTTTTTCTACTCTGCAGCTCTGTCTTAGCAATATTCAAATTGAAGTGCAGCCTTTGCTCATTAACAGGGACAGACATTCCTCTAGCTGCATCGACATCTGCTTTGACAGTACCAGATGAACATAGCCAGGGGCAGGGGCTCCCCAGTGAGACCAGCACACTTCAGCATGACAAAAAAATCCATGGGAGCTAAGAGGAAGGGGAATAGTGGGAGGCATGACCTGACAGTAAGCTTGATTTATTTGACTTTCCTTATTTGGCTGGGTTGAATTGGTGGGGTTGTAAAATACAGGAGGGAATAGGAAAGACAAGGATGAGGATGTGGCCATAGCATTTTGAGGAGGTCCTGGTTTGGCACCTCTTGGGTACAACCTTTCCCAGGGTATTTCAGGAAAGCTTCTTGAGATGAAAATTGTTGTTCCTGAAGGCTGTAGAAGGCAAGGCTCCTAATCTGAAAATAAAGGGGCAAAGCCTTGTTGTGCAGAAGGGAGGTTCTTAGCTGGAGGTGTGTGCATACACCTGTGTGTGCCTGCAACATATACAGGTTTCACTGGAACAGGATTGCAAAGAAATTTTGTGGAGAGGAGGTGGGGTTGCAACATGAGAGTATTTTATTTGGGTGATACTGATGAGGACGAAATGCTTCAGGTTTTTATTTCTAAAACAACATTTCATTTATCTTAGGAGGTATAATGTTTTTAATGTTTATAATGTTTTGCTTTTAAAGTTTAAGTCAACCCTTAAAAGCTGAAATTAGAGCCTACTTTTTTGATTGGGGTAAAACATTTCTGCAGCCTTTGTTTCCAGAACTGTTAATGGTGGTGGTGGCTTTTCACTGCAATAAAATTAGAAACAAAAATGACGCTTGTCTGAGATGAGACTTGCATGTTGGGAAAAAGGCTTCACTTGAGCCATTGGGTCAGTGAGTTTCTATCTCCTTTGCTCCTTGAGCAGGGAGAATACCTGAAGGGTTTTAAGAACCTATAGCTTCTGGGCAGTTTCTACATTCATGGTGAAAGCTTCCTAGCATGTCTGTTGCTCTCTTGTAGTATCTTGTGTTTCTAGTATCTTGTCTGGGGTAGTTACAACCTGATTTTTTAGTTTTCTTGTACATTTTAGATAGGGCAGTATTTTTTAATTTAAATCTACCTTCCTTCTTTTTCATCTGAAACTGCACTCAAAGTATTCGGGCCAAATTCAATGTTTCACAGTAGCACAGGAGGAAGAGGAGGGGTGTCCTCAGCTCTACTACCTTAGCTGCACACCCGCAGCTTGCATTTTGCAGAGGCAGACAAGAATTACAGAGGCATCAGGTGCACCTGGAGAATGTAGATCCTCATTAGAGAGCCTGGGCAGGCTGTAACAGGGACTCTTCACCCATTGCCTGTGTGACAGCCATCATATATAAAGAGCTCCAAACCATTTTCAGAAGTTGAGTCTTGCTACTTAAAATCATGTGCCCAGTAGAAATACTGGTTTTATAGCTATTTATAATCTTTCCTCTTCTGCTGGCTGTCATGCAGGTGGTAAATTACTAATCTTTGTTTTTTTCACCCCTTTAGGTGATAACCAGTTTAATATCTCCTCCCTTGCCTACATCCATCTCTGTTTTCCGCATATCAGCTACTTGTTCTCTCAGATGATCTGATGACTGTAACTAGTTTAACTCAAGAATTCTTGTCCTTAAATACCACACAAGCTTTTGGAGTTGCTGCTTCAGAAGAACAGTTCTTATGCCTTCTGTCTTACCCAATATTTTTCTACCTGTTGTAACTGAGCATCTAATGGTTTCTCCAAACCTTCTCTTTGTTTCTGTACTTCAGAGCCACCCCATGGAGATGTGCACAGACTGTTTTGGGAGCAGAGGGAAGTGTGCAGTCCTTGCAGTGTCGTTGCAGACATGTCACTCTTCCCAAACAGAAGGGAAGCTGTGATTCCTCAGTGGTGAGCTCTGCTTGCTTCTCACCTGGACCGCCTGGCACTGGGAGGTCTCACCAGGCTATAATTCCTTGGATGACCCATTGCCTTCACAAGAGATGGATTCATAGGGTTCACAGATCCACCCATTAAGAAATTACTTTTCTCATCTGTAACAAAGCATTTCCCCACAGCTTGCACCCATTATTGTGTCATTTTCAAATAGTGAATTCCTCTGTATAATGTATCTTTTAAGAAAAGAAGAAATAGTAAGAGCCATTGATATAAGCTGGTGTCATTTAACCTTCTTGGGCAAGGTAATAGTAGAATTAAAGGAGAAAATCCTCTATTGGAGGTGTAGGTGTGGTGATATTTGAAGATCTGGTAAACCTCTAGAACTGTATTACTCTAATTTCTTGAAAGCAGACAGATAACAACAGGCTCTAGGACATTATTATCTGGTTAAGTAGCTAAGTGGGCAGGGGGAGGTTTTAGCTGGATGCAAAAGCTTTTTTTCTACTGAAAGACCTGCTATTAGAGCACAGCTCATAAGGCCCAAATATTTACTCTATAACTTAATACAAACAACATAAGCTATTGCTGCTGCTCCCCTATAGAAAGTCTTTGTCTTTTAAATCTGCTCCCGCCAGTTCCTCAAAGTTCTCCTACACCTTTCCGTGTCCCCTTGTAAAATCTTGAATGAGATCAATGACTTCCAAGGCTGGCTCTAGTGGTGTGGCTCATTCCACACAGCTGCCCTCTGAAGCCACAAGGAAATCCTGCTGAGCAAGGAGATTTTCTGTTAACATGTAATCGAGTCATGATAAGAACAGCTAATAAAGATGTTTCCCAACAAGTGGCATGAGACAATGAGAAGGGAAATGGAGTATTGAAAATTCTGTGATTAATTATGACCCCTGGCTGCATTGTTTAGAGGAAAAACCCTGCTGAATAGGATGCATGGGCATGTTACTGAAGGGGAGGGAAAGCAGGAGGAATCCAAGGAAAAGAGCAGGAGGCAAGATAGTGATTGTTCCTCTGTGACCATAAAGGCAGCACTCTGATCCTGAGGAAGGCTGTCTAAGAGTAATTTAGTCTTCCTAATGCCCTCATGGCTGAAAAGCCAGAGGGAATTCCATCACACTCTATGCGTTGATCTGGTTTTTAATGCATGGAGAAGGGCTCATTCCTGCTCACTCTCTGGGACTTTCCTGCTCAGACTCAGGGACAGGTGGAACACCCTGCCCTGGAAATGCCAGTTGGGGTGTGGGACAGTGGGGCAGGGCTGTGTGCCCCCATCAGCTCAGGGAGGGGCAGGACAGCACATGGCATCTCCCTCACATTTGGTGTTCTTTAACTCCCCACTCACCACGGCCAAGATCATTTACGCTGGTTAAGTACCTTGCTGTGGGTAATCACTTAATCTTAATCTTAACCTTAATCACTTGCTTTGGGTTTTTTTGACCTGAGGTGTAAATTAATCTATGGGCCAAATCACTCACTCTCTGTCCTATGAAAATTTAATCTTTTTCCCTTTCAGATAAGTATCTTAAAATTGCAAGCTTTGTTAAGTATATGCCAAAAGGTATACTTGCTTTTAGGTGCTTCTGGGCAGGGGGCAATTGTAAAGATAATAAATGAGGGCAATTTTGTAGACTTGCATTTTTTTCTGAGGATGCCACTGTGTGTCAGGCTTCAGCTTTCTTACATGTTTGCCAGAAAAACAGCCGCTGACTGGCACTGCAGCCCCGGTAAAGACCTAGAGAATAAGGGTGGGAAGGGACTAGAAAGAAAAATTATATTGGTACCTTAGATCTGCAGTCCCTCTTTTTGAATAGCAGTTACAACAGAGACAATTTGGGCATAACTATTTTTTTCCCCACCCCTGTACATCTGTCTGGCAACCTGAATGGTGATGGGTTTAAGAAGCGTTTATTCTGGGGTCATATTTGAAGGACTGATCTAGTGTTGAACAAGCATGAGTGTCAATTAAGAAAGGGCTACCTACATAAGATAATTCAGGGAGAACATGATTGAAAAGAAGTGCTGATTTTTCTTGTCTGTCAGCTTGATCCTTGACTTGCTTAGGTGCTGGTGACCGTGTTCCAGTAGTACCAAATTAATATAAGTTATGCAAGGCATGGAAACAAGGCAGTTCTAGCTGGCATCAAGAAATGGATGATAAAACCTGATAAACTCCAAGTAAGTTTAATATGTAGTCTTATGTTTGGCATTTGGATTCTTTAAAAAATTTTTGATGCTGTGGCTGTGAAGATGAGTGAAGAACTTCAATGTGCAGAATGCTGAAGAGATAGTGGATTTGGCTCTACAGAGAAGTGGGATGGTGTTCATTGAGTATTGCTGGATGAGTCTGTTTAAAACAGGAGAAGAGCAGGAGCTCTTCATTTAAAATCTGCCCTATGCCTGTGTCCTTAGGTTCTTTTGCAAGTGCTGAGGTAAATCAACAGCTTTTGCCAAAAATCTGGGATAAGGAGGAGCACTAGGAGTTATGACTCTGGCAAGCTGAAGCTGCAGATGGCCACAAACAGTGGCTTTGGGAGAGGTGGAAACTGCTTTTTTTTCAGAAGGAGTGTCAACATTATGGTGAAAATTTAAACACTGTATGATTTTGCTAGATGAAGGTCAGTGCAGCAGCACCTGCAGATACCCTGAATTGGTGAGTTGTGCTTTTAGTGAGCGAAAACATTTCTCCTAAAGGCCACCTGGATGTTATTTATTTGTAAGTAAAGGAGGTAAGGTAAGCTTCACCAACTTGTATGACTTCAGTTTCCAAGTCACTTGCATAAAAAAAAAATTAAAAATCACCTAAATGAGTAAGTAGGAGTGGGAGGTAAAAGAGACTCAACAAAATAGGCCAAAAGGCCAAACACATTATCAATAAGCCTATTTTGCTGCTGTCTAGATGAGGACAAAACGCTGAAGACATTGTTCAGTGCCACCACCTGCTCCCTCAGAGAGATGTGTACTTCACTTTTGTTTGGATGCTGAAATGCCCTTGAAACTCAGCCACAGGATGCGGTTCTTGGGTTTCCCATGCAGGGCCAGGAATTGCACTCAATGTTCCTGATGGATCCTTTCCAACTCAGCATATTCTATGATTCTATGAAAGCAAAATCCTCTGAGAGGAGGTGATTTGAAGATAAATTCATGTTTGGCAAAGCCTTGTCTGGGTAGTGGGGCTGTGATGAGCTGTGGTGGCAGCAGCCCACAGTGACACCACGGCACTTCGTGGCCAGCGCAGTGCTCGGTCCAGTGTCCCTCCCTCACATGGCACAAAATTGCTGTCTGTGAGTCCGAAAAGAGAGTGGGGATGTCCAGGTTCAAGTGCAGGCCAAGTATGAAGGAAACAAAACAAAGATTCAGCAGCCTCCTGTGATTTAGATGGGCAAAACTCCCACGCTGGAGGACAAAACTGCGCTCTTTGGATAAGTGCTTATCGTTCTTGAAGCTGGCACAGCAGAGCGGAGCAGTCCATGCTTCAAAAAGCAAAGTAATTAATTCTCCTTGCTCTCAGCCACAGCAGTCTCTGATGTGCAATGCTGCACTGCAACCAGGCATGGAGAAACTTTCTTCCCAATCAAAAGAAGTATTCATTTTCTTGCTCTGATACAGCAGGGTTGGTCTTCCTTTTAATATTAATGGAGACAATGTCTTCCTTGCCTTTCCACGACCTTCAGTGTTTGTGCTTTGTGTTAAAATTTCCATTCCCCCTCCCTATTCAAATTTTGGCATTAAAAAGAAAAAAAAAAAAAAAAAAAGATTAAAATTCCTTTTGTCTAAATCCCTAATCAGGGAGCCTTAGAGCATGCCAGCCATCAGATGCAAGGATAGGTCTTGGCTTGCTCTCCAAGGACTCTGGACTCTTTACCTGGGCCATGCTGGGTCAAACCTCTGGACCCTCACCCCAACATCCCAAAGTGCTCTTTGCCTGCTGTTTGCTCAGTTGTGGTTAAAGTATGGTGGTAGCTGAGTCTTGGCTAGAGAAGAGGTTTCGACCTGTGCTTATCAACCTGGGCTATTTCTACTCACCCTCTGTATAATGGGGCTGACAGTGCCAAAACCTTTGACATTCTATTTGTCCTTCCTTCAGATGCTCCAGTTATGTCCCCTTGTTCTTAGCATGTGCAGTGGCAATCTCCAAATGTGTTTACAAACAGTATTGAATTACATTATTGTATTATAAACAATAATGAATAACTATACCTATCAATCAAAATTAGTGCTGATTTAAATTCCTACCCCAGTGCAGAGATGATGGAGACTGTTGGGGTTATGGGAGGACTTAAATATGTCAAATTTGAACATTTAGGTATAGATATATGTTACATGCCACTGTGTGGCATGAAAAGGCAAAAATGCCTTTTGCTATTAAGGATTTGGTGTGAGTGGTTCAGGGAGACCAAAGAAGCTGAATGGTTCCAAGCTTCTTGGTCTGAGGAGATAACAACAATCCTTAAACCATGAGGGGTTTAATTGCACATGCTGGTGTGTTTATAAAGCATTCCTGAGCAGGCTGTAACCTCCTACTATAAGAGAAAAGGAAATTCCCTCTGTGTGGGAATAAAGCAGCAGCTGCAGCAATGGCCAGAAATGGTACCCAGACTGGGGAGAGCACCTGGCATCTCCCCCTGGGGTCCCCTGTGCTGGTTTTGGTTGTGATGGAGTTAATTTTCTTTACAGTAGCTGCTTTGGGGGTATGTTTTGCATTTGTGCTTCACTAAGTTGAATATGGCAAGGTCCCTTCCAACTCAAACTACTCTATACTTCTGTAATATCCCAAACCATTGGTCATCCTCAGCAATAAAAGTTGGGGGAGGAGGAAGGAAGAGTGGGATGTTCAGAGTGATGGTGTTTGTTTGCCCAAGTCACTGTTGTGCGTGGTGGGGCCCTTGTTTCCTGGAGATGGCTGAACACTTGCCTGCCCATTGGATGTGGTTAATGAACTCCTTATTTGATTTACTTGTGAACATGGCTTTAGCTTTACCTACTAAACTGTTTTTATCTCAACCCACGAGTTTTCCCACTTTTACCCTTCCCAATTCTCTTCCCCATCCAACTGAGGGAGAGTGAGTGAGCTGTGCAGGGCAGAGGTGCCAGCTGGGGTTAAACCACCACACTGCCCAAAACAGGTCTCTGGGAAAGGAAGATGGATGGAGGAGGTTCAAAAAGAGGTGGAAGGTGGTGGAATTAGTGGAAGGAATTAATGCAGGAAAGTGAAAGCTTTGCCTGGAGAGTTGGGTTGGAGAAGACATATCCTTGCAGGACAGTGTGGGATGAGGGCCTCTGAGAATTCCCAGTCCCAGGCTGCTCATTTCTGCCCTTGTGCCTTTGCCCCTTGTAAAGGGAAAGGCTTTGGGTGAAAGGCTTAGAAATGCCAATGATACAAATATAAAATGAAGCTTCCTTGCTGGGAAGTCAAGACTAGGCCAAGCTGAACTTAGCTCTTACCTTCAACGCTTTTAGTCAGCAGTCTTATGAACACCTACATACATCTCAGTTTCTCTGTCCATAAACTTGGATTATGCTATTATTCCTTTAGCTGTCTTATAGAAGTTTGCAAAACTAATTATTTTTTAGATTAAAATTTCTGCGTATTGAATTTTACATGATATATTAACTGGGATGATCTAGACTTTTAAGAAAGAATTAAAAAAATAGAGGAAGATGAGGGTGAGTTTGTGTACTGAGGAAACTACAAAGATGTCCCATTTACTGTGCCTGAGCAAGCTTGCAGGATGTGTTAGGTACATGTAAATTATTAGAATTTTAATATAATTGTAAGTACCATTTTGGTGCATCAGTTTGAGGGAAATAAGAAAACCATAGACCCCTCTGATTTTGCATGCTGTGCTCAAGACATGCTGTGTGATTTGCTCTGACAATTACCCGGTCACTCAGCTCTTACCTCTGTCCTAGCCAGAGCTTGCAATAATCTGATTGGGATATGGTTCAACTGCATAACACCCGAGAAACTCTGCCTGCTGCTTTTTATACTGCTTTTTCATTCCTTCACTGCATATCTCACATTCTGTTGCTTTCACTGAATACAGTCATTTTTTCCTGCAGTATTTTGAATATTTTCAGTTATGCTCAAGAGCCACAGGCCCCATTTGTAACTGCTTTCCATTAGTCTCTGACCAAATGTACAGAAGATTTCCCATTCAGGTTTCTCTTTTTACCCAGCAGACAGTAAAAAAGTTCCTTTTTCCATTGCTGGTATGCTCTTTCCTTGCTAACAAGATGTCAAAAATGGACTTCCTACAATGTTTTCTTATGTGCTTCTGAAATTTTTTCTTTTCCTCCTTCTGTAAACTGTAAGATTTCAGGATACATCTTTGTGCTGCCTAAGAATATCCGAGGGCTACAAGATGAAGAATGTTTCAAGTGGTTAAATTGCTGCTGATGGCAGATATAATATTATCTATCTTGGTTACCATTTTACCTGTGTGTGTACTTCTCTAGATTTTTAAGTTATCATCACATAATTATCATATGCTCATACTCACTGAGATGTCTTGTATAACCCAGCAGTTTCCTTCCAGTTTGTACTGGTCCACATGGTGCTGGGACACTCCTCCTTCCTAGAGTGATCCCTACAACTGCTGAGTTTCACCCTGCAGGTGCAGGCTTCTTGCACCACTCACTGGTTGACTTTCAGAGTGACACATTAAATGTCACTCATTTTAAATTAAATGTCACAATTCTATTCCCAAAGGATAGAATTGGAGATTTGAGGTTAGAAAACAGTGCAGAATTGTGATTGAAAAGTGAAGTTTTTTTTTTTCTTTTTCTTCCTTAAAAAAAAATAGTATTTGAGAAAACTCAACTGAATCATTTAGACTAGAGGGAGTTTATAGCTGCTTTAGTTGCTGCCCCAAAAGTTCCCAAGGCTTGGTTAAATGGGGCTTTAAGCCACTAGATCAAGTGAAGTATTTCCCTGCCCAGTGCAGTGGTGATGAATGAGATGATCTTTAAAGGTTCCTTGTGATCCAAACCATTCTGTGATGCTTTTCTCTGTTGTCTGAGTGGTCAATCACTATTCACATTTAATAAGACTTCTGACATGTCTAAATTGTGTGTTATTAGGTACTTGGAGCCCCCAGATCTCTAGCACCAGTAACGAGCTTCCCAGCATCTTATGAAGCAAGCAGAAGTAATGCGTGTCTATGATAATCCATCCTCTTGTCAGCAAAAATCAGACAAAACTAAAAAAGTAGAGGCCACCTAATTCAAGTCATTACTGTCTTCCCAGTGGCAGATTTTGCTACAAAGTCTATATTTCAGTCTTGTACAAGTTTAAAAATCTGATTTATTTTTACTTTTTATTTAACTAGATTTCTTCTGATTAAATAATTTCAACACTTAGGTTAAGATGCATTTGGAAGACATCAATCAACACCTGAGCACCAGGGGCTGCTGGTGCTGGGTGACCCTGCTCAGGAAAGGCTGTCCCGAGCTGTCTCCTGCCAGGACAGGCCCTGCTTGCTGTGGTGCCAGCAGCAGGCTCTAGGGATGCAGGGCTGTGTGGGAGGAAACTCGGTGTCAGCAGCCTGTTTTCATCGTGTGCAGTGAAACCCCAAGGCCACGGCTGTCCCTAATGGCTGCCGTGCACAAACAATGTCCTGATTGTCCCTCGCCGCTTGGACTCTCCTAGAAACGCAGTCACTGTGTCTGTATTAATTAAAAACAAAGCCTGCTTCCAGTGCCCAGCTCCTGAACCCATTCTGGCAAACACACTGGAGCAGCCTCTCTGGGGACCTGGGTTGCTTTAAGCTCAGACAAAAGGGGTCCTGGGCTGGGCTTTCCTGGGCTCTGAAGGTTTGGTATCACACCACAACCTGCCTGCACAAACCCCCTCAGTGCTGCCAGGCTGCCCACGCTGGCAAAGGCTGTGCCAGTCTCTGGCCAGCCTGTTTGCTGGGAAACAGCTTCAGACTTACTGTCTGTGTGATGACAGACTGCAGGGCAACTGCTATTGTTTTATTTGAATTGCAGGGATCTTAAAGAGCCCCATTCCTGTGCCCTAATCCACTATATCCAGGATGTACCTAGACAGAAAAACCCAAGTAGGTCTTGTTCTTCCTAAGCTCCCTAGGAGCACTGCTAGTTAAGCAAAGTAGGTCAGTGCTCCAAACACACAGATGTTCAACATGCATCAGACAAGAGAGATGCAAACTGGAATATTAAGCCATCAAGTGGCTGTTAAAACTTCCTGCGGGCAATTAAAATATTACCATCCTTTCATACAAGCAATGGAAACAAAAGTGACAGTTTCAGTTACAGCTTTGTTGTTCTGGACGAGTATCTGCAGATGCATTTTCTTTTTGGTCACCTGATCTGTGCATCCATGACTGCACAGGCATCTGCCTCCACCCTGCAGATGAACATCTGAACTGTGTGTGATGGGACATGTGCATGTTCCTTGTTTGGCAGCCTGTACCCAGGGAGCAGCTGATGTCACTTCCCCACCTTCTGCTGTTGACTTGTGACACACAAATGCAGCAATTAAGTGCTGCCCCATTCAGTCACTTCTCTTCAGCAATGAACCAGACAACTTTATTGCAAGGGAATTCAGTTGTTGCCACCCACTGCAAACCTCCCTCTACACTTATATGTTTTGCTGATGATTAATAAAAATAACCATATATGGGTGAATCACAGGGTGGTTTCATTCATTCATTCAGTTTGCGAATCTGCGATGAAAAGAAAAGGTGTTCTCCAAAGGCTCATTCCCAGGCACTATCTGCATCCTTCCTACAGGAAAGAGCTCACTGACATGGGGGAATAAACATTAGTATTCATGGAGCTTATTTCATACAGTTAGTATTTGCCAAGCCAAATACTGCAAAACCAGTGAAACCCTCATTGCAGTTCTGAAGACATCAAGCTTCTGTGCACAGAGTTTGGGTGAAGGTTGGGTGGAGTTTAGGGGTTTTGTGCATTTATTTATTTATTTTAGAGTAAAACAAAAGAGTTGAGAAAAAACTTACCAAAAATTTTAGCCTTTGTTTTATTGAGTTACAACAAATGAGCAACAAGTTAGAAAAGTTGGATTTATTCAAACTCCCTAGCATCCTATTTGTGCAGTGTACTGAAAGGTGGGCAAGTTTTCCAACCCCAGCTCATCAGAGGAACACACTGGACAGCTCTTGCACCCAGGCTTCTGCTCTGCCTCCGTTCCCTCCTCACACGTGCACAGACAGACATCCCCACACAAATCCAAATTAGCAGTATTTGAAAAAAAGCGCACTCAGGAACCTAGGAGTGACCTAAAAATTTAGTGGCAAGGGTTAATACGAAACTTCTGTTGTGCGCTACAACATCTAAAGCTGGAGGGGCTGACTGCTGGCTGTGGTGTCCATCACTGTACCAGCCAAAGAAACAAATAAAGTTTGGATTATGAAGCATCTTAATTTCCTCATTCCAACCCCTCTGGGAGTTGTACTGCATGTTTAAACAAAAAGTGCTAAAAAACCCCCCCAAACCAAACCAATAATAAAAAAAATGCATTCTAACCAAATCTTCAGAGACCACAGCTGGGGCTGACTGGTGAAAAGTGAAGTACAGGAGCTGGAGAAGACTTGCCTTGTAGGAGCATGGAAAAGCAGAGATTTAAATAGTTCAATCAGTAGCAGGCGGCCATAGAACAAAACAAAAAAAGTCAAAACAAGAAGAGAAAAACCCAAAAAAACAAAACCCCACTGCTCCAGAACATGTTTAACTGGTCTGAAATGTAAACTGGAGTGGGGATCTGGGCTCAGGTGTTGATCTGCACCAAGACAATGCCAAAAGATTGCAACTCTTTCTTGAAACGTTTCAGAAAAAAAAAACAAAACAAACCTCCTCCACAAAAGACACTTCCCTCCCCCCAACCAACCCCCAAATTTCTCAATTGCATTATATGCAAGAATAACTTGCACCTATTACAAAAATTAACAAAATTTTTATGTTGTACAAATCTGTTCCAGTAGAGGAAGAGGCTGGGCAGGAAAGTGGGTGGGAGAGAAACTAAGAGAAAATTATGTACAAGGACCCTTTCCTCTTTCTTTCTTTCTTTCTTCTCTTTTGTAATGCAGTAGTAGGACTTTGGCACTATCAGCAATTCCATGATGATGTTCCATGACCGTATTTCTCACTGTACCTCCACAAGCGAGGTTTGAGACTTAGAATCACAACACACTCTCTCACCCGGGCAGGAAAATAGTTTTCTTCTATTTTCAGACAGCATTTCCTCTTCAACATCATGACAATGCAGCTGAGGAGCACCCCTGCAAAAATTGTAACAGCAGCATATTATTTTTTAAAGCACTATGAACTGTTTGAGGTGTTAATTTTGATGAGATGTGGTGTACATCCCCGCACATATGGTAACATTGTTTTGTGTTAACTGTACCCTGAGGCCTATCCTTATCACAGACAGGGTGTTGCATTTCTGCTGCAAAAATATAACACCCAGCTAATAATCCCCTATAGACTTCTAACAGGGATATATTGTCCAGCCTTGGCTCAGGCAGGTTCCCACACTGACTCAAAGATGTTGCTTGCATGCGTTTGGGGCAACTACTTTGCAACCACAGGACAGACAGTGGCAATACCAAGAAGACCTCAGGTCTTTCTCCCCCAGTAAATCCCCTCATAATACCTTTTAATTTTACATGATTTTAGAAAATTATACAAACTAAAAGACAATGGAAAAAGTTGGATGTGTCTGTGCTTTGAAGATTAGCTTCCTGGTTCTGCTATGACTCCTGCACCTACATAAAGGCTGTACAATTGGACCAGAGATTAAAAAATGACCCCTCAAAACCCAGCCTTCAAATAGCCACCAATTCACACGTATCCCCAGTTCCCAGCAAAAAGCAAGGGCTCTATGACAGGGATTATGCTCATTTTTTCCACACTGAGGTGTGACTGTGCAAGAAGTGCAAACATCCTCTTCACCCACCCTCCACCCTGCAGCAGTGCTCACTGAAACCTGAGCTAACTCGTTATTTCACACCTTTTATGGAGGTTGCTATCTCATCTGTTATTTCCCACACAAGCAGTGAGCTCTATCTGGCATCTGCAATGCAGAAAGCAATGCAGTCAAGCCCAGGAAAAGGCCATAGGCTTGCACCAACATTAAGAGGAAAAGTCCTCCCCCCACCCTTGAGACCCTCCCACACAGGCCCCTGTTCATCTTGACTCACTGGAAAATTTTAATTGCTGCATTGGGTTTTGCTTCTCCCTCTGAAATCCTTCATTATATTAGAACTTGGGTCTCTAATGCACCTCACTCGTTTCAGGGGAAAAAGCACGTCCTCCCTACTTCAGCCTCATTCCCTCAAATGTTTTAGGGTGACCTGAATTTTTCAAAAACCAATGGTCAATCCCATGCTCCGTTACTTCAGGATGCTGGTTTGGAGCCTAGCACCTGTAGCAGACAATACTTTGAGTTTTCTAAATGAAACCCTAAACCTCAAGAAAAGTGAGAACTTGAGCAGAAAGTGAGAAACCCCAGTAATGTTCACTTTTGGTGGTTTCAGACACTGAGGAATGCAGTGGGCCACTGGCAAACAAGTGATCTCACCTTCTGCAACACAGGAGAAGGGCTGGAGATGCCAAAAGGACCCAGACTACCTCTGATACTCAGTGTTATGCATTCAGCAGATGCAATGGATGACCGCCTTCAAGCTTTTTTTTTCCCCCTGCGCACCCTTTACACATGGTTTGACTTCAGCAAATCTCCACAGAGCAGTGGATCAAAATCCAGGGTGTTCAGCTACCTCGTTGCCACCAGGAGCTACAGGCTTTGGTGCCTACATCTTGCAGGGCTCATACTTAAAAAAGGAGGTCATGAAATAACTCCAAAAAAAGACAGTTTATTGTGGAAAGGTGGTGACAGGGGAAAAAACAAAATCATTCTGAGAAAAAACAAAAGCTCTGATCTTGGGAAAACCCCACAGGGACACAACACTGAAGAAAGCCAGCAGAAGCTGCCAAATACTCTGGCATGCTCTGATCCTGCTCTCCTGCCTGAGCTGCAGTTTGCTGTATTTAATTCAGAACCAGTTTCTGTTTGTCGAGTTTGAGCGAAGAAGGACCAGGGACCTAATTCTGACCTGTGCTGTAGGAAGGCAGGAACCTCTCTATTGTTGGAAAGGGAGCTAAAGCATTCTCCTGGCAGAGCAGCTGGGCCTCACTACAAGAGGGACACAAAGCTTCATGACAGCCTCAGGAACACTTTCTGAGATGGCTTTAGTGCACCCCACAGCAGCCACTCAACATCTGGAAGGCCCAGTACCCTATGAGATCAGGTCTTCCAGCCTCTCTGATCAAAAAAGCTGACCTGCTCCATGGAATAAATCCAATTTTGCCAAAAGCTTCAGATACAGACTTAGTAACAGAGCCTCTTCCTAGTCCCAGGATGGCATTGCAGGCCCTGGCATGAATCCTGCTCTCACAGAGGCCTAGTCCCTTGTGAAATTCCCTCTAGCTGCAGCAGCAGCAAAATCTGCCAAATAGGGATGAGTTTTGAAAAAACTCATTTTTTTTAAGGCATATGGTCTGTCTAGGCTGTAACACAAATGTTCTCTAATAGTTCCAAAATCTCCTAAAGCTACACACTGAAGAAGAGAGTGTCTGAGATGATCTGGAAGAACTGAGGTTTTACAAAAGCCACACATAAATTCAGTCAAGAAGGGTATGGAGGTCAATCACCAACAACCATTCATTTTAGAACACACAGATCAAGCTGGCAGAACAGTAAAACCAGGAATGTGAAAGGAGCATGCTTCTGCCTGATGTACAGTTCAGCAGTGAAAGACTCACTCAGTAAATGTGGCTGTGTGAGACAAGAGGAATCCCTAGTCAGCTCTTCAGTCCACCTCTTATGTGTGATACCTGAGAGCATGTTAGGAAAAATCAAGCTTTTGTAACAACTGAGAGAAACAAGCTCTCTGTCAGGTCATACAAAAGTCTCTGCTTTTGAGTCATACCCTGGATGCTGCTTAGGATAATGCTTTGTTGATTTCACCCCGAAGTTTCAGCAGAAAATTTCTAAGATTGGCTGCCCAATGAAAGATTAGAAAAAGTAGCTGAGATTATTCTGAGAGTCTCATCAGTGAGGGGTACAAAGATTCCAAATTTTGTGTCACAATGACTGTGGCAATGCCTTCATGTGTGCACCACAGAGCAGGCACTTGCATTTCTCAGCTGAGACTTAGAAGCAGAATATAGAAAAATTTAAAAGACTTTTTTTAAGTCCCCAGACCAGCACATTGGGAAACTGGCAATGAGCAGAGGACAAAATGGCCCTCTGAACATCACTGCATGCTCTTTGCAGCAGAAGTCCTGCTCCAGTGCACCTTTTCTCAGTATGTGCATTTTACACACAACCACCAGAAAGTTCCTCACCAAAAGGATCACTCGGCAACAGTTTAACTGAGATCAAAGTTCTTATAAAAATTCCTCTCTGATAACACTTCAGCACCTCCAGAGCCCTGAAGCTTTATGGTCAACATCTGTACCAGGGCACAGAGGCAGGATGTTCACTCCAACATACCTGACAGTGCTCACAAGCACAAAAATGTAAGCACCAAACCTACGCTGCTGGAAGGGAGCTGTTGCAGATCTTGGTTTCATAGTACAAGAAGTTTGTAAGAAACAGGGGTTTCAGGCAACTCCCCCTGCTCCTGCCTTCCTCCCCACTGCCTCTCTGAGCCCCTGATCTGCTTCCCTCTCCTCAGAATCAATATTTGTAGCTGGAAGGGGGAAATGTTCTGGAATAACAACCTGGAGAAAAATAATCCCACAATGCATTTATTTGTCACACATTTGACTTTAAAAGGCAGATCAGATCCTGGTTCTCCCTTCTTATGTGGCTGCACAACAATGGCACCCCAGTGTGCCTCTGGCTGATGTTCCCACATCCTTCTTCCTTTAATCCCTGCCTTTGACACACAGGTAACACCTGTTCCTCACATCCCTCACATCACATTACCAACTTTTTCAAGGATAATGCAGGACAGTGCCTTGCAATGCAGTCTGAACCTTTAAGATATTTTGTTATATAGATGGTGTAGTAACATTTCTCAAGATTAGCTAACAGAATTCACAGTTAAAAATAGTACCACTTTAGGATTTTTTTTTTTTTTTTTTTCTTAACTCAGAGGATGTCCAGGAGACTTTTGGACAAGTATTGCACATGAAGAAAGGGGAGTGCTAGCCTGGAGGTCTTGCTAAAAACTGCACCTCTGAAACAGGTAGTTCAATCCAAATACTTGTAGCTAGAAAAGCAGGTAAGTGTGGAAGCACTTCTATCAGTCCTGTATTTTGTATTTTTTATTTTTATTAAAGAAATGCTGAAGTATGTTTTACTTATTAGATGCCAGAAAGATACCAATTTTCTCAAACAGGTGTTCTCTCATGACAGTTTCTAAGGCAGGGTGCTAAGCTTTCTGTAGGATACGCTCAGGAAACTCCGGTTTGGAAGAGACAGATTCAGTTATACAGAGCACAAAATGTTACAGGCTCCAATGAACTCAATTCAACATGCAAGAAGTACTGACAGTACTTGTTCCAGGTTTACACCTGTGCAACTGTGATCAGAAACAGGTTTCAGCTCTCCAAATAACAAGTCCTTTCACATTGGGAAAGATCATATAACCTCCCCTTAAAGCCAGACCCTGCAGCTTGCTTTTAAATTCAAGATCCTGTGAAGAAGAGCTGCTAAACACCCACACAGCTTAGTCTGGGGCATTTCCTAAGCCTCTAGTGAGGCTCTAGTGAGAGCAAACAGAACAAAGCGAGACTGGAGAGTTCTCACTTGCAAGAGGAAGAAAGCACATTTGCATGAGCCACTTCAGTCCCCCCCCTTTTTTTTTTGCTTGCTTTTGCATAAAGAAGCATCTGTGTCCTAGGCTCTTCCCCCAGCGACCTTTTGCCTTCAACATGGCAGGATGCTGCAAAGGAAGGACCTGAGATGCAAAAACAGGCACAGCCTCTATTCAGTGATCTCTCAGCAAGGGGGATATTAGCATTAGTGTTACCTACTATTTCTTCGTGTGGCTCAGCTAGCATGTTTTATGTAAAGTGCTGCAGAGGTTACGTAGGTTGTTTAAAGACAAAGTTTTAAGGTTTAATCACTTATTGTCCAAAAAAAAAAAAAAAATTACGAAAACCTCCCTTATCCAGGGCTTGACCCAAAATGAGACAAGAAACAAGGCAAATGGCACTAACCCCTCCTCTACCATGCAGTTGGCTTCAATTTACAAGCCGAATGGGTCTCCCTTGTATTCAGGCATCCAGCAGACACAAGCATCCGGCAGGGATGGGCTCCAGGGATTTACACTGAAGTGGGGCTACAGAGTGCTGGAAGCACACCCCGACAAAGGCAGGCTCAGAGGAACAGGGCACCCTCAGTATTACCTGTCTATACGTGGGAATTGTCTCCGGATATACTTTCAGAGTCCAAGTCTGCCAGCTCTGTGTGGCCCTCAGGGGCTGTTTGGCTCCAGCTGTCCGTACAGTCCGAGGCAGCGTCATCCTCGCCCACTGTCACCTCCACCCAGTTCACCTCTGCTGGCTCCTCGTTCTCCTCACTGCCGTGGCCGTCATGGCTGTTGCACTCCAGCCTCTCCACACCCTCTGCTTGATTCCCCAACAAAGAGTCTTTCAGTGGTTCACAGTCTCTCTTTGCTCTCACTACTGGTTTCCCCCCATTCTCTTCGTTCAGTTTTTTATGCTCCTGGTAATGCTGCCGAGACACCTCATTACCATTCTTTGGACTCTCAACGTGTTTTGAGCTCTTTTTCTGGCTTTGCTTGTTATGACCATCACCAGCATACTGCTGCTGGTACTGGTCAATCCATTTAAGTGACCCTGTTCTTAGCGAAGACCGGTTTTCCTTGAACCAGCGAACTATTTCAGTTCTCGTGAGCCCAGTCTGAGATGCTAACTGGTCATACTCCTGGGGTGACGGCCACTGGGTCCTTGCAAACGTGCTTTTCAATAGATGAATTTGCTCTTGTGTTTTCTTCAGTGTGGTGGAGGACCCAGATAAAGCACCGGGGAGCTGAGAGCTACTCAGAAGTTCTGCCTGGCTTATTGCACCATTGGGAGTTCCTTGATCTTTAATTTTTCTGTATGATCCCATTGAATCCAAGACAGCTTGCTCCATGCTGTCCCTTATCTTTCTCCGCTCAGAGAACCACGAATCTATCTCCCTCCTACTCAACTTAGTCTCCACTCGAAGCCTGTCCAATTCTCCCTGGGTAGGAAAGGAGCATTTTAAGAAACTCTCCTCAAGGGCCCTAAGCTGCTCTTGAGTTTTCTCTTTGAACCTCTGGGGAGTAAAATCTGTGTATGGATGAAATGACCGTCCATGTCGACCAGCTGAAGGTGCTATTTGATCTTTCCCTAAAGCATCACCAGGTATTTGCACAATGCCCCTCTGACTTCTGTACCTGTGGTCACTGAACCACTTTTTGATCTCACTCCTAGAAAGACCTGTTGCCTCTATAAGCCGGTAGACTTCTGCATCATCAGGAAACTGGCTTGCCATGAAACTGGCCTTTAGCTCTGCTATCTGCTCCTTGGTCTTTTTCCGCTCACTGGCCGGTGTCACTGGAACAGCAGACAACTTGGCAGGAATTTCAGGCACCTGAACTATGTGAGGACGCTTAGCCTCTGGGGCACTTGATAAGGTTTGTATTGTCCTCTTTTGCCCCTGGTTTGGAGCAACAGCAAGTGTAATTGGGGAACAGGAAACAGTTGAACCATTTGACACAGGAGTCAAAACCAGGCCAGTCTGCCCCAGTATTTGACAAGGCAAAGCTGTCTGGATGATGGGCTGTGGCATTTTTGCAGTTGCCAAAGGAGCTGGCAGGACAGTGATGGTCTGGGGAACTGCCTGGATAGTACCATTGAACATCTTCTTCCTTGCTTCCTCCACTTCTTCAGGAGACCAACTTATACCATGCTTCAAACGTTGCGTAGCAAACCAGATTCGGATTTGCTCTTCTGGATGTTTTGATGCTGCTGTCAACCATGACAACTCTGCTTGTGTTGGGTAAGGAAACTTATTGAAGGAGTTGATCATGGTTGCATTAGTGTCCAGTGCAGAGTTGTATTTGGTACTGTTCAGAGGGACTGGGACCTTGGGGACAAGGTTGATATTTGGTGGCAGCTGTACAGAGGGCATAACATGGGCTAACACATCATGGAGAAGATCTCCATTTATACAGGCAATAGCTTCAGTGGCTTCAGTTATGATGCGGGGGAGAGAGCCATCCACATGGTTTTCCGTAACTCCCTCTTCTGGCTTTTTAGATCCCTTCTTGGTTTCCCCTTTAGGCTTTCCCAGTTTCATCACTGGCACTTTATTTGCACTGATTCCCCCATGAAGTGAATCATCACACTCCGCATTTTCTAGCCCACTGCTCGTGACAGTGACATCGTTAGTGGTGGCCTCAATAGACTGCTCTAAAACAGTCTGATTATTGCGTTTAATTAATTTCAGTTTAAAGTTAGTCTCTCCCGGGTGGTATTTTGTGTTGTGGTCAGATAAAGAATCGTATTTTTTGGTTGTGAAGTTGCATTCAGCACAGACATACAGGGGGTTGAGAATAACGTTTGGATGCTGAGTGTCAACGTGCTCTGTAAATTCGTTTAAGTTTTGTGTTGAGTAAGGGCAGTACTTACACTCATAACCACCCTGGGGTTTCTTAGACTGATTTTCAGCTGGGGGCTTCGCCTCAACCACTTCGCAGTCTTTGACTGAGTTTTCTGAAGGCCAGTTTTTTTTGGAGTCTTGCTGCAATGCAGCAGTCCCCTTGTCTTTAGGAGTCTCTACACCCTCGGCACCTTCCTGCTCCATGACTTCAGAAGTTCGCACCATACAGGGAGTTGTGGACTTTCTTTTGCTGGCCATGGCAGCTGCTGGCAGTGTGCCACTGTCCCAGACGGTGGCTTCTTTTGAAAGGGCTAGCAACCAACTCAGTAGATCTTGGAAACACCTCCAAACTTCCCTTATTACTTGACTGTGTTTCGTTTAAAGAATTTTTGTCCTGGCTGTGACCATCAGCTCCGCCAGTAGACCTGTCAGCTTCATGACACCTGTGAAACAAAGCACACGTTGTTAGGCACTGATCAATAAAACACAGATGTAGCAGAAAGCCACAGCTCAAGGTGTGTGCATTTGCAAATCATGTGCATATTCTGGATATTACCGAATGCTGAACTCTTCCTCCCCACCATCATCATTTTAAGAGTCAAAAATCTTCCCACAAAGAATAAAAGCAATGGTAAATTTGCAATGAAGTGTACCACAGAAAGAAAATGACTGGAACAAATAAGATGAACAGACAGGGGATGTGAATTTCCACTAGACTCAATGTGTTTAGTTAGGAAAAGAAGAAGATACTGCTATAAATACTGCACCTTTTTATAGAAGCTGCAATTCTATTAATTACTATTTTGAAGCCTGCAGATTTGAAATTGAGTGTGATTTATATTAAACTTAATTACTTCCCACTGTCACTTACCTTGTAAATATGTCTGTTAAATGATTATGGTTACTAATGATGGGTAATTTCTAAATAAAGCTATAGGATCTGCCTTGGTTGTAAAAGTAATGGCAGAAAGAAGAGTTAATGCAAATCAACACTTCCAAAAGTCTGTGTTTTGAGAAAAGGTGGGCTCAAAGAAACTGCAGCAGATTTGTGGAGGCCTATCAAGTCTTTTCCAGAAGAGAAGTTTCCTTCTCTTCTGAAGGAAACACCACTTTTCACTCAACATTGACAGAAATAGCTACCAAAGGCCAGTGAAGCCCTCTGATACCTTTTAAACAGGGTCACCTTCTGTGACCCCCACTTTATGAAGTCCCAACTTGGGCATGTCAGTCCCTACAGAATTTAAAAAAGCCAAACCAAAAAATTTTAGTTTTATTTTTACACTGAAGCACTTTTGAAGGTTCCCAAATGCAAGATTTCTGTAAAATGTATATTTTGAAGGATCTGAGGCAAACATCAGTCAGAGCAAGCACAAAGAAAAATTACACCAGCTTCTTTAGGATCTATCCACATTTGACAGGACTGGATGGAGGGAAAAAGAGGAATTTAGTTGTCAAAAGAGTTTCATTAATAAAAAAAAAAGTCACTTCCCTATCTGATGATGCTTTTTTAAATTTTTAAAATTTATCACTGATTCCAACTTACTATTCCTCCTGATCACATGGCCTCTGGTTTCACAATACTTCTACAGTCTTGACAGAAAACTCAGATTTAGCAGCCATGAAGTTCTTGGAAATGAGTGGGAGATGCACTGTTGTCTACCAAGTGGAGGAGGACAGAAAGTGGAGATTTGCAGAGTGGGTCAGGCCTGCACTGAATTCAGCAGAAGTGTTCTAAATGAAGAATTCCACCTAGAGATCCAGTGGAAGATACCCCTACCCATTGCAGGGGGGACAGACTAGATGATCTTTAAAGATTTATTCCAATACAAACCATGATCTCATGTCTAACCAAATGCACAGCTGCTTATTGTGAAGATTGCAAATGGTAATGGTAAGCTGCATCCAGAACTGAAGAAACGAAGATCTAACAAAATAAAATATCACTGCAGTCACATCTGGACACATCCAACATCAGCAGGCATTTTATATCCACCTGAGGGCTGTCCCTGCATCTTCTCCTCTTGCTTGAGCCTTGGCATGAGAGAAACTGTGAAAGCAGCCACCAGCTTCTCAGTTGTTTGCAGCTGAGGAATACTCTTGAAGATCTCCAGAGCATAGTGCTGCTGCTCTGCCCATCACAGACCATACCATTCCTGTACATATGGAAACTCAAAATGATATACTGCCAGAGGAAGCAGCTCCAGATGGGGATAAGAGCAGGAATGGCAGCTTCCAGCTCTATGCACTCAAAACCCAGCATGAAGCAATTCCCCACACACAAAACATTCCATGTGCGAATTCGCCACACAGCACCTTCGCGGATAAGGCTCTTGTGAAACTCAAGCTGTGAAACACCAAACACACCATGGAGAAGATCCTGTGCAGACACTATTTACTATGGTACAGATGCTTCTGCATAACTGCACAGTGCTTCCTGTTCACAGCCACTGCCACTCCTGCACCTCCCACCCTGACACAGCCCAGGCACGCTCCTGCACACTTGGTGAAGCATCAGAGCATCTGGCTGACTTTCAAGGGAACATTTAAGCTCCAGGTACTTTCCATGGAAGTAGAGCATATTTGCTGAGCTCTGTGAAACAGGGATGGAGGTGCTCACAGGCTTATGGCTCTGCCTTGGTCAGGATGACCCAGTGCTATTTCCTCCTAATCTGTGATCACCAGCATTGTCACTACCATCCCTGAAAGTATTTGCCTCTGAGCCAACATTTCCTTTTCTGTTTCCTTTTTCTTCCTTCTGCCTTTTAACCATAAACAAACAGAAGAACAGTGAAAGCAATGATGCCTGTTTTTTTGTGCATTTGTGCCAACTGACCATTAAACTGGATCACACTAAATGTTCTCTATCATTTCCACATATTCCTTCAAAATTCCCCTTCAACTTCACCTCACAGATATTCCTCCTTCCACAGATATTCTGGCTGTGATCTGTGACTTGCTGAATCCCACTGCAGGTGGGATCTGAAGCTAGAGACAACACAACTGTTCCAGTGCCCATCTTCCTGATCACCCAGTTTCAACTGTGCTTGCAGAAAATTAATTAGCTTTGAAGCTTCTTCCCTTATACCAAATTTGGCTGAAAATAGGTCAAAAGATGAGAGATGGGGGCAGAATGGGCTCTGTAAGCCCAAATGGTGCTGGAAAGAGGTGATGATCAGGTCATCTCACTCTTCCCTGTAGATCCCACATTTGTGATACTGACTTTCTTAGATGAGGGAAGGGAGGTGCAAGGCAGTGTCCTGCACCAGGGTAATGAAGATGGAGCCATGGCTCCTGGGATGCTCCTCTGAGTCTTGTTCTCCCTCCCAGGCCACAGCTGCACCTAACTGTCTGCTCCTGTTTTAATGTATGACCTTGTGCAAAATTCATGTGGCAACATCAGTAAAAAGAAGAAAATTCAAAGGACATCAAAGACAGAGCAAGGCTTATTTATATTTCACTGAACTTCCCCCCACCTCCACAGGAAGAAAAAGCCAGGAACATAAAGGAATGTGATGGAAGAGAAAGAGTGGAGAAGGAGAAACATCCAGGTTACAGCTTTGAATCAATTAAAGATTTCTTAAAAGTCAGACTAAATGTTTTGAATTCCCCAGTCTCTGGAAGCTCTGCAAGCTCTCTGCTGCACCAAGCTCCCATCTCTTATGGGGAAAGGAGGATTGGCCTCAAACAAGGATGCTCTGATACAGAGGAAGGACCAAGGTCCCTTCAAAACATATCTAAGTGTAGAAAGGTGAAAAATTCTGTCTGTTACAGTTTTTCTACAAAACTGTACAGATTGTTGCTTCTCTTCTTTCTTCCTTTCCAGAGTAGTTTTCTGCCTGTCTAATTACTGGCTCTCTAACCCTACACTTTCAGTAGTTTTTTTTCTGCCACATGAAAATCATGATGCACCTTAGAAACCAAGCACAAGTCAAATGCTTCTTTTCAGAGTTCAATAAAAGAAATAACTTGTAAGATCTTGGACTAAATCTTGGGCAATAATAACCAGCTACAGACCGCCTTTGCCCCTTCGACCCACACCCTGAATGATGGGGAGGAAGAGAAGCTCAACACTTATCTGAGCAAGGAGAGTTTAGTGTGATCTCCAAGCAGTAGCTCCCCCAGGATCTCAGTAAGGATGTCATTTGGGATAAAGCAAGAGAAAGTTCCAAACAAGAATTGGACACACCCCCTCCCCCCAAAAAACACATCCATGGGAGCTTCATCATGTACATTGGTAAGGACTGCCACAGCTCATCCCGGAACATTAGAGAAAGCATCAAGAGCATCTCACAGCTTTCAAACACCAGCCACTTGCCAGAAAATCAAAGCCCCAGCAGACAGCTTTAAATATGCGGTGTTGCTCCTGACAAAACTGATAAATGATGCCTCTTCAGCTCCTCCAATGCAATGGCTTAGCAATCAGCACATCCTGATGGGAACCTGAGCTGCACTTTATCACCTGAGCCCTGTCCACAGGACATACATTCCTTCAAGGGGCAAAGTCCACATCTGATATTCAGCGTGGGGCTGCACCACAGTCAGGTCAACCTCCATCCCTGTTCTCCTTATATTTTGCTAAGGAAAGGATTGTGGACAAATAACCTCTTTTTTCGGGCTGCTGCCACTGTGGAGTTCCCACAGGAGTGGGGTGCAGTCAGCAGCTGTTTTGATTGCTCACTATGTACTCAGTGAGCATGGGAAGGGAAGAGAGTCCTCATTCCTCCAGCTCACCTGTCACACTCTTGCTTGTCTCCCCATACAGCAGGGGGTTGAAAGAAAAAAAAAAAAAAACCCACCTCATTTTAAAAATTTTCATTTAAAATGAACAAATGCAGGAACCAGCAAAAGGCACCCAGGTGAAAAACAAAAGTGCTTGGCTCCAAGTAGACCCTGTCATTGTGAAAGAGGTTTAAACCAAAACCACTGAGAACCTGTGTGAAGGAACAAAAACTTTGGATTTGCTTTGCTTCAGCAAAGCCATCCAGGATAGGAGCACACAAGTCAGAATTACGCCCTCTTTTAAACTTACCTCCCCAAAAGTGTGTCACAGCACTTACAAGTCAGGACCTAACTTGTCTTCAATTAATTTCTGAAATTTGTTTAAAATAATGAAATAATCCAGCCACAGTCCTCTGATCAATCAAACTCCTGTTAAAATGGCTACAGAGTAACTGACAAGAGAATTAAGTGGAATCTTAATGGCAAATCTGTGCATGACTGAGGAAATGCCAGATTTCTATCCGGTCGCCTGCCCCCAGACTGGGGAAACTGTAGAGAATCACACAGGAAGAAAAATATCATGGTTTTAGGCCTGGCTGGCACTGGAAAACACTTGCCTGTGTGGCAATGCCACCTTTTATCAGCATAAACTAACTGTACAGTTCAAGCTAAGGGGATGATAAAAACAAATCCAAAACGTTTTTCTTGCTGAATGCTGAAATATTTTCGCTCTCTCCCATCTTTACCTTGTGCACATAGCTAAATTATACACCCTACTTCCACCACAACAAAAGGCAAATATTTGGGTAAAAACTGAAGTCCTTTTCTGCACTGCTGTTCACACAGGGTCCTCCAAGGTGGTGGCAGAGCAGGAATTTTCCATGGCACCTAGACACAGCTCAGTTGAACAAAGCATCATTCAAAACCCTTCAAGCTGTGGCTGGAGAAGTGGTAGGGCAGGGAGGAGACAGGGCGAGATGCTGCTTGTTTTCCCTCATACCCCAAAACATGATGGAGTCTGGAAAAGGCTGTCTAGAGACAACCAAATTTGAAGGTATGTTTAATTAAAAAACATGGAAAACTTTAATTTTAACAGAAAGGAAAAAGGGCATCAGAAATATCACAGCTTTGTGCTGCATCTTGCTTTCAGCCAAGGGCTGAAGTAAAGTAAACAGAGGCTGAAAGAGGTTGAATCTCCCAGGCAGTGCAAATGGATCTTTACTTTTCACAGATAAACCTTACTTTTAAAAACAAACAAACAGAAAAAAACCCAAACACTTTAGGGACACTTGTGTAATTTGCCAATAAAATCTGTATTTTTTCATCTTGCTGCATTGTTTGCTCTGCCCTGTGCTGGCAGAGAGTTCCCAGCACCTGGCCTCATTTGAAAATGAACAGTGGGAAAACCACCAGCATGAGGATAGCTGCAAATAAGCACACAAATATATAGCAGTGTCCATTTGCAAGGGCTGGCTGATGTTTGAAGAGGGTGGAAACATTTTATTGCTTTACTGCTTAAGAGCTCAGTCTCCACGAACAGTATCCTCTCTGTAACACAGGACAAGCAAAAGCAAATTACACCCTGTAATTTAACACACCCCCCTCTTGTCTGAACGTGACATTTAATATCACAAAAGTAAAAACTCCTCCTTACAGCTTTCCCACACCCCTTCCCCAGCTTGAGAACACAGCAGAAGTAACAGAGGAGGTGCACAGCACAGAGCTCACTAGCAAAGGCTTTGTTGGGCACAAACTGTTCAAATCCCTGAGTTCTTTTGGAATACTACCCCACTTTATCTCACTGTAAGTGGATCTCAGCAAACCTCAACACAGATGCCGTGCTCTGCCCTTGGATACCAGCCAGGCCCTGCTGATCACCACCTTGCAATTACTGCAGATTGCTTTTAAAGCAGGGGCACCACCTGCAGCACTCTTTTTCCTGAGCTGCAGAATCTGCCACCCCTTCCAGGACATGTGGCCAACCACACTGTGACAGACCTCAATGACTCTGTTCATTCCTGGATAGATTCAGACATCTCCTCTAATAACCTTCCAAGCCTGTGGGTCCCTGACTTCCCCAGGATGCAAATGCTGTGTCCCTCTGAGCACCTCTGATTTTAACACTCCACTCCAACCTGTGTGGCTGCCCAGAAGTCACGCTCAAGTTCAGAGCAGAGCAGAAGCTAATTGATATTACTCAACAGCATCATAAGCCCCCCTTGACCATCTACTCTTTGTCCACGAAGGCTGCAGCAATGCAAACACAAGCAGCACAGGGCAGAGCTGTCATCCTGCTTCCCCATCAGAGATGCTGAACTCACACTCATTAAAGTTGCAGTAACATTTTTCTCCTACAAATACAAGGATGAGAGGGGAGATACACATTTCACAGTGCAAAAAAAGGAACATGCCTAGGGTGATGTTCTTCCTTCCTTTACAACTGTTTTCAGCATGCAGCTGCTACAGTAATATCAAAAAGCACATCAGCTAGCACAGCAAAAAAACATGCTGTTGCTCTCCTCTGTGATTCTGATTGATAAAACACTTAAAAACATTGCTTAATTACATACAGAAGAATAAGCGGAAGCAAACCAGGGCAAATAATTCCTGCATGATAGATTGGGACTGTAATGATTTACAGAAAAAAAAAAAAAACCAAACCCACAGAAAGAAAGGCAGGTTTTGTGAACTAGGGCAAAGCTTTTAAAACAGCATTTAAGTCAGACTAGCACAGAGCTCTAACACCTCTACAGTTTTTGCTAAGCTGAATAAATCCCAATTAAAGAGGTGGTATACAGATTGTTGTAGCAATAATTTTTGCAGACGTGAAAAAATAAAATTGAAAGTTTGCATATGTTGGTGTGACATTTCTATTATAAAAAATTTCCTACATAGATGTCTGTAACCATGAATATTTTTCTCCAAGAAAACAGCAATTGATAATTTTTCTTTCTTTTAAGGATCAGAGACTCACACCTTTTAAAGGTGATCAGCAAACCAAACTGCCTCTGGACTCCTGATTTCCCCAGCAACCCATCCTGTGAAACTAGATGTCAACACATGAATAGGGGCAGAAGCAAACCCAGTGTAGATCACACCTCTGCCCTGAAGCCCCTACAGCACAGTCACTGAGAGACTCTCTAAAAACAAACACAAAACAAGAATCAGAAGCTTTGGTGGGCTGAGGGTAGAATGAAAGGGGTTTTAAAAGGCACCAACAGCTGTAGAAAATCCTGGAGAACTGCATGATGAAATTAATCACGTGAAAGCTGCCTCTTAACATTAACAGCTCAGCTGTGATGCCACCACTGTGTAGAGATAGAAAAACCTACTCTGAAAAATACAGGTATTTGGGGGAACCCTTTGTAGGCTTCACCAGAATAGGTTGTGTGGCAGCACCATGCAATTGGCTTATTTCAGAGTACACTGCTAACAGGTTGTGCTTTTGAACTAAAATGTTTTCATTCAAGCTGCTGCTAAGCCAAAGATGTGGGGAAAATGGTGGTATGAACACAAGAGGCCAACCTCTTCCCAGAAAAGGGGAAGTTGAACATTGCGTGCTGTGAATTTTCTATTATAAGTACCAATCTGCAATCACCAGCTTGTACTTCTTTTCCCTTTTTTAAAATGCAGGCTTAATTCAGTTGCTAAAAACTGGATTAGACCCGACTAGTTTTTTTGCTTTCTGAAAAAATCTACTCGTGATTAGAAACTGCACTTTACAAACTGGTTCATGCCCTGAAAAAATACTTACATTGTAGCAACAGTCACTTATTCCACCTAAGACAGTCACGGTGGAAGGTGAATATTGGTGAAGGCAGATGGTCCTTCTCCAGGAGGGCACACACTGGAGCAGGAGGGAGAGCACTGGAATGCCAAGGTGGGAACAAAGTCCCACCACTTCCCAGCCACTGCTTTCTCCTCCAGAAAAAGGGCTGACAACCCACGGCTTGCACACGGAATGGGACGTGTGGGTAACTGCAATCACTGCAGCTCCCACTGGTTTGTGAAGCTGGTGCAGTCTGGGAAAAGCTTTTTTTCTTGGTAGTGTGTGCTTCTGCCAGAGGCACGTGCATCCATGTCCTGTCGAACATGGGACTTGGCTGGCGCCCTGCTCGGGAGTTGCAGATGCTCAGGGACACACAAGGACCCCAAATCCCAGTGGCACCTGACTGTGCACTCAAAACCCAGGTGGTCATAGTGGATGCCCCGCTGAGGCCGTGGTCTCTCCTTTGGGAAGGAGGAATAAAAACTGAGCTTTTCCAAACAGAGTGGTACAGGAACAACCCCTGCAAGAGGTCAGATACATTAGCAAATGTTCTCAACACACACTGAGGGGCTGATCCTGTGTCCAACACCCTCCACTGGTAGCCTCCAGGGACAGCAAGCCTCAAAACAATAGTCATGTACCATGTCAAAATTATCTCCTTTAATCAGTGGTGTGTTTAGTGTTTACTCCTAGGGTGGGTATTGCATGTTCAGAAGAGAGAAATAAAGACCAACAGACTTCTTAAGAGACAAATAGAAAAGCTATAAAAACATTCATTCTATTAAGTTTAATTACTTGTCTGTGCAACTCATTGAGTTCTCATCACTGGACTAAATTAAAGTCACTGGATATAAATAATTTTTCATATTGAGTTTCCATCCAGCATCATGTGGTAGGAGGACAAGACAGACACTAAGTAAAAATTATCTGTAGATACTACCTTCAGCATAGTGAGTTAAACCCTGGATGTATCCATCTTTTATTTTATGCAGAAACCCCCCCAGTTTATCCTGTTAGAATGTTCAGCTTAACTACTTATCAGATACACTTTAAAGAACAATTATTTTTTCTAAGAAAGAGTGGGTATGTTAAAATAAGCATTCTGTGCTCAGAACAGTTTTTAGTAATCATTTCTTATTTGTTTAGATCAAATATCTTAACAGTAACATCTGGTCCACTTTTTCCTTCATGTCATCTGTCATTCCGTAACACTGCCACCTAGACAAGGAACAGCTGTACACATTTCCAATGTAACTATGTATTTTATATATTATCACATATTTTTTCTTTTCAGATTTATTGTTACTATAGAGACACTCTAAGTTAAATTCTTCCAAAGCAGAAAGAACACGAGCTGTGACAGAATCAAAACACTACTTTTTTTTCCTTTGCTTACAAAACTTAAGCAACAGTGCACAAGTTTTCCTGCATTAGTACTTCTTACACTACTTTTCTCCCTTCTCAAATTCTCCTGCTCTGGAACCACAACACCCTGCCTTCAGTCAACTGAGTGTCAACTTTTTCCAAATGAAATTATCAAGGCACTCGTACACTTGCAGGTGTGTTGCAAAGGGGAAAACAAAAATCACATGCACATTCTAGGTGTCCCTCTTACAAGACTGAAAGGTAGAAATGAGTTCTAAATTTATTAAAAGAAAAAAAATCTCAAGACCTTTCACTTCTCAAGAAGCAGCCCCTAGAGCCCTGCATGTCTTGGCTCTGACATGCACATAGCACACATCACAGCAAGAAATGGGAAAAAGAGGACCTGACAGCAGGGAAGGAAAGAAGGCTAAAGACACAAGACTGTTTTGGTGACCACTTCTTAGGAAGTGTTGAGATTTGAGGGTCAGAGAAAAGAGAAGAAACTTCTGTCACCAGCATGTGAGAACGAGACAAGCAGTACACACACCTATGGGAGGTCTGGGCCAACTCTATTTGTCCAGTATGGGAAGCAGCCTTTCCATCAGCCTCATTCACCACAACTGCAGTGCTGAAATAGCCTATGGAACTTCCAAGAGAGAGGAAGGAGCTCGATAATTAACAGAAAACATTAGTAACCCATGCATCTATAGCTGCACAGCTCCCCATTTGACTCATTCATGGTGTAGTAGAAAAACACAGATGGTTTGTGATTTGTACAGCTGATGAATCACTCAACCTCTTTCCTCCCTCCCCAATGGCTTCTCTGTGTCTCTGTGTTCCCCGACGAGACGTACAGATTGGAGGATAACTGCTACAAGCAGAGCAGCATAATGTCTCCTCCCACAGGATGGTTTCACCTGTGGCCCACAAGCACTGCTGTTCTCTCCTATCCCCATTTCCCTATCCACCCACCCACACATTGGTGAACTCAACAGCTATTGCTTCAAGGTGTCTTGACTGACACTGCTTACACAGTCTGAACCTCTGCACTTCTGGCAAAGCTTCAGTACACAGTAATTTTGCCTTTTAAAACATCAGGTCTGGTTTATGAACTGTAACAACCAAAAAGATTCATTTCCTGAATAGAAGCTCTTGAGCTACAGTAGCAGATGCTATTGAAGAAAGAAGCCCAAAGGCTTGGGATACAAAGCTTTGAAGCCCACCACACTGAATACTTTTCACAGTGATAAAATGGAAATGTTTCACCTCAACACTTCCATAAGCAGGAATTTAGACACACCTCTTTCAAAACAAGACCACTCCTGGAAATTGCCACACGACTTTTGACAGGATCTGAACATCCAGTGACCTCCAAACTCAGCCAGGGGATACCAAACAAATCTGATATCCAAGGCACTTCAGGGCACCTCCAATTTTAAGCACACGAAAAGTCAGCTGTTGGCCTAACACAGTTCAGTGACCTGCTCTATTAGGAGCCTCCTGTGATACGGATGAAGCTGAAATTGCTAGGAAAAGCCATCTCCTTTCTTAAACCTGACTCAGTTTTTTCACGACTTTAGCCAGACCCCAATCTCCTAGCTAAGACAGACAAAAAGCAGCATGTGGTAAAGTTGGCTGCTGCTGGTTAAGAGGGGTGAGATGTTTGGGAGAATTGCATAGGCAGTGCTTTGCATCAGTCTGATCTCCTGGGCTTCCTGGTGATGAGCAGATTTAGTTCAGCTGAGGGGGACTGCAAATATCTTGCTGTAAGTAATTTTCACTCACTGATCTTGTCGCATTTTACATTACCTTTTTTTGTGCTCTACTTGCTTAAAGGAAAGGCTGTTTTAAAAGTGGCCTTGCACCAGACCGTGAAAAACTGAAGTTCCACGTTTAGAGGCTTTTCTTCTCCAAAAGCAGTGACATGACTTCCACCCACCATGTAAAACAAGTATCTTTTTAAGGTCCTTTCCCCTCATGTAGGAGTCTGACTTAGATAGTTAATGACCCGTGGTGATCAGAGGATCCCACTGGTCCAATATTTGGAGGCTTTACAGCTGTTAAGATACATATCCTCACAGCAGGCTCGTGAGTTAAGGCACTGCTATTATTCCCATTGCTCAAATGGGCAATTAAGGCATGAAGAGAACATGGCAGAGGCTTTGCTAAATGGCTAAGTCAATTTACAGCTTGCTGCCACCAAAATTGGGTATCAGAGTGCAAAAATCATGCCTTACCCAAGGTCTTCAGCAGGGCTGGTTACTGCTCCAATCTCCAGTAAATTCAGGTTACCCTCTCAGCTCACAAGTGGAAAACATTTAGCAGCCCCTGTGAAAGCTGGTACTCTTAGATAATAAGTCCCAGCAAAAAAGCACCAAAGTCACAAAACCAGCACAATTTTCATCTGATGGTTCATGGGAGGAAGCAAAAGTCTAAAGATAAAAGGTCTGAACTCTTCTGCCTTCTCTCAGAAATCACTCATTGGGCAATGTGCACATATACAAGAGAGAAGCATCTCTGCCGAGGCTGCTAAACCTCCCCCTGTCCTTACACAAAATAAAAGCTGCCTTCCTCTGAAGCTGCTGCAAAGCATATCATTAGCAAACCTCCTGGTCTTCCTTTGCTTGAATCCTACAGCTCAAGAACTCTTCCCCTTTCCACTTTTTGCCAAAATTCTGGAAAAAACAAGTATTTTAGGTAAGGCTCCCATGTGATGGAGATGTTCTCGTGACAATCTCATCTCACACAAATTCTGTGGGCACCACCAATAAATACACTTGTCCCCTTCTCTCTCTGGAGGCCCTGGATGAGTTGACCCACACCATTTTCAGTCAAGAGCATACATTTTTTTCTGCTTGTTGGTGATACATGCTGAGCATTCCTAGAATGCATCACATTATTCCTTGGCCAGTTCCTCAGTCAGCTCTGAGGTCAAATGCTGAAAAAGTGACCACCTAAAAGAAGCTTAGTTACACTGCTTTCTGTCATTTTCATCACGTGCTGTGCCTCTGCTTGTTGTTGTTGTTTTACTACATTTGCTGGACTTCATCTCTTCCAATTCCCACTCATATCACCCCTGCATATAATTTCCCCCTTATTACCTTCAAGTTTTATCTCAGCACTTAATTTTCAAAGTATATTTATTTTTCCTTCTCTTAGTAAGCACCCAGTCCTAATACACATACAAAACACTTTGTTTTACTGTAACCCTACAAACTCTGTGACAGAGAACCTACCATATGTTCCACAGAAGAGGCTGTGAGACAATAAATAGCAAGTCCAGTAAGATCCTTTTGAAACATTTGCATGCTTTCCCTTCACTGAAGATTACAAATTTCCCTCACCTTACTGGGCATTTAAGGCATCTACTACAAGACCAAGACACCAACTCCTGTCTGCCATCAGAAACTAGATACCACCTGAAGCATCACTGATGTTCCAGATCTCTACACCCTATGAAGCATAAAATCAAAAGCTGTTTGAAATTATTCACCAAGTGACACTATTCTAATTTCTTCAGTTGTCCAACAAATACACTCCCAATCAAATATTTATTTTCCTAAGGAAAATCACTGATTATAAATAATTTTTTTAATTAAACCCCCCAAAAGCCAAACAAAACTCCTAGAGTTAGAAAGTCTTTCAAAACTGTGCTTACTTATGGGGAAAAGGCCTGTCTTGCCACACAGGACGCTGAGGTTTCAGGTGGGTATGAACAGTTTAAGTGTCCCTACAGGCACCTATCAGGCAGGCACACAAACGCCATTTTTCCCCTGGAGATCACGGGATCAAACGAGCTTCCTCTTCCTCCCTGCAGCACCCGTGGCTGCTGCAATTTGTCACAGGGCAGAGCCACTGCCCTCTGTGCACAGTAACAGTTTTGCTGCCGGGAGAATTTGGCACAGCCACAAAGGACCTTTGTCCGTGCCAGAAGTTGAGCACAGAATGCAATCCTTCCCCCTTGTCACACAGAGTTGGGTTTCCATAGCTGGGTTAGAAACACTCCCCCAATGACTGCAACCCACAAACCCAAATGCTGTCCCCCTCCCCAACGTGAGATCCATTTCCCTGTACCAAATGCTGCAGGCCAATGGAGACAGGGGAGCAGTCGCTGCTTTTGGGAACCTTTAATTCTGGTGACCTCTACCCAGACTTGCTGCAAGGATGAGTGAGTGGCAGAGCTTTGCCCTCAGTCTCTCTGCACAACTTTTTCCATCTAGGTAGTACAAGACCACCTGAATAAAAGGGTCTCCAATTTCCAGGTATATTCTTGGCTTCAAGAGGCAAGAAACTTGGCAGGCTGACCTCATCTCATCTAACAACATGTGATTCCTTTGTGCAACATTTCTCTGTTTGTATTTGATCTGCCAGACTGTGTGTGCACGTATATAAATTTTTTTTTCCAATGCAGCAGCTCTAAATCCAGCCTGTCCTACCTTTCCCTCAACTGGCCTTTTAAATGAGGGTCCCTAGGCCAGGACAGGAGCTGCCAGCACCTTGAAGCTCTGAGAAAGGATGCCAGCATGGAATGTAGGGGACTGAGGATGAACACACCCCAACACTATGCTGCTGGATAGAAGTGGGATTCAGCAGGACACAAATGTCTCTGCATTTTCATTTCACTCCAGAAATACAAAGAGGAAATGATTACTGAATCATTCACAAACTATTTAACATCCCAATTCAAAAGAACCAGGAATTCTTCTGGAAATATACAGTGAAAGAGAGTGAAAAGGACCTTTGGAAGTAAGAGCTGATATGTATTAAAAAACAGTAGGAATTGACACAGTTGTACATACAATGAGATTAACTCAATCCATGCCTTCAGAGACTTTTTCCACAGCCCATGATACAAAGAAGGACATGTTTTGTTTCTTCTACTTCTCCTTTTAAGCATCAAGGGATACTGATCAAACCAGTTCCTACTTTCGTAACTGAGCTTGATCTGGACCATCCATAGCCTGGATGCTTTGGCACAAAACACCCCTGGAACACCTCTTACAATCCCAAACCACAAAAGGAACCATGTTTCACATGGAGAAATTATTACTATATTGAGAAATAAAATGGCAAGGAAAACAACAACAAGAGAAGAACTGGCTAAACCTCCCATTCATTTATTTCTAACCAGTGGAAGGGTTTGCCATCAGAACACCTAAGTGTGACAAAGTACTTGGCAATTGCCTCTCCCATCTCCTCCCACACATTTTAATCGCAGAACACTCACTATTCCCAGCTCTGGCTCAGAGACAGAGTCAGCGCAGGCATCAGCCTCTGTCTCCCTGGTGCTTGAATTTCCCCTAGGGCTATTTCATAGCTCCTCCAGATGAAGAAACTGTAACAATGATGCTTGAGCAATACTTGAGAAATGCAGAAAAGGAGGAGAACTGCTCTATGAAACAGTTTCTCACTGAAGGCTATTTGTTTAAATCTTTTTTTAAAGAATTTTTAAAAGCTTGTTTTCTTCTCCTCCTGTTTTTGGGATGCCAGGAGCAGGCCTGCAGCAGCCTGCCCAGGGCTTATGCTCACCCCCTTCCCCCATCATCTCTAGCAAATTCTCCTCCTCCTTCCTGCTCTCTCCTCAGAGTTGGAAAACAGGCTCCAACCATCCAGTCATCAAAATCCAGTGTGACACTCATATTCAGTATTTGTTTGCCAAAACACACGTGCAGTCCTTCCAAGGGAAGGAGCAACAACAACAAATAATCCTTAATGATTTAATTTCAAAAGACACAGATTCCGTGACCAGCTTGCATTAATTTAGATGGTCACCTGGTTCTATAACATTTGTGAAAATTATTCTCTCAAAAATAAACAGCCACCAAACACTCCACTATGAACTCTCTGCGACGTGGCAGTTCTTTCCATGGCAACTCACCAGCACCAAGCGTGCTTTTCTCCACAGACTTTGCTGCACAGAAAATGAGGGCAGGGGAAGAGCCTGCTGCAAAGCTCCAGCTGTTGTTGCCATCCTGGCAATCCTGTCACCCCTAGGAACCAAATACCTTGGGGAAAGGCAGCACTTCCACAGCCTCACTGCTGAAAGGTGTCTTAGCTCCAACTGTTAAACAGCTGCTTGGTCATTTGTGGGCTGGTTGGTTTGCTTGCTTTGTAAAGCTCACTCAATGTATTTTGTTTCCTAAACAGAATGAAATATTACCTTTGTAGTCCTAAAGTCATTCTCCACACCAGAAGGGAGTGGAATAAAGGCAACTAAGACACGCTCTCAGATGGTCTCCATATGCAACAGCAGGATGCTCACTTGAGAGCATCCCCTTCTGGACTGGCAGCCTGGCCAGTGTGGAGGGCAGGCAGGCAGGGCACCCACCAGCTCCCTGATGTTCTGCTAGGACCAGTTAGACACCAGTGAGGCTTTCAAGCTCGTCTCTGCAACGACTTCTAAACACACCCCCTGCCCATGTTCTTTGATGAATACTTTAGCAATTCATCATCCCCTCACACGTGGGAGCTAAGATCTTGTCTTTGGCAAGTCCTCAAGCTAGCCATAGAGCCAAACTTCTTGTGTAACTACAGGGAATCCAAAACTGACCCACAAACCAGCTTCCCAGGACTTCCTCCCCTCCACCTCCTCTCAGAAGCACTCCCTCCCTGTCTTATCCCCTGCAAGGATGCCTTAAGCACTGTGACAACACAGACTGGAGTGGTGCTGGGTTATTTCTCCTGAAGTTTTAGGTGGAAAGCCAACTACACAGCAGTTTCTGAAGTTTAGGAAAAACCATGTTTCACAGCAAGAGGTGACGCAATTATTTGAAGTCACCTGACCCCAAAATCCAAGTAAGAAGCAGGGAAGGGGACAAACAATAGTGCCATCAGAAAGGCTGGAGGTGGCAGAGACTTGAAGCCAGACCTCAGAGGAGCATTCATCAGCTGTGACCTCTCATATCTAGTCTAGGTTTCAGACCTCTTTCCCAACAAAAACATTGACAAAACAGACATTTATGTGGAGAGCTTCATTTTCAGGAGATCAGTTGCCTTCTGGCAGGGAAACACTCGCTCATGAACATTTTCTGATGCAATTCCAAGTCTTTTGTGATATTTAGGGAACAAGGTCAAGACTTACTGCATGCTTCTCACCTGAAACAGGAGCCCAAGAAAAAATAATTAATTATTGAATTACTTTTGTCTTTTCTCCCCAAAGTTCCTCTTCTCTTCATGATTTCTTTGCCTTGCGGAAGTGACCTGCTTCTCCTCCAAAATGTTTTGTCTTCTCTATGCTCACCAGAACATTCACAGAGTAAAGGAAGCTTAGGCAGAAGAAACCAGACAACCTGTTCACACAGCTCCTGGCTTGTGTGGTCCCTAGAAATGCTCCAGAGAGGCAGTCCCTGCAGAGAAGGGCTGCTTTGGGCTCGCTTGGGAGGGGAATTGGGCCATACATGACCCAGTGCATTCTGTTTCCCTGGTATGTCCTGTGAACTCACAACAGTAAATTAAAGGGTAAAAATCAGAGAGGAGAGATAGAGAACAAACAAGAAACCCTTAAAATCCCATCCTGCTCATGCAGGCCATGGGCCTCTGCTCCCTTTTTGAAAAAAAGATCCTCTCTAAAGCAAAGTTATCCCATGTGTGGTACTGCAAGGGAGGAAAGAGAGCCAGGAAGCAGGAAAAGACTGCAGAGCCTGCAATGGAAAATCCTCACTTGGTGACTGAGCAGTCCTCTTTTAACACTTATTTTAATAAAGTGAATATGATGAAACACAGCCCAATTGTACACAACACTGCTGAGAAATTTGATCCGGCTGCTGAAATCGGCTCTCAAACTCCCCCTCTCCAAATACTGGCAGTTCACATCAGATAATTGTATCCAAATCACCCCCCGACAAGAAGGGACAGGAGAAATGAGACAGGATGGATCACCCCACATTTGATTCATCTTCAGAGCAAGGCCAGGGTGTAAATCCTTATTGGTCTCTTTTGTCACTCGCCAAGGTTCAAGCGTGGCATCTCTGGCTGTTCTCTAATGATGAAAGGTGACACTAACTAAAAGACTTCAAGGGCAGTGTCCATGGAACTTGGTCTTAGCTGTTGCATGAGCAAGTGAGAAAATAGCCTTAATATTAGATATAAGAAAACAAATTAAAAAAGGGCTTGTTTTTTCTCATCATTTGCTTTTAATTTTAGATCTTATTCTTTTAAAACTGAATTTAAACAAGAATAGACAGATTTTCCTCCTTGTGTGAAATAAATCAGCCCAGCTGCTGAGGTCAGTGTTTTCAGACCAACACATGAAAGCAGAAGATGTGTCTGAGGAAATTCAGTGTTAGCTGATTCATCCTTTAGAAAGGATGAACAACCATCCTGTCACGTCAGGTTGGTTCCTTCAAAGGCAAAACAATTTAGTGTTGGTATAAAGATAGCAGGAACTGGAGGGAAAAAATAGGTAACCCTGTCCAGACCTGCCCTGAAATATCTTTTCAGGCTTTAGATGCTGCTGAACAATAAAAAAGCCTCCATGGTCCATCAAGTTTGCACTCAACAGAAGTGAGGTGAATGGCATCCTTTCCTTTTCACTACTTGCACAGTGTCTGAGCACTGCTGCTCTCCCCATGTCCCCTGCCACAGACACGCACACAGAGAGCAGGGCAGCGAAGGAAGACAACCCCAAATTATATGACCCACTGAAATGTTTCTGGATGCAATCCACATCTCGTGTTTCAGAGGAAACAAAGCATAGCCTGAAACTTGTGAAAACAAAACTGCACAGCAAAAATTCACCAAGAGCACAGTGTGAGAGAAAGACTGAAGGAAAAAAGTGCACTCAGATTTGGAGAAATTAAGAGGGTGTCGGTGGAGGAAAAAAAAAAAAGGTCTTTTCTCTTTGGACAGCCCCATTTCAAGATGCACGTACATAAACATACAATGTGTATCAAGCTGTAAAACCAGCACATGCCATCGCTGTTTCCTTAGAGTGTAAATAGCATCAGGAAAGAAACACCTTTCAACCTGGCCCTCTGCTTGCTTTCAGTCCCAAGTGACTTATAAGAAGGGCTGTGTGAAGATGCTCAGTAGCAGGTCAATCTTTCCCAGCAGGCAGGAGAGCTATAAATCAATTGCTTTAAAAGAAGGAAAAAAAAAAAAAAAAAAAAAAAAAAAAAAAAAAAAAAAAAAAAAAAGGCAAAAAAGCCCCAAACCAAAACCCCTTGAGGCTTGCTGGGAAGAAGTAAAATTGGGGAAAAGAAAGAGGTAAGATGAAAAGAACCTCTAATCTCTTTAATGCAGCACTGAACTTCTTTTGAAGAGAAAACACAGAAATGATAAGAAAAGGAAAGAAAGGGAAAGAAGAAAGCAGCCCATTGACACTAGGCACAGGTATTTTTTTTAATGGGCATTAGGTCAGCAGGGCATTTTCCATCTGCCCTGCTTAAACCAAAGCTTTGATGATGTTACATGTGTGATTTTAATACAACATTTATCCTGGTGGGACTGCAAATTTGTTTTGCGTGCACATGGATATTTTGATGGGTTTTCCTGAGGGGAAGGGCAGTTTGTAGGCAGATGATGAAAACAGCAGGTGTTGGGTTGCAACTCTACTTATTTTGGGGTTGCTTAGAAGACAGAGAGAAAGAAATCATCAGCAACAAAGGGCTACAAGGACTTGGAGAGAAAGGGAAGGGGAGAATGAAGAAACAACTTTGCCCTCATCCTCCTGAAGTCCTTCTGAGTTCCAGTGGCCAAAAGGGCAGCATTGCTGCTGTTGGATCCCACCGGGCAGGGGCAGCTTGCCTTCACCATCACAGCCCTGGCCAGGCACTCCAGGCTTTCTTCTCCCATGCCAAATGCACGGGAACTGCAATGACCCTCACTTCTGCCCAGTTTTTAGCCCAACCTCCAGGCCTGCCTATCTCAACTCAGAATCCTGGTCAAGGCACCAATGGTAAAACACACCTTTTCCTGTACTTTTGTTAGTCATTTAATAATTCACATAGATAAAGACAACGCAGTCCTCTTCCTTCAAAAAGTCTACATAAAAAGGAAAGATTATGATTCCACATTCCACTTTCCTTTCAAATTCCACTGTGCTTTTTCAACCTAATTCAATAAGGACTGTGCAAACTAACTGGAGCCTGCAAGAGTTCCCAGTTAGCTGCTTGACTAACACAGTGGAAGTTAAAGATTAGTTAGAAGCTGAAGACAAATAGGTTTGGAAGCTATCTCAGAAAACCATACCCTACAACATCAGTCATCTCTTAAGTTTAATTACCCCAGTTTTAGGAATGGTTGCCATAATTAGATTATACATACTCTAAAGGTGTAAAAGAACGCTGGAGAACACCACCATTAGTGCCAGCACCAGTTCCCTACAAACTTAACTACATGCAATGCCTTCTAGTTGCACATATCCTAAATAAACCCAAAACAAGCCCAGACTCTTTTTCTGCCCCTTGATATGCAGCAGGGGATATTACCCAAAATGGTCACTGTTTCAGGAGATCTGAAGACTTGAAAAACACCTGGCAGACCTGAAGAACAAAGCAGAAAACATCCATATCTTATGAGGAACTTCCATCACATGCACTACAAGTGTGTGCTACAATGTGTGGTGCATGGTTTCACTTTGTCCTTGGCATGTGAAGCTGGGGTAGGAAAATGAGAAGCTTAATCTTCACAAGCTGCTGTAAGAACCACCAAGGAGTTAACAATTTCCAGTGGTTTTACTTTACAAGGGGCAAGATAGAAATGGGGATATATTTTCAAATTTAATTTTACAGTCCCTGAGGATTATATTCCAGGAAATTACTTTCTTATGTGAATATCGTTACTGCATGACATTTTGGTCACATTATCTCAGATTCTTTTTGGCACATCTGTCAGATGTGATTCACCATATATTTAATGACATGCAACACTGGTACAAATATAATTTACTACAACAAGTAAAGAAAACCTTTTTCTTATGCTTCAGGTTACAGCTTAACTCAGAAATGCCTTCACACAGTACTCATCTAATTTTAAGATTTCCCATGTAGATTTCTGGAACTTTAAAACAAGAAAAGAACATATGAACCCCCCCCAAGACAGATAAAATTGCTTTACATAAATTAGAGAAAGATACCGTTTGACTGCACTAAATCATCCCAATCCCAATGCCTTCTCCAGCATTTTTGACTTATTCATGCAAAGTCATCTCTCTGTATGATTCCTAGACAGGATTTCTATGGCAAGAAGTTTTACCCAGGTCAACAACTTTTTCTCCAATCACAATGTCACTGCTACAAAGCCCCACTCCTTGTCCCAAGAAGTTTAAACACTATGTCCCTGCTAACATGGGAATCAGGAGGACTATTAAATGTAAAATAAATATTGCTGTCTTCACTAGTCAGTATACTTCCAGACTCTCTGCTAACACTATGGTAAAAATAGCAATTTTGAGCAGCAAGCTGGATGTTCTACAATTTGTGGCCCTGGAGCAACAAGCAACACCACACATTACTGTCCCTGGCAATAGCCCCATGCGGGCAAATTTGTTTTAGGGTTAAACTGAACAAATTTCAACTCATGCAGCCAGACAGATTTTGCTCAAACCCTTCAGGCAATGAGGGACTGTGCTTTATACCCTGCAGAGGGCGAAGAGCAAGGGGTATCCACCAGAATAACACCAATCCTTGCAAAGGGAGGACCATCCTCTTGGACTTCCAGTGAAACACAGCTTGCTTTGGGTCAACTGCTGCTGTGCTGAAGGTGCACAGAGAAATGTGGCACCCAGCTTCTGATGAGGAGGGTCTTGGAGAAGGGGACAAGGAGCAACAGAGGAACACCAGACACCTCCAGTAACTCACACAGGGAAGGATGTACAGACTGGCAGCATGCATGGATCTAGCCATGCTTTCAGCCACCTTTATGACCAAGTGAAAAAACCCAACAAACCAACAACAAAACAACTCACCAAATTCACTCACAGCAATACAAAGCCCACCCACCATCAGCTTCCAATTCCCTGGAATAAAATCCAGCCTTTGTAAAGCAGACACAACCTAATTTTCCTTTGTGTCCCGTACTCAACTCTCCAATGTTATCTAGGTATGTGCTGCCATCCCAGATGACGCTCCCACCAGCAGGAAGAGCCAGGGAAAGCCCCAGGATACACAGTGAGATCTTTACAGAATGCTCTGGTGAGCAAACAGGACAGCTAGCTCCTTGGCTCAAGCAGGTTTGGGAGCAACCAAAAAGGAAAGTGCAGCTAATTGCATGAACTCTAAACCTCTGTTTCCTGTGAGGTGACCTAGGGTTGTCCTGCCTTTCAGAGTTCTCAAGGCTGCGTGCTTGAGGAAGAGTTGAGGCACAGAGTGCTGCCAAACTTAATCCTGCTGGAGTCCTCTGGAAAGCAAACTGACAGCAGCCAAGGAGGCTGCACAGAAGAGGGCGGTTTCACTGGAAAGAGACCTGGTGCTCCTCAGTCATGGTGATGACACAGAATGGGAGCACACTCAATGTACAGCCGAGGAACCTCCACCTGAGGGGACACTACACCAGGACTAGCTGAGGCCACAAACATGCCCTGCATGGGACAAGAGCTGATGCATTTGAAATCTCATTTCTTGCAACATTCTGTCATTTGAAATCAATACAAAAGGAGCATATGTTAAAGGAGACATTCAGTCAGCAGCCAGCTTGTCTAACATCATCTTGGTGCTCAAGGTGTTGAGAAGGGGTCTTCTAAAGAACAACCTCTGGAAAATTGCAGTTGTGCTGTTGATGCTGCACATTGCTCAGAGCTCATTATGATGATGTTACCACCGCTAAATTTACTGATGTGTTTCAGCAGCCAGGGAAGAGGACACAACATGTGAGCCTAGTGCTCCATTCCTGTGACACATCCCAGAGCACAGTACATAGATTGAGGAGGAGAAGCCACAGTTAACAGGTATCTATCTACAACTAGCCTCACACACCTGTTGGGCATAGCTATGTGGTTGCTGGCAGGCAAATGATGCGTTACAGAAGCCAGGGTCACAAGCAGGGATTGTGATTTGCAGGGGTAATTCATCAGCTACACCTACCAGTTACTCTGTTATGTTTTTTTTGCGTTTTTTTAGTATTTGCTAAGTGGGAAGCCCCAGTCACTGGCAGTTGGCTCCTCTCTCAATAAGCCTCCTCTCACAGACCCAGCACCTTTGTCAAGGAGAGCATGGATGGACAAGAAGAAGGAGGTGTGCTAGACAGGCATGAAACCAAGCCTCCAAGAATCTGAAGCAAAATAAGATACTGGAATGACCACATGGCTCTCCAAACCCTGGGATGCTACTGAGGTATGCAGCCTTGAAACTCTCCACCCCTACGAGATTTTTTCATGTTTATTACTTTTGCAACTAGCTTATAATCAAAATACCTTCTACCTCTTCTACTATTTAAATGCTCTCTGGAGTCACTCACCCCTCTACCAAGAACAGCTAAATCACAGTTTCCTTCCCCTCTTCTACCACTGCAGCTTTTTGGAGGTCACCATCTCCCTTCTCTCCATTTATCCTGTCTCTGAGTGCACAGCTTTGTGTATACCAGATATATCACAACTGCAGAGCACTGCTGGGGCTACCTCAGGGACTGAGCATGGAGGAGGGGTTTTCCTGGTTAGCTTCAGGCTTAAAGGACACACTGAAACTGTTTTCTGCTGGGAAATGAGATGAGATGAGCACCACTAACCCCTTGTGCTGGCCAATGCCACCACCAGGGTGGCATTTCATATCACATACCAGGGGATGCAAACCTGACCCCTAGCCTACCCTGTCTCATTCCTATGCTCAAAACCACTCTTAGGAGTCCTCAGAGGTGATAAAAGTTATGGCAGGGTCTGGAAGGTTTACACTGCTTTTAACACACAGCGTGTACCTGTGATTTCACTGCAACCTCTGGCAGTCAGGGCTAGCATAAGGCTAAAGCATGCGCCAGGAGTTTGTCCAAATGACAAAAGTACTCATCCAGACTTAGCTGGAAAGACATACTCAGAGATACTCATGACACGCACAAAATCCACCCTTCAGATTTTCACAGACAGCAAAGGAAGGTGCTTTTGGATCTTCTCTTACAAAAAAGTGGCAGAATTTCTACGGTAACAGATCAAAACTTACCGCTGCCACAGACAGCCCTACACGTTATGCTACCACTGCAGAGATTTCTTTCCTTTTGATAACATGCACCAGAAGAAATATATTTATAAAGAAGCAACACTTATTAATAAGGCTGTGCTCCTTTCCACCCCATAGGCACATAAGGGCTGCTTCTCACCTATTCACAAGTGCCTTCCCCTAGTGCCTTGGGAGTATTTTTAGAGGGCTGATCCTGGCTCATTGAAGTCCTCTGAAGTTTTGCTACTGACTCCAGCAGGAGCAAGATCAAAGAAGAAAGCTGCCTCTTCTCTGTACTCCTCCAGTATCAGAGGGATGGCCTGTCCACAGCCACTCAGAGAACTCCTACTGAAGGTAAAACCATTGGAGATGTTGAGGAATACATTCAGTGGAGCTGCAGATTTGAGCTCCGGGTGGAGGGAGCCTGAGGCAGGAGCTGGCAGTGATCCTTTGCACAACAAAGGGCACGGAGGACCCGTGTGTAGCCAGGTGACCCAATACTCAGAGACTCAGCAGGAACCAAAAACTCAGCAGGAAGAGCCCTGACTTTCATGCACATAGACTGTGGGGATGTAAAAGCCCAAGGATTCCTTTGTTTGACATCCCACCTCTGGAGGCACAGTTCAAGCTGTTATTCTGTTATTGCACCATGATTATTTTAAGAATGCAGACATCTGAGACTCTGCTATGGGAAAGCCTTGGTTGAGCTGGTAAGGAAACCTAGTCTGACTGTCGACAGGCAAATGGGGCACCCCTCAGTCCACTTCCAGTGAAAGGGTTTTGGTCCCAGCTCAGGTGCTGTGGGTGCAACTGCCAGAGCAAATCCTGGATGGTCAGATAGGAAAATTTCCTGAACAGGAGAGCAAGGTCACATCAAGATGGGAAGCCACTGAATGCTTTATAGAAAAGCTAAAAAAACCCCCCCAAAAAACCCAGTTCCTATTTGCATTCATACAGTATGTAACAGCTAATATTTTCTCACCAGATACAATTACACATATAATGTAAGTAATATAATACGCATTTTAATCCAATATTAGTAACAAAGTTAATAAATGCAAGGCCATGCCCTGTCCTGCTAGAGCTCGTGTCTCCTCTTGTAGTAGGTGCTCTTCCTGAGCACTGCACTATCTCACCCTTCCCTACACACACTCACAAATGTGTGTGTAATTTATCTGAATTGCATCTGAAATGCAGCTGCCCCAAGCACTGCGGGGTTTGATTCATCTGTTGCAAGCCTGGCTGGATTTCAGAGCGTGGTAAACACAGCGATGGTCTGGTTTGAGGCACACAAGCAGAAGAGTGTACTTGGAGAACTGTAGACAGGAAATGTGCCAGATTGTTTATACCTGAGTCATAACTAATGTTGACAATGAAAACTGAGTCAACTCAGAGACCACCACTGTGCTCAGTGTCTATAGGTTGCTCTACCCTAATGTCACTAACAGAGAAACTGGGACTAAGCACAAATTACCCATACAAATACCACAGTTGTTTCCTGTGACACTGTTGGTGATGCAAAGCATGCGATCCCCCCCACACCCCCCCGCTGCATTTGCTGCATTAGGAGACAGGAGCATATTGTCCAAAATATACAAGCAGACTCACAGGAGACGGGAGCACATCCTCCAATATGCAAGCAGACTCAAAGGTCCAAGTGGTCCTGCTTTCAAGCTCATCAGACTCCTGATTTCCAACAGACATCTTCATGAGCAAGCAGCCACTGAGAGAACACTAGCAAAAATTACTGATGGCAGCAAAAAAAAGGAAACGTCTGGAACAGGTGGAGATGGAAAGCTCCAGGAAAGTTCATTGCAAGTTTTGTCACTTCCAATCACTTCCCTTTCAATTCACTGAACTCTGTTCTATCTGCTGATGTTCTTGCTTATTAGACAGACATGCAAGAAGCAATGTACCTTTTAAATCCACTGGGATGAGTGAAGAGGAAAGCTACCAAAGCCTTGTTTAGCTTTAAGTGGAGGGAATGAGGAATTAAGTGAGGGGAGAAGACCCCATGTTTGGTTACAAGGGGGGATTTGTGACAGATCACAGACTTGCAATACAAGGTATGTACATGGATCCCAAATCACATTAAAAAACCCCAAAACAAAACCCCATGAGCCTTGGGCTTCATTTTGGGGCAGTCCTTGTTACTGCAGTATCTCTGAGCACTTGCTTGAGCAAGATGTGCCCTTCAGTCCCACACAGGGCTTTCTACCAGCTTGGATCCACCCCTATCCTCAGAGGTGGGAAAGCCAGACCTGCCTGAGTGCATGTCATAGCTCTCCAGGCTACATGCTAGTCCCAAATTATTGTAAATTGAAGATCTGTATAGCACATTACACCCATACAGGGAGGCTGAGTAGTTGATACTGAGCTGAGGATCTTCCAGGTAAACTCTCTCACAGCAGTCTGTGTTCACTGTGGAGCATTTATTTCCCCTTATAAATCACATTTCAGCTTTTCCAATACAACTCCCACACACATCTACCCAAACAGAAATATAGGCTCCCATCTTCTACTTTTTCCCCCTCTTGATAATCCCCATTTCCCTCCTTGGGAAGAGCTTTCCAGACCTGCCACCCATCACAGCACTCAGGAGCATTATGCATCAGGGACTCCCCCAAATCACTCAGCACCACGTCTGCTCCATCACACAGACTCTTGGCACAGCTATCCCTCCCCAACAGCCCACTGCCCACCTCTGCTCAGGGACAGGGACAGCACAGCTGTCCTGACCTTCCCCACTCTCCCCAACTCCTGTACTGTCAGTATTTTCCCTATCACATCTCTCTCACCTATAACCTGAGAGCATTTCTCTTATCATTTAGCCCAAGCAGGACTGCTGTTCTGCAGCACTTTTCTCTGTATCCTTTGCAAAATTGGGACATATGATAAAAATTCCAGGTAGAAAAGTGATTTCTTTACTTTCTCACCACAATTCCCATTTCACCTACTTGACCCACTGCCTTTTGATATTCAAAAGCATCATTGCTCAGACCTCAACCCTTGCCAATTGCCACCAACCACACCCCTCCCACCTCCTCCCAAGGAACAGTTGCCTTTGGTCAGGGCATTTGTTTCAAACCTCTCAGCCCCCCTTGTCCCTCTGAGACAGCCTGATCACATCTGCTAAGATAGCAGTACTCACCTCCTCCACTCCACTGGTAACGCCAGCTTCATCCATCTGCTTGTCAGCTTCCCCCACAACAACCACTGCCTGTACCCACCCCATACTGCCCCTCCAGCATGACAGGGCCTCCCACCATCCCACTGCAAATCCTGTCCTGGCTGCTGCCTTGCAAGCTCCATGGAGACCCATGTTTGCTATGAAAACACTAAATTTTGGGTTTTGCAGTGTATCAGGTCCTTGGTAGAAAATAAAAAGGATTCCTTCCCAGACCTCTCAGAAAGCAGCAGCTGAAACAGGTGGCTGCAAGCATGTGCTGCTCTCTGGCTGTAACTATCCACCCAGAGACCCTGCTTTCACCACAGCTCCTGCCACATCCTGGGATCACCTCTGAACTTGATGAGGTTACCATGAGCTAGCAGAGGGGTTTAAAAAGACATCAAAGAACTTAGCAAGAAGCATGGGATGCAACTCAGAAGGATTTTTTAAAGAACTGCCTAACATACCCAAACTACTTGCTGTATTACTGCAGCAATAATATTATCACTCAAATTTTGGTCATGACAACACACCTTCAGTGTAAATAGGAAGGAAAGCCTTAATTCTCTTCCTGGCTTGCTAGAAAAGTTTAGACAAATCTTTAGCACCTTAGTTATGTGCCTGTGGACTGGTTTTGCATATCCTTTTGAGTTGTTAAATCCCAGATGCCCAGCTGTGAGCAACGTGTAGCAGAGATTAGCTGTGTTGTTTTGGAAGGGCCACCTGACACTGTGTGACCAGAGCAGGGTGACAAGCAAGGACATCCTGCAGCTGGAACACTGTTATGGACGACCTACAGAAATTGTATAGGTCATCAGGGTGGTATTCCTCTTGTCTACTTTTTTCCCATCTAGTTTACAGCTCAGAGTTAAATATGGAGAGATGGACAATTCTGAGGGCTATGCCTGTGACCTGCCTCAAGCATCTGTCCTAAAGCAGGGTGACACATCTCTGGAAATGGCACAGTCTTTCAACTGATGCTGGAAGTGGTTAGACAGCTACTACAGAATAACTGCTTAACTTATAGGCAGCTAGGGTGAAACACATCCTAATCCACCTCTGCAGGTTTACTTTCACTCATTTATAAAATGGGTTAACAGCATCATCCCAGGCTCTCTGAGAGAGAGAGGCTGAGCTCATGAATCCCCAGGTTCTGGCCAGCCACCACACTGATATATGATGGAGACACATATAGGCTCAGACCCATCTGTGAAAGTCAAAACTCACTCAACACCCTTCCCCTCCCCTCAGGAAATAAAGGCGCTACCTTCCAAATAAGGTTTCAGTGCAGTATTAAGGAATGTGATGTGAATAGAGACAAAGTGTGCAATATTGAAGTTAATCACAGGAAATAGGGGCTGGAAGGGAATCCCATGAGAGCGACACATTTATTTCATTATTATATCACAGATGACATTAAGCATCCACTGAGTCCCTCAAGGCAGAATTCTTGCATAAAAAGCATCCCCATTTACCAAGCATGATAGAACCTGCAACTGTTCTATAAATAAAGGTTATTTACAAAGAGCTGTTAAATATTTATTTTTCTCTGGAGACTTGAGTTCTCTGTTCATTTGTCTCTGTTGCAGAATCATTTGCTATCAGGGAGCAGAGGAGCTCACCTAAAAAAAGACTAGGAATCTGTCCAGAGCCTGATCCGGACACAGCCCCAGCCTCCTCCACAAGCTGGCGAGGAAAAGCATCCAACCTGACACAGAGGGAACACGAAGCAAACAAAACAGGAATGATCTCATTCAGGAGGCAGAGGTAGAAGGAGGAACACCAGTGATACAGCAGCAATTAATAAATGCTATCACACTGCTTCATCCTTATAGGGCTGCCTTGGCACTGTACATTGAAAGAAGTGACAACCTTCAATTGTGAAGAGCAACTGCAGATTTGCATTACATTTGCTTTGTGTCTTAGGAACACGAATACATTTCTCACAACCAATAAATTAGTGATTTTTTACCTTTTTTTTTTTTTTTTTTCCATTTTTTGAAGCTGACAGATCAGAGTGGGGGACACATGACACAGGATCAATCAAAAAAAAAAACCATGGCTCTGGAATACACTTCACTGCTAACCCTTTGTAGTAGTAATTGTAATAGTTCTTACTCCAGCTTGCCAAAAGCTGAGTTTTAATTAAATATTAAAAAGCTATTTGTTAAAATAATGTTTCCATAGCAACTAGAGAAAGCTAAAATACCCTGGCGCTTCTGACTCACAGCATATTAATCAACCACCAGCTATTATATAATGAGAACCTCCCTGCAAGCACCAGCAGGAGCCACGGCACTGAAAGCCTGAATCCAGAGCTGGACTCTGCTCTCTGTGTGCTTGCTGCCAGCTCCCAGCACAGGCAGACCTGGGGAGTTACCTGGGCTCAACCCAGGAATCACATGCCCAAATATTTTGGGGAAGTCCCCAAGGTCAGTTCGTCCCTGTGGGGGCACAAAGGGGGTGGCACTGGGCAAGGGGAAGTTTTGGCCAGGGCCACATGGATGGCAGTGCCCTACAAGCCTGCAGCAGTGAGGGGCTGAGGTGGCTCCTTTCCAGCAAGCCTCAACCAACTGCCTCCAGTGCTTGTCTTGCAAACACAGTGCTTATACTACATCTATTTCTGTAATTTAATTTTTTTTTTACATTATTGGAATTATTTTTTGTAGCAAGCACCTTTCTAATATTAAGCCAACTGTGCAAAACTGAAGGAGTGAATAAATCTTGCAGGGACAGACAGGCTCTGCTGCTCAACCAGAAAAGTTTATTGTTTAATTAAAAAGTTTATTGTTTAATTAAAAGATTCAAGAAACAAAACAAATCAAAGAACAGCAAATAATCACTCTGCCATCACATCTAATGTCCCCAAAAGGTGAAAAAACTGTTCTATACTGTATCCATGCAGCACAACGGCAGCCTCAGCCATCCAGCAGTTAAAACTTGTCCATGAGGAGCACCAGCATATGGTCCAAAGTGATGGGAACAATTGCAGAAGGATGTTGAGCAGTTGAGGCCAGAATAGTATTACCTCAGGGAAAGAGTAGTGGGAGGGAGCAGTGCAGCTACATTGGTCAGATGGAGGTGGAAACTACCTTCCTCCTCCTCAGTGACTCAATTTTTTGCTTTTAAGCCCCCTTCTTCCTTTTTTTTTTTTTTTTCCAATGGAAAATAAATACCTAACCACACAGTTATTAACTGAAAGGAATGTGATGAATATTACAGCATCTGTATGCCAGCTTCGGTTTCCTGCTGCTTTGTTTGGGTGTCACAGACTGTGGCTATGACAACCACAAGCAGTTATTGGACTGATGTCATTTGTGACATCATAGTTAATGGAAAAGAAAAGGAAGAATAGACAGTATCAAAAATAAGAAGAATGGAACAAGATCCCAAAGGACCACCACACTAGGGCTGCTGGACAGCCAGGCAGAAGCAATCCCATCCTTCCCACAGCCCAGACAGCACTCAACTCTTGGGAAAACCTGCCCTGGGCCATGATATGAACTGCAGATTTGCAGTTACATGAATGAAATCCTCTCACCCCGTCTCATCTTAGAACCGCAATGGAGGCTTTTGGCTAAGCCTCAACTCTCCTGACTAAATTTCTCCTGCTCTCCAACCAACTTCTCCACATCTTTATCCTTCAGTTAAATTAGTATTTCCCCCCTTTTTAAAAATAAAACAGTCTGTCCAAAATTTCCAGACAGTTGCCTGATGGAGCACTGGGAGAATGAACATTGATTTTGTGTGGAGTGCACTGTTTGGAGAGGTGGGTTTGCTGGTGACAAGTACAAGTGACAGTTTCAGGGTGCCACAGCTAGAGCCCAATCTCTTGCCCCATGTAAGAGCAAGGAGGCAGCACCACTGTTGCATTTGGCAAAGCCATTTCTGTACAAAATTCTGGCATCCCTAAGACACACTGTTGTCATTTTCTATCCAGAAAATGTTTGCAAATTCACTGCTCAAGCTCCAAGAAACAAAAATAACCCCAAATCCATCTAAATCTCATTTGATAAGAGAACAGTTTACTGCAACAAGTATATTTCTTTAAAGTTATACATCCAGAAGCCTTTACATAAGTGAGTTAATTTTTCCAAGCTACTTTTGCCCAAAGGACAGCTTCTCTGCTCTTCCTGCTCCCCTGCCAGACCTGCTGTGCCTTTGCAGTCCAACACTGTAGCCTGCCCTGGGCATCCTGTGATCTGCAGCCACCTCACCAACCTGTGCTGACACAGAGAATCCTGGGGTAGTAGAGCAGTTACACAACCACGTGCTGGCTGAGGATGCTTCGCTTCAGGCACATACAGCCTGAAGGAGCCCCTCCCCTGCATCCTCCCAGGGCTTGGTTCCTTCCCCCCAAGAGATTGCTCTGCCTTGCAGAGAACAAAACTCCAATCAGGTGAACTCTGCCCATAATACAGTGGGTATTGCTTTTAAATAGCAGGACAGAGATGCTGCCTTACAAAGGGATGGTGAATTAAAACCTCATAGGTGAAGTAATCACCATCCAGCTTGCTCATAAATGTTCCCAGGCCCATGGGAAGCAGCAGGAGCTTCCCAAACCGACACCTTCCCTGAGAGCTCACAAAACTGTGTGTCAGCTCTTGGTCTAGGCCCCTCTGCAAGGATGTCAATCAAAGCCACCCCAAGCCACTGCGGACACCCACCCTGCCACCCTCACAGGGGATAGGCACCTCTGGGAGCAGCCACTGGCGAGTTTCACCTCCAGCTATTGGCAGTCAAACAGAGAAAGGGAAATGACAAGAAAGCCTCTTTTCCTTCTCTCCATCAGTTCTCTCACAGAACAACTGAAACATTTTGCAGAGCAATACTGCAAGAAGACAGAGAGAGCAGACATAGAGAAGTCAAATTCTCCTAGCTGTGGGTTTTCCTGAGCTTCTGAGCAGGAGGTAAGTTTCTCAGTCAGCACTGTCCCACTGTAGCCTTCTCATGCTCCCCAGTTCTGCCATGCAGCCAGAGTGTGAGAATACAGGTAAATGGGAACTTCCAGTCTCCTTTCATTGTTGACCTGTGACTGTATCTTGCTGCAGTAATTTCAGAGCCATCTGAGACCATACACCAGTCGCCTGGGGATCTTCCAAAGAGGCCACTCTTGGCTTTATCTCCCATCCTCTTAACACAGCTATAATACATAATTATATAATATATAATAAAACATAATATCAGAGGCCCCTGACGATTACATGCCTGTATCAGATTGCTGTTTTACATTGATTTAATGATACAGACAACATCTACATGGGACCAGCAAGTCCTCCTCTGAAGAGCAGGAGCAGGTACCCATGTTCAACCACTTTGTGGAACCAACCACTACAGGGGTATATTAAGATATAGATTCATCAGGTCTTGAGAAAAAGTTTCCCAGACTCCAACACTGCCCATTTAATAGAAAAACAATTAAGTTTTGGTTTTGAGATGAGCAAAGGGCTTTTCTAGGATGTGGATATACTTTGAGAGACAATATATACACATGGCATACTTCTGCTGGTACCTATTCATCCCTCTGAAGACAACACAGCTGTAAAAAAATAGAGGCCAGAGCCCACCCTGTGCAATGCTTTGCAAGTGACTCTCAAAAAATAAGCTCCACAGCTCAATTAGCAGGTCTTGTGCAACAGCCTAAACACCAAGGAGTTAGAAGAAAACATTTGTAATTCAAAGGAAGAATATGAACCATGGACCTTACTGAGGGAGATCAATACAAAATGCTGTCATCGTTTCACATCCCATTTTTCTCCAGTAACTGCACTTATTGCCAGTATCCTTCACAAAACGCTAAAAGAAGGATTTAATTTTTTTGCTTACCAGTTTCTGAATGCTTGGTAGGTGTTCATTAGGGAATTTTTACCACACCTTTACCAAACAGGGATGGACTTGGTTTTTCTCGTTTAACAAAACTAGCCCTTTCTTTTTTAGGCTGATTTCAATTTGGGGTTTTATTCTGCTCTAGCCCAAATAGATTTTTGTTGTTGCAACAGAAAACAGGCTTAAGCCACTGAAATGAAAATAGAAACAAAACTCTGCTGATGTCCAAGTAACCACAGAACAGGGCAAAAACAGGACAGGAGTTGAGCTGATTAGAAAATCCCTAAAAAAAGCCCTTAAAAAAAAACCCTATTCAACCCCTCTACTAATAAAATTTACTTACAGAAAACTATGAAGCCCAGAACAAGAGCATCCAAATTTTAGCCCTGTTATCCAGCCTCAAAGCTGAGAAGCAACCTCAGGAGCCCACACTGTGCCAGGCACACAGCCACAGGCTCCAACCAGAACTTCCTGAGGTTCCTCTAGAACAGCACTGGCTGGCCCACCTGGAGAGCTGCAGACTAGCCACAGCTGGTGGGAAATCCCAGCCCACACCTTTTAGCAATGCATTGGAAAAGGCTGAGGGCACCTGCTCTTCAAACATGGATTTTCAGGTTTGGGTTTTTTTTTTAAATATATAAAGAAGGTCCTGGCTAAGTTGCTTTGAAGCAAGTGTGCAGGTGTCTCCTGTAATACAAAACTTCCTTCAAAGCTATTTTATTACATCAGGGAAGACCCAAATATTGGATAGTTTCCTATTGTGATGACAAGGCTGGGGTGCTGTCCATACACACAAAAACAACCTCACAGCCAATCTGTGCTCTTTTTCCCTTGGAAAAGATGCAAGCTCACTTCCCAAGGAATGCCTAAACTCATCAGCAAGACTCTGTCTTCCCATAGCTGGTAAAGCTTGGAAACAAACAAGTTTCAGATGGTGCTAATGGTCCATTCTGCTGACCATATTCTCAGTTAAATGCATTCATGTGGTTTATATCTGTAGTGAGATAATTATTCAGCCTATGTGGTAATACAATGCTGACTTTATTTTGTGGGTTGCAAAAAGGTGCCAAAGGCACTTAACTGGTTCCAAAAGACTGGATTTGCTTGCTGTAAACATTTCCTGAAATGTCTTTAAAAGAGAAAAAGTTGGAAGATTCTCATTCTGTTTGGGCAAGCTTGGATTTCTCACGTAAAGGAAAATGGAAAGAAAAAGCTACTCACTCACAGCACTTGATTTCTTACATCCTGGGAATCTCTCGGAAGGCGAGCAGTACTTCTGATGCCTACAAAAGTAGCAAAAACCATGTAAGTCAGGAAGAAAAATAAGAGAAGAAAATAGCAGCAATCCCTTCCCTTTATGACTGGTAATTTAATTTCTTTTCACCAGCACCAGGAATGCCAGCAGGAATTCCAGCAATTCCCTTTCCGACTGACCACCACTGGGAAGTAATTTGAAAGATTTGGTCCTCCAGCCCTATTACAGTAATATGATGAACCTTGGGAGCCCCTTGGGAAGGGTGGGGAGATGGGAAATCCACATTTCTTAGGCCAAGCAGACAGTGGAGAGTGCTCACATTGATGTCCTAAGATACCACCATGGTTTGCACTGGAAGTACCCACAAAACATCTGCTACAGCTGCCACCTTCCAAAGCAAACTCTTTGGCTATTGGGAACTTCTACAAAATGACATCAAAATAGCCCTTCTCCTCTTTACAGGGACTCACCTGCTGTCTCCCAAAGCTAAACTTGTCTTTCCTGATTTTTGCTTTTTTTTTTTTTTTTTTTTTTTTTTTTCCTAAAAGAAACAGGAGAGGAAGGTTTAGCTTCAGCAGCTGCAACAGCAGAACTGAACGGGAAAATATTCCCCTTTGGCAGTGGCTGTATACACACCTAAAAACCACTGTGCCTGCAGGTCTGCAAGAATGGCTAAAGAGATAATAAACAGCAAAGGGACTGCTCTGAGCAAGAGAAAACCACCCCACAAGCCCCCCAGGAAAAGAGGCAGAAGCTTATTGATTACTTCAGCAGGGCTGTGAGCACAGCCTGCACTTTCAGCTCAAGCTGGAGTATTTGGGTTTGAAACTCCAGACTCCTGTCATCTGGCCCGAGGAAGGTCTGCTGACAAAACCAAAGAAATCACTTGGATTCTTTTGCTGCTTCCCAGCAGGTTAGGTTGATTTTTTTTTTTAATCATTTCAAAGGAAGATATGACTTGATTTCCTGAAAGAACACACTGGCTACTGGAGGAGCTGGGAAGCCAGAAGCTATTACACAACCATAACCATATTTTAAGAGCTTAGGCTAGAAAAAGCTGCATGTTTATTCACAGATAAAAGGGAAACTGCTTCCCGCTTTGCTCCATCTAAGAGTAAGGCAAAAAAATGCTAGTTTCACTGAATTGTAAAAGAGAAATAAAACACATGGAATAGGTGCAGATTTTGTGCTATTTATACCTCCAACACTTTGGGACTCAGCAGGCCACCTTCTGCTGCTCTCTCTCCCTTTTTTGGGTCAAATTCTCCATTCTCATATATGGTAGGCTTAGGATAAAGCTGTTTCTGTATTTAATGGATTTAGTCCAGTTATATTTTACTAAAACTGCTATCTGAAATCCTGATTTTTCAGTGCCAACACACAAAAGGGTGTCCAACACACAAAAGTGACCCTACAACTTGCCAACAGAACTAAATCCAAACCTATGAATAAAACACTTATAAAGAACAACAAAATTGCCTACAGTGCAACACAACTCTGTCTTTCCTCGATCTCACACCTCTGCTTAGAATGTTAAGTGAAATAAATATATATGTTTATACTGCTGTTGCTTCTTGGGACTGTATAGTGACCCTCACAATTTTTGGTACTTCTCCTAAACACCCAGCTGGTGAAGCTTCTGCAAGTATCTTCTCCACTTTGGGAAACATAAAGCAGAAATAAATCTTCAGGGTTATTATATCCAATCCCTTGCTGTTGTAATCATACTGCACGATCCTCTTCAGAAAGTATGCAAAAAGTTTCTGCCCCTTGTGGCTATGTGAATATGATTTGGGTTTAATATAACAGCTCAGAAACAAGTTGGTAATATGTGTGTATATATATACACACACATACATATTTTAGATCTTTCAAACTATTTCACAGTTCTGGGATATCTGCTATTGCTTTTGAATGCCTGGAGTTAGGCAACAGTGAGATGAAGGAGTCACAAACATGTTTCATATACAAGCATCAACTTTTTTCAACAGGTAGGTAATTACTACTGAAAACTCTTGCCTGAGTTTGTTTGTCTTGAGCATCCCTGCCGTAGGCAGCTCTTGAGCAGCCTCCCATGGGGACATGCTTATTCCAAGGCAGCACAAGGCAGGAGAAGCAGCCTTCCTTGCCATGAAAACACCACCTCCCTGAAACGCATCACAACGCTGGGATCAGGCAAATTCAGCCCTTCCCTCTGCACAGGAGAGATTCATACAGCCACCATCATTCCACCCACATGAGCTGTGCCACACCAACACCCACAGGGTAATGGACAAGAGCTGGGCAGATCTGTATCTGCTGGCTCTCGTGTGGTGTCATGGTGAGTACACGCACAGAACAGTTAATGGTGCTTTCTGAGTTACCACACACACCTCCTGGTTGACAGGAATTGCCTGTTTGTGTGTTTATGTGGCCCCCAGCATGCAGTGAATAACTCCAGCTATCCCAGCCAATCTTCATTCTCTGCACACTGAGCAGGAGACTCAGCCACCAGCTGCTTCATCATTCTAGATTCTTTCCAAAAAAACATCTCATGGCAAAACAAAACAAAATAAACAAAAAGGCTTTCACATACTTTATAAACACCAGCACTCCACATGGTTTCTGCAACCCAAACACAACAGCACAAACCACCTGAAAATGGGATTATTTTGCTTTATTCACCATGGAGTTTTTTACAAAAAAGAGAGATGTTGAAGATATCTTCAAAGAGCTAGAAGGTAAATCTTGAGCTGCTATTACAACAGGGAAGAGAAATAATGGTACTTTTTAGATGCTTGACAGAAAAGTTCCTTTGAGACTCTCTCAACCTACAGAAATTATCAATTTTGCAAAAGCGTATTTTACGGAGAGAAACTGAATTGGAAGCCCTGAAAGCACTTGCTTTTCCAAGCTGTGCTTGAGATGAAGAAAAATAAACCCCATACTCCTCTCGACTTCTTTTCCTGAAGATGCCACTTTGATGGTTTAAATCCTGGGGTCAGCCAAAAGCATCCCCATGGAGCAGGTCATGCCAGCTCTCCACATCTCCACCAGCTTTGATGCTCCCCCCACAGCACTGCTGATCCATCAAATAGCCTGACTGTCCTAAATTGGTGGTACAGGCAATAGGAAAAACTTCCTTCACTAATGTGCCCAGGATGTTGCTTTCCTTTGCTGCTGGCTCAGCAAGGCAGGAACACAGCAAGCCCAGAATGAAGGGTGGGGCACTGGCAGCCACCCACCATGTCCCTGCTCCTCACTCCCTGGTGTTTGTATCATACTAGGCATTTATTAACTTTTCAGTGTAGCTTACACCTATATTTCCCTAAAAAACACCATGATCAAAATTACAACCTTAGTGATCTGAATTACTTCTAACAGCAGACTAGCAATGCCTTCTATCCAATTAAATATGCACAGCTGTGTTGGAAATGGGGGGTTTGCAGCCTCTCAACTGCAGACTGTTATTACAGCATGATTAGCAGATACAAATGTTCTTGAAAGTCATCTCTCTCCACACACTGAAAATCGCAGTTATTCCAACAGATCCCAAGAAACCTAACAGCTCCTGGCTGCTGGTCCAGTCCTCGTTAAACGTTCACCAAACCTGGCAGACTGCAGCACCATGGACTAATATACTCATGAGCATCCTTGCCTTCAACACCTTTTTGCAAAGCTATTAAAATTAACCCATCCCTGACCCCATCCCTATAACAGACAAAATGCTACTGGAAATTTACATCAAAACACTAAATATGCAGTGAAAAACCACTAAAACCCCCAAAGTGCTCTGAGGCCTCTGATAAGTGCACACATACTGTGTGGCTGGTGATGCTTGGACAGACCACAGGGTTATCTCCCACAGCACTCCATCCCCTGAGGTCTTATCCCTGTCCCACTTGGCACTCAGCTGTCCTTCTCCAGCTTTTTGAACAAAGCTTAAAAAGACAGGAGTATTTCCACCCCGTAGCAGCAGCCCCTGACCTCCCCCAGCAAACCACTGGTGCTGACCTGGAAAACACGGAGTAGGAGGCCCCTGCCAAGAGTCATCTTCTCCACCTCATTAGTGTGACAACCACTCGCAGAAGGTCCTTATCCATGCTGCACAGTTTTCAGGGATCTGTGAGCAGAAGCTGTCCCAGGCAGTTAACCCAAGGCTGCACCATGCTGCAAATCTCCAGCCTTAGCTTCCTCCAGGAAAATTTCTATAAACTACAGGAACAGACCAAACCTCTCTTTGCAATGCCTTCCTGATATTACCAGCTGCTTTTCAAAATATTAAGAAGCATAAAAATAAGCAAAGAGAAAATAACAAAGTAAACGAGCTCAAAAACCAAATCAGCTGTCTTTAAAACAAACAAACAAACAAAAAAAAAAAGGAAAAATTTCATTGTTTTAGACACATTTTCACTGTGCAGCACTGTCCCAGAAACTATTTCTTTTAGAGATTTAAACTCTCCCTTTTAGAGATTTAGAAGATTTCAGAAAACATGTTCTCTGCCAGGCTGAAACTGATCTCGTATCCCTCTAGAGAGAAGCAGGAGTGTGATACTCCAGGGAAGCTGATGGCTGAGCCTGGGCACCATTGATGCCACCCTTGCCTGAATGCCAGTCCCAGGGGACTGCTCCAACTCCTCGGGCACAGGCTGCTCAGGGCCAGGTTGTGCCTATCCACAGTTTTACTTGAAGCTGGTAAGAAGTGGTCTGCCTGCTGGCAGCAGCTGCAGTTGGCCTTGGCTACAAGATGAGACAGGGGCTGGCAAGGGTCCTGGCCTGGCTTCCCTGGCACTGGACAGACAGACAGACAGTGATCCTGCCACTTCTAATCTCAGCGCTCTTTCAAAAAATTTGCAAATGAAAACCAACATTAACCCCACAGCCCCAGCATGGGGAGACGACCACCCACTTCTTCACTGAGGTCCTACAGCCTTCCTGCACCTCACTTTCCAACGCTAAGTCTAGTTCATTGGGAACAAGAACACTGAACCAGAATGAAAGAGAATGGGAAAGCATTGCTCAAAGTGGATTATATTTACTTTTCAACACATCCCCCAGTTGCAGATGTCAGCACAGAGAAAGGTATATTACTTTCTTCCCTATCTCCTTGCCTGTTCCTAACTTCCTTCAACAAATCAAAGTGTTTTCTTGAAGGGTGAGAAATCTCAGTCTCATACTATTTTAAATTGGCAGCAAGGGGTTTAGAGCAAGGAGAAGAATGTTTGATCGTATAAGAAAATTCAGCCAGAGAGAGAGAGTGATGTTCTGTAGGGCTCTGGCTAAGAAAAAGTTCATTATTAAATTATTTGGCTTTTCAAAAGGTTAAACTATTTGACATTATTCCTCTTAACCCTAGCACTTCAGACTGTCACCCTCTGGTTAGTTACCTACATGCCCATAGTAATAAAGGTGTTGGAAAACAAGTTGACCCTCCTGGCCAGGGTCAGAATTGAGAACTGTTTTCCAACACAGTTGTTGCTGCACTCTTGTTGGACACCTTTTCTGCTCAACATATGTACAGCAATAATTTTTTTAAACAACCAAACTGTGGACTGTTAACCTGCTAATTAATTTTCAACACCATGGGATGTCCCCTTATATAGTTATAGAATCATTTATGTTGGAAAGAACCTTTATGTCAAGTCAACCTCTAAAACCACTTCCTTAAGTACCACATCTACATGTCTTTTTAATACCTCCAGGGATGGTGACTTCACTGGACAGCCTGTTTCAGTGCCTGGCGACCCTTTCTGTGAAAAACTGCTTGCGAAGATCCAATCTAAACCTCCCCTGGTGCAACTTGAGGCCAGTTCTTATCATTCTATCACTTGTTACCTGTGAGAAGAGACCAACCCCACCTGGCTATAGCCTCCTTTCAGGGAAGTGTAGAGTGATCCCCTGAGCCTCCTTTTCTCCAGGCTAAACAACCCCAGCTCCCTCCGTTGCTCCTCATCTGACTTGTGCTCTAGTTCCTTCCGCAGCTCTGTTGCCCTTCTCTCCAGCCCAGAGACACACTCCAGCCCCTCAATGTCTTTCTTCAAGTTGAGGGGCGCAGAACTGGACACAGCACTTGAGGTGTGACCTCACCAGTGCTGAGTACAGGGGAACAATCCCTGCCCTGGTCCTGCTGGTGACACTATTGCTGATACAGGCCAGGATGCCACTGGCCTTTTTGGCCACCTGGGCACACCCTGGCTCATGTTCAGCCACTTTGACCAGCATCCCCAGGTCCTTTTCCTCTGGGCAGCCTTCCAGCCACTCTCCCCCAAGCCTGTAGTGTTGCAGTCCCTGTGTTCAGATCCATGTAGGCATCATACAAATTTGATGGAGATACATGGTGTAAATTGTACACTGGGGACAGAGCCAAAATCACACACTCCTTCCACTACCCACCAAATACCCAAGCTCATAACAACAGCAGTGTTAAGAGTAGGAAAAAACAGAGAGAACAGAAGCAAACACAACAGAAAAACATGCTACCCCACATCAGTCCCCATGGTCTAAATGGATGTGCCAGCTTGGCAAGGACAGGGTCATCATTCGAGGCTGTAAGAGCAGGCAGGTGGGGAAAGTGTTGTGAGCAGCAACCCATCAGCACAACTTCACATATGGATGCTAGACTGCAGCCAGAAACATCACCAGCTATTGTCACTGCTCAGATCCACTGTCAGAGTGACACAATTCAAGGCCTCCCAGTATGACTTAGGTCTGGCCTGGTCTCTCCAGTTTCAGCCTGATTTTCTCACCACATGACAGAGCCCAGCAGCAATCACTCTTTTCCCTTGCTCTTTATTCATACCCTCTTTTGTTTCCTTCAACCCTCAAGCTGAAAAGAAAGAAAAAACAAACAAAAGGGAAAAAAACCAAGACTTATCAAGACCAGACAGTGACTACATTTTGCTGCTGTAAAAATAAATACAAGAGGAAGGGGTTTCCCTTTTCCAGCTGTTTAGACCACTCCTACTTTTGGCTGTAAGCAGCGATGTGTTTGCAAATTCCTGCCAAACACAGCAGCCATTGGTGCAAAAGTGGTGCCAGAAACTAAATGAGCACAGGATATAAACATAAAGCAAAAGATCACTTTGCTCCTCTCAAATAATTGTGTTTGTGCTTCATTTGCTCATGAAGACCAGCACTGTTAGGTGTTAGAGAGTCTCTATTTTTCAGTAAGACCATCCATGTCCCTGTACCTGGAAAGCTCAGTGAGAGGTACCTGGGTCAGCTACAGGAAATCACAGAGCCGCAAACAGACCGTAGGAAAGGCTGCCCCAGATTCCCTTATACGTTGCTGTATGCTCCTGCCCAGTCCTGAGCTTCAGCTGCTCTCCTCACTGCAAATTCCTGGAGCTCCTGTTTGATGGAAGCATCTCCCCAGGCATGTTCCTGCCCACTGCACTTCTCCCAGCCGCACAGCCCTGGCCCTGTCTCTTCAGTTTCCCCATGCTCCAGTAAATGGAGCCAAAAGGGTAAAGTCTGCATACACTGAGACATTAAAAAAAGTGACTGACCCCAAGGACTGGGAAGGGTTGTGGAAATCCCCACAAAGCAGTTGCTTTTGTGGCCTTTTCTCCCTATCCTGGGGATAGACAACACAGCCTGGGCAATGTGTCTGCTTATTCTGTTAAGAATCAGTAACTTTGGGCCCATCCTTCCCCTCCAGCTAGACTTTAACTTTTAAGGCCAAGAATACAAAGGGATGGAATGAAACTCTCCTACAGCCTGTCAGTCTTGCTGTCCCATAAACTTATCCTATCAATTTATCACCTTCACTGCACTGATGTCTGTATTGAACACTAATTTGTTATGTGTCTGGGTACACAACCCTGAACATGTTTTTGGAAACCAAAGCAACAGAGGTTCACTGAATGTGTGACTCCTCCAGATCTAAGTGCTTGAAATAAAATTCAGGTTTGGATCTGCCTTAGTTTGAGAAGTGGGCCCTTGAGAATCTCATGAGGTTTAACAAGACCAAGTGCAAGGTGCTGCACCTGGGTCAGGGCAACCCCAGGAATCAATCCAGGCTGGGGGATGAACAGAGCTAGAGCAGCCCTGCTGAGACTTGGGAGTGCTGCTGAGAGACTGGACATGTTCCAGCAATGTGTGTTTGCAGCCCAGAAAGACAAACATCCCGGGTTGCATCAAAAGCCCTATGGGCAGCATGGAGAGGTTGAAGAGAGTGATTCTGCCATTCTACTCTGCTCTGGTGAATAAAGTAGACACCACCTGCAGTGCTGTGTCTAGCTCTGGGGCCCTTGACATAGGAAGGACATCAACGTGCTGGAGAAAGTCCAGAAGATGTCACAAAGATGATTAGAAGGACAGAGCATGTCCCCTTTGAGGAAAGGATGAGAGAATTGGAATTGTTCAGCCTGGAGAAGAGAAGGCTTCCGGGTCACCTAATTGCAACCTTCCAGTGCCTGAAGAGAACTTACAGGAAAGATGGGTGAAGAATATTTACAAGGGCATGCAGTGCCAGGACAAGGGAGAATGGGTTCAAATTGAAGGAGAATAGGTTTAGATTTAGATACTATGAAGAAATTCTTTACTGTGAGAGCAGTGAGAGACTGTCACAGGTTGCTCAGAGAAGCTGTGGATGCCCCATCCTGGGAAATGTTTAAGGTCAGGCTGCACAGGGCTCTGAGCAACCTGGTCTAGTAGGAACAGCCTCTGCCCATGGCAGGGGAGTTGGAACGAGATGATCTTTAAAGTCCCATCCAACCCAAACCATTCTATGATTCTAGTGCAATCCATCTGGAGCACCAGATACTTTTTACAGCTTTCTATCTGATTTAGGATCACGGATATATTTACATTTCTGAGAGAGAACCTTGCCTCTACTTGGATACACCTTTGTCACTCCAAGGAGATAAAGTGCAATTCACATCCTGCTGTGAAGACTGTTCAGGAGAAATGCACTTTCACCTTTTAAAAATCAAACAAAATCAGATTTCATACAAAATTTATCCTATCCTTCCACATAACCAGCAATATGACATTAAATTTCTTCTGTCTCATGATATATTTAATGAGGGGGAGAAAACCAGACAAGTCCACACCCCTTTCTCCAGTACTCCTTGTTATTCTTCCAGAACAATTCTTCAAAGCTAGTGAGATCACTGTATGTTATCTCCTTTTTGAAGGATCAGATACATGGCATCAAAAAGCATGCGGGAAAAGTTCTAGGACATGAAACCAATTTTTGCACACTTTTATCTGGGTCAGCTTTTCTACTGATTCTGCAAATAATGTATCATTTTTTTTTAAGTTAAGGGTTTTTTTTAGTTTAAAAAGAAGAAAAAAAGAACATCAGAACCTAAGTCAAACATCTATCTGACTCAAGGACTGGTTTTATTGGGTGACTCCAAATCAGAAAGGTAGATTTTTTTATAATAAAATCCATCTAACAGTGAAAGATCATCTGGATCAACTTCTAAATTCAGTAAATGCCCTCTTTCCTGTACTGTGTCTATTTTCATTAAGACCATTAATATCATCTTTGCTTAGGTGTACAAAACAACAGCTGACAACATCTAAGAAAGCTAACATGAAACAAACACATCAAAATCACTCAGACACATGTTTTAGCATTAATTCCTCCCTTCCTTTCTCTGCTCCTCTGCCAAGTTTTCCTCCATGGTTATGAACTATTTGGCAGCCTCCAGCTTCGCTTTATGTTGTTTCATCAACCGATATGTGCCTTGAGGTGCTCTGAAATAGAAAGTAAGAACTGGCCTCAGGTAACATCCTGTATTTGGAGGAGATGACATACTGCAGACATCCTGAAGATCTTGCATCAACTTCATCTGTACACATACATGGTAGAAGGAGAAAGGACCCTTCTCAGAGGATTCCTACCAATAGGTGACAGTTTGTAGGATGGGCAACTCAGAAAATTGGCTTACAACTTCAGATGACAGTAGAAAAAAATAAATAAAGTAGTTGGGAATTCCAATTAGGTTGGTGAAAATAAAGAGCTAATGAACTGTCTCTCAAGTGCTTTTCTAGAACAGAATGCTTTTACTTCTGAGCGATACTTTTTGCATATATTGATGGTGGTCTGATCCTGGCAACACCACCACATTGTCCAAGAGCCTGATTATCAAGTGTGCTTCTGCTGGAAGTTGTGTGCCTGCTTTGACAAAACCTTGTTTCACAGGGATCTGGGCACGTGGGAAGAGAGCCTATGCACTTCCAAGTCAGAGCTCAAGAGGGATCTGACTAAGATAAGCATTTATTCCCTGGCTCTGGGACACTTGTCTGGCACGATCTGTCTGGACAGATCCATCAACCTTTTTATACTCACTTTTCCCAGCCTGGAGAGCTCAGATGAAAAGATGAGTAATCATTTCCATCACACCCACTGTGTGACACAAACAAACCCCCCAGTCTAACTGATTTTTGATATGCAAATTATTAAACCCCAACATTTTCTTGCCACGATTTTACACCAGTGAGCCTTGTCTTCACTAGGAACCTTGCCAGTCCCACATGAGGCTGCTGGATGCTGCCTCCAGCACTGCACATCTATAACCAAAGAACTGCAGGCAAGTGAGCTGCCCTCTTTGCAGCAGAGCTAGAGGTCCCTCTGCCCAAGGATGGCCCTCCTCCCAGAACCCCACCTTGATGTACTCCATCTGCGGCCCAAGTGCAGTTATTAATATACTTCTAACTGCGGGAATTATTGTTCTGTTACACTATGTCTTCTCTCTTCCCCCATGCATTATCTGGTTGCTTGGAGCTTTGCAATCTTTCAAAGAAAATGCTGTGAAAAATAAGACTGAGGAGGCCCACGTTAAATTGGGAAATGAGCACGCCTTGCTGGCTACCCCGAGAAACTAGGACAGGCTTCTCTCGGCCAAATCTCCAGGTATCTCTGAGGCAGTAACAGTCGGCACAATTCTTAAAATACGCACAGGCTGATTAAAGGCTGGTTTACAGCACTCACTAGACTTGCAGCATTAGTGCAGACTTTTAAAATCAAACAGACATGACAATTTATGAAAGAAACTTTCTCCAAATGCAGGACTGCTTGCTAGACCCCTTTCCTTGCTCTCCTACCTCACAGTACACCTAAAGCTCCCCTTGGGAAAGCCTGAGGTACCAAAATGGGCACAAGCAGAGGTACCCACACCTTGGATGTCAGTCCAAATTCAAACCAGCAGCTGTTTCAGTGTTAAAGTTGGGTTGTAATCCACACTTCTCCAGGGTTCCTGACAATCAGCCACTGTCCTGCTTCATCCCTTGCTGGGAGACGCGGCACAGATGTCTGAGGGGAAAGTGGAGGGCTGAGCCGGGAGAGCTGGCCAGTGGACCTCCAAAATGTCAGAGGAGACAGCTGCAGAGCAAACTTCAAAATAAATATCCCTTCCCAACAGGACGCTTTCCCTGGGGTGAAAGGTTTTTCCCCCGTGTGCCACATCCCAGGCCCTCTCATTCATGTGTTTGCCTCACATTGAAAAAGCTTCTTTAGTGGAGAGAGCTGAGTGCTGCCGGGCTCTAAGCTCAACTCAGTGACTGCTAAAAGCCAGACTGAGTAACCAGCAATACCTTCCCCTCCTCTCTCTCACAACAGAGGGAACAGGGGCTGCTTCCCTTCCACTGCCTTCACCACCTTCCTCTCAAGTATCAGAGCATGCCCATGCCAAAATGAATTTAATATGGTGTTTTCATCCTTTTAGGGATGAAGCAAAGCAAGACTAATAGTCTGGATTTACTTATGTCAGTTTAAATTAAGGCACGGTTGCAAATCTGGCTTTGTCATGCCCATTACTCGACTGAGCCCACACCCCAGCAGTGCAAAGTGCTGCCTGGTTACGACCCCTGGCAGAGCCCAGCTGTGGCAGATGGTGCCCTGGCAGGGTATCATCCTGGCAGGGTATCACCCTGGCCATCACTGGTGACTGCTATTTCTGTGCCAGGCTCAGGACTGTGACTCCACAGGCTCCAATGCCTGTGGGAAGAGGGTGGGCTCCAGCTTCCCTGGACACCATCACCCTGCACTGACACCCCACAACCTTGAGCATGCAATCCAGCCAGCTTACTAAAGCCTCCTAATTTAAATATTTAGGCTGCTTTGCCACACATGTAGGTGCTTTCAACATGGATTTCAATAAACAGTTTGTGGTCTCCTGTCCCACAGGTCATAATACAGGGGACAGTTTAGCATCTTGAACAGAGCTATCAGGCAAACAAATTAATGGATGAATGTTAATGTACAAATATACTGAACCAAAATGGTCTTAAATGAGATTCAGAAATAACTACAGGAAATGCAGCCAGAGGTCACCTCATAAACCTAAAGGTAATGCTCAAATTTATACAGAATCATAGAATAGTTTGGGTTGAAAAGGACCTTTAATTATGTATTAATTGCAATTAAAATCGATCTTAGTCCAATCCTCTACATATATACAACCTCTCAGTGAAGGAAACATTGGCTCTAAATAATCTCCTATAAAGCAGATTAAGTAAACACCTTTAAACAAAGCTCAGCAACCCTCAAAATCCAGGCAGGGTAGTTACAGCTCTCTTTACCCTGTCCTTCATGGATCTTCAGAGCAGTCTGTGGAATCAGTCATAACTTTCCCATTCAACATTTGCAACATTATGACAACTTCTGGATAACTGGGAAGCAGCACAGCAGCATTAACTGGAACATCCTTCACTGTCCAAAGGCAAACTGCACAGTCTGGATTTAATTTGTATGTATATGGCCGTGTTTTCCAGATGAAATGTGTGGTCTAAGCAAAAAACAATCCAGAGTCTTCACTGCCTTCATCCAAATTCAGCCATATGTTGTCACATGTCCCACTGAAACAACCAGGGCCGCTCCTGTGCCCCAAAATCCCTTAGAGCACTCTGCCCTTCAGGAAGCTCTCTAGTGCTCTGTTGAAAGATGAACAGTGCTGAAAAATTTTATTCTTCATGGAGGATGTATTTAAAAAGATTTTCTACTGTCCTCAGTGGAGTTTCACATTTTGGATGTGTGACAAAGCAGACATCGTGTGCAAGGAAATATAAATTCTGACTGAACAAACTACCCTAAAGCTAGAACTTCAGGACTGGATATGGACCAAATTTGACCCCTTGAATCAAATTGTTCAGTTCTTCTCTATGGCTAAAATAAAGGCAGAATTTTTTCCTGAAAGCTTCCTGTTGCTCTGCTGTTTGCAGCAGAGTTTAACTAGAGATCTGTCAAGTTTCTAGTCTGCACCTCAAATAGCCCTGTCAAGTCATACAATCAGCAAGAAACAGCCAAAGCAGGGTTTTATTGTCAGGGAATGTAAACAAGTAACAGGCAGTGCTGTTCATCTATCTCAGGTTGGTGCATATAATTTTAATTAAAGCATTTATGTAAATACAGACGCAGATTAAGTTCAGTATAGCATCTGACAAATTACTATCAAAGACCTGAGGCTACTGGCAAATTATCAGCATGAGCTCTCGTCATGTGAAGGTATGAAATCCAATCTTGGTCCAGACACTGTATATTTTATTTAGCTTAAACTGGCAGTAAAACACCATACTGATACATACAAAAGAAGTTAAATAGTCTTCCGTTTGAAAAAGCGCAATGAGGAGGTAAACCAACATCCTTAAAATTCCTCCTTTAGACAGCCTGTGTCTGTCAAGAAAAAAACCCTTTTTGCATTTCTGCAACACCTACCAAAGAAACTCAAAGCATCTCTGAAATGTTAATTAATCCATACTCTCCCCAAGGATTATCTATTTTAAAGATGGTTATATGAAGCCTGCATTCATCTCTCATTTGCCAAAGGCTCGCAGGGGAAAAGCCACACAGATCAAATCTGGACCTTGGCCCTGCTCCTCCACGTTCTCATCACAAGACTTCCCCTCCACAAAAATCACAAGAACTCACTCACACCAAAGAGGTGTGAACCTCTTTGGCCTAGATATCACTGCCTCAAAGTAGTGTTAACTTCAAAACCTTGTTTAACTTGCACCGATGATTACAGGACAAGAAAAATAAAGGAAAACAAATCACAAGAGAAAAAAAACCACACTCCCAACATTTGAAAATTGAAGGAATCTTTAGATCATGGTGAAAGAATCTTATCTTTGGAAAATAAAAAGGTATGACCGAGGCAATCTTCACAGCAGTATCAGCATCAACTTCTGCTATTTCTTCCCTCCAGGTTCAATTCCATCTTTAGGGCCTTGTAAGGGGAGAGCATTCTCCTTCACTCAGACCCACCCAGTAAGACCCGTGCTAAGAAAGCGGCTCCTAAGGTTTTAAAGCAGTACTAACTTGATCAACATCAATGATGCTGAAGTACATGCTTAACATTTCCCTGCAATTTTCCAAGGGCATGCACATTTCCCAGGGTATAAAATTCCCACTGACATTGACAGAATTGAAACCACATTTCCAATCTATCTGGAACAGATGAATTTAGTTCCTTGGAAATAATTGTTATAACTGGTGAAGAAGAAAAGGAGAAGGAAACACAGCAAGGTTTGGAATTACACAGGTACATTCACAGCATGACAAAATCTGACATGCACATGTCATATCATTACTATGACAACTGTTTGGAAGACGTGTAACCATCATTTTGTAAGCATATGGTCATATACTGGCCCCTTCTGTGCTCAAAATGGAAAACAAAACAGACGGACAGGAGCTAAAGGCATGAAGCCACAGACTGGACAGTTTGCATTCCTTTGCTCTGATATCAGTTATAATGACTGCACAATCATTCAAATGTTTGCTTATTGACGTGTTTATTTGTCTTTAGCATCTTGTTCCAAAAAACCTCCAAGAAACATATAGAAATAGCCAAGTGTTGGTTTTGAATGTTGGGACACCAGTGTGAATTCCTACAGTAACTGTGATTTCGTGGCTGCAGGGAGTGTGTGGAAGAGAGGAACAAGAAATGCTGATGTAATTAAGGAAATGATACTGAGGTCATACCTCCTATTATCTGTTGGAACAGACTAAATGTGAGAGCTTTATGCTCCTAGAAATTGGACATCCCAGTTTCCATGGCTATTTAGAGAACTGTTGCATATATATATAAGTATATATGCATTTGTATTATGTATATGTATATGCATATGTATATGTACATGTATATGTATACGTATGTGTATGTGTATGCGTACATGTAACTTGCTGGAGAGCAGTTAACATTTCAAGCTCTGCTTCTCCATAGCACATCTGCATCTTTAATGGAATATCTGCTCCAGCAAAATCATTTTCTGGGTCTCCTTTGCAAGAAGAAAAAGTCTCAGGTTTCACTGGAGGGGGGGAGGGGTCAAGACTGTTATAAAGGATCAGACACCTCCCATACTTATTTTGGGAGAAAACCAAGCCAAAATCACAGTCTTACCTTGCATTGGTCCCAAGTCAGAGCCCACATTTCTAAAAGAGGACAAGTTGCCCATCTTGACAATTTCTTGCTGATAATCACATCTCAGTAGACATTTTTCTTATCTGATGACTTAATCAGGCAATTTCAAGAGATCGAATGATTGCACTAGTTTTGCCAAAAGCAGTAAGTGACTTGCAACAGAGAAGCAAACAGATAAAAGACTTGCAGCTCTGATGTGGCCTCAGCTGGCACATCTTTAGGGAATCCTTTGGCAATCAGTGGTCCTATACTGTACTGAGAAGCTGAGCCACTCAGGCAGCATCTCACTACCCAGGGACATGGGTGCACCAGAGGAAAAGGAGAGGGCAGGAGGGTACGGTTCCAGGCTGTGGGAGAGGTTTTAATTCCCTGCCTGACCTTGTGTAAACCATTTTTACTCCCCAGAGCTTCCTCACCTAATTCTTGTAACAAAACTTTTCTGTATCAAAAATAATGGCACGGTAAATACCAAGAGGATACAAGGTGCTTGTATTTTAAGAAATATGAGATCAAATAAGCACCAATAAATCACTCTCTTCTCTGCTTCTCCAGTGAGGCTTGAAATAATCCTGAAGTGTTCTTCTTGAGCAAAGAAATGTGTAATTCTAAAAAGCTGGAGAGGAACAGAAGCACAGTATTTCATCTAAGAACCTGTACTAGCAGTCTAACAACATAATCTCTTGAAGGGAGCCAGGGATTAAAAGTTGGTGTGTAAAGACACAGTAGGTAGTAAAAATACAACAGTGTCCATCTTTCAAAACTCAAAGGGCCTTGAGAGAAGGTGCTAGGAAGCAAAGGGCATTGCTCTGCCCAAGAGGTAAAGTTGTGCCTTGTTTCCTCTGTCTGCATATTTTTCCACCTTTTATTTTTGGATCTCGCAACATTATCCAGCACTAGCTGGCACATAGCTAGAATAACAGCCACCCTGCCCTGCTCCGGAGCGCAGCAGGAACCCTGCAAAGGCGGGTGAGAGAGAACATGGAAAATACATCTCTCACCTCTGTTTTACTTAGGAGGACTTGAAAACACACCTTTAAAAATGCAGAGGAACTAACTTCCCGTAAGTTGTGGAGCAGCAGAGGAGCACCTGTGAAGGCGTGGCAGGCGCTGCAGAGCGCACAGGCCGCAGCGGCAGAGCGGGCAGCAGGAGGGGCGGCTGTCCTCAGCACGCTGTGCCTCGGGGCTGTGCCAGCACCTCTCTCCACGCTTGGCCAGGACACCTCTGATGGCAGGAGTCTGTAGTGTAGGCACGGCTTAACCCCGAGCTATTTTCAGTAGAAGGCGGGATGCGAGCTAACTTCCCAGCTTACAGTACAGCCTGTGTCGTAATACAAATTCCAGCCTTTGTGCCTTGCCACACAGAGCTGCTCAGTCCGCTGGAGGTGGGGACCATGGGATGCTGTCAAGTAAGAGCTGGAATGCTGATGCCATGAAATAAATGGTTTTATGAACCCTCCAACAGGACAGTTTTCATTGATACACAAACTCTAGATGAGGGCTGTTTTGGGCGCCGTCACATCAGGTTAGTGCCGAAGGACTCATCTATCCAAGCAGGGCAGCCAAAAGGCCAATTTGCAGTTCTCAAGCCGAGGCAAGCACAATGCATAAACAGCACCACTGGAAAAAATGTGGAACTAACATATCTCAAAGGAGATTAAACTCTTCTGAAAAGGCCAGGTTTAGCAGGTATCCCAGGACAGCCTTATCGCAGACTTAACCAGGAACCATTTTATTTGGCTGACTGACCTGTTCCCTTGTTTCTGCCTGTGAACTTGCTTTTCATGGAGCCCTTTTGTCTCTTAATTTTAGGCCTGGATAACATTCTCCTATGTCAGAATTTACTATGACCCAAACCAGCTGCTTGCTGGAGTACCCACCAATCTAAACATATATGAAAACTTTAACACTTCCAACCCTGTGTATCACCCCTGAGGACACAGGCAAACACAGATTTAGCTCATCAGCAGCTGGTTTCTGCCAAAAATGCTAGAGACCCGCAAGTCCCAATGAATTCCCAGTACCCCATGGATCACTTAGATTCCAAGACATTACTTCAAAGCCTTTAGAAACCACTTTTCATAAATCTGAACAATCATTTTTATCCTGGCACGACTACATTGCCAGAAAAAGAAAATTAATTATGATTTGTAGCATCCTCTAAAGCACAGTCCAGTTCTCAGTCCGAAAGTGCTGAAATCACGAATTTACCCTTGACAGCAAAATACATGCTTTCTCCTTGGAAATGTAGCTCGCAGCTGAGCAGCAGGCAGAGGATACATCTGGAATTTCTCCACTGCCAGACACTGTTTTGGTTCATGTTATGATACCAAGAACTGAAAGTTGTTTCTACCGAGAACCCCTCCTTCCTCCAGTTATTTCATCAGATACAGTAAGTTTCTACTTACTGTAAGTGTTAATTATCATTACTTTTTCTCACATAATTGACACTTGATAATCAATGCCTTTAGCAGTGGTAAGACATGGCCCCCAACATTCTGAATTACACTGATCTTCCCTCTCCTCAGGAAGAGATTTCACATCTCTCGCCTGTGATTCAACCTCCAACTCAGAGTCGAAGGAATTGTGTCAATTTTGGACGGCAGACTCCTCCTAACTGTCACGGAAAAGGTGAGGAAAAAGCTCCCAAAACTTAGCTGGAGGTTAGTGCCCGTGCTGAGAGGTGTACCTTTGTCAAGGAAGGGAGCAGCTCTACAAAAGGAGAGGTAATGGCACCCACTGGTAACTAAAAAACACCAACGATCTGCTCTGCAGCCTCCACTGCAGCTGTCTCTAGGAGATCTGCACCAGCCAGTCAGGGACTCAATTCTTGCATCTACCCATTTTCCAGATTTTGGAGGAATTGCCTCAATAAAGAGTCACAAAAGTAGCTGAAGCTTAGGATATTATTCTTGTAGCAGTAGAATCCCAGAAGTCTTCCCCAGAGACACCTAGGCTACTTTTGAGGGCAAAACCAGATGGCATTCAGTATGCTGCTGGAATATTCCTGGAGATCGGTGTGACACAAGAGTCCATCAGCACCTACTGAGAGCATACAGGGCACAGTTGGGTCTACCACATTCACCTTCCCATAGCAGTGTGAAACAAATATTAACTTAAATATTGTTTCAGTGAAGGGCTTTATATTTCTACCTTGGGTCTGCCCTAACCTTGCTCCAGCAATTGAAATGAATGGCTCCATGAGAGAAACCAAGCATTTGTTGCAATTTGATATAATGTGATATGAAATATTCACACTCTGTAAGAAATAACAAGAAAGTTGTACCAGAGAATGCTTGTGATATGGATTGATTTTGCCACCTGGCTCCACTTCAGCACTATCTGCAACCCCAGAAGCATAAAGAGTATTAAAGGCTGGTCATTCCTGACACATCCTGCATCTTCCTGACACAGAGGACCTTTTTTATTCTGAAGGCAAATTGCACATGGGAAAGATGTTAAACATTGTACAAACTGGTCCTCATTCCTGGAGTAATACCTGTTCTCTTTAAAGCACATCTCCCTACTTTACCAAAAAATGCCTCCCACATGTATTTACATGTATTTCACTCTGCAGATGGCTGTGGGAAAGAAATAGATTTTAATCTGTCTGGTGCACCACCAGCTGAGCTGCAGTTGGGATTCAGTGGACAGACTCACTATTGCTGGTAGACTTAAGCAATGAGATGAACAAGAGTTTTATCTCCAAAATCTGGATGGAGGGGTAAAATAGCTTCCCTGCTGTTTCTTGATACCAGAGAGAATTAAAACTGGCTTCTTCCCAGGGAAAGCACTACTCACTGCTTCATCTCTGCAATCATGTAGGAGCTCTGTTTGGAATGGGACAGTAATGATTTGTAACAATGGCTTCAGATGAGGCTTAGCAAGTGTACCCCTCTTTCACACTAGCCAGACTTCAATCAAAAGTATCATTACAGTTTTGGGCAAAATGTGTCCATCCCCTGCTGGCTTTCTATTGCCTGGCTTCAGGCAAAATGTTCAACTTCTGTGCCTCAGTTTCCCCAGCACTTAAGAGTAATAAAACTCCCCCTGGAGGTATCAATTTACACCTTGGTGCTTGTAGGAGGATGCAAAGGAAAGCACTACAGGAACCAGAGATCATCAGTAAAGCATCCAAGACTCTGCCATCGATGCTTCAGGAAACATCAGCCCACTGACCCCCAGAGCCAGATGTACAGCACTAGCTCAGAAAGGCAAAAAACAGAAAGAAGCTGCCAGGCTCTTCATATTCATGAGCTTTTTAATAAAGCTCAACAAAACTTGGAGGCATGTTCTCTGCTGTTGCTCTTGCCCTTTTGCACAGAGAGCAAGTCATAAATATTTCAGGGGAAGAGTCCAGAAAATTTGCAAGACTGGTCCTAGCCTTTTACAGCATTAATGAGCAGGCCATTAATAGTTAATGAAGCAGCTGCTGGTGATCTCAGAGGTAAAGGCAAGATGAGAACAGTAGTATCTGCCCATTCACTACAACGTGTTAATGTGGCAGAATGGCTTGATCCTTCTATCAAATTCTCCCCATCACAGCAAGATCCAGAAGCTGATCACAGGACTTCCAGCAGAACCACACACAACCCCCTGCCCCACTGCTGTCACCCAGCAGGGATGGAGGCTGCTGGAAGTGGTCTGAACCAACAGAGCTGATGCTCTGGGCACATCTGTGGGACTGCAAAGGCCTCAGTGCTGTGTCTTAAATACAAGACTAATGTTCCAAACAATCAGGTAGGACCATGCAATGCCTATGTGCAGGTGTGTGCGTGAACCCCATAGCCACACATATGTAAAAATGGAATAAAAAGACTGGGGTTTGAGGCCTTTTAAAGGTCTCAACCGTTTGTTCAAAATTGCACTTTGAAAGCAAAATTCTCAACACAACTGGGCAGACTTCAAAGGACAGTTTCTGTGATTTCAGACATTGGTGAAAAGGTATTTTTGCTGTACTTATTCTTTTGTATATCTGAACTGACAACCCCTGGCTCTATTTTTGCAGACAGAAGTCACCTTTGGGCAACTCTACTTGCCAGGAGCTTTACCAAGGAAGGGCACCACTGGCCAGGCTTCTGGGTGCAAATTGCAGCCCTGCAGCCTATGCAGGGGCAAAATAAAAGGGCACAGCAAGAAGAATTGGGTAAAAGTTTGGACACAGCCAAACTCAACTTCCTTCATTTTATCCCTGCCAGTATCACTGATTTTTAAAGGATTTGTGAGGTTTTAAATAGGTAAGTTGTGGAGAGACTCCCACCACTTGTGCTCTGGAGAGTAGTTAATGTGACCCCGTGCATGTAGGAATTCAACACCACATATCAAACACACTAAAAGCAGTTTGCATCAGTTCTTCTGGCCCCAGGAATAATCAGTCTCCTGGATTTCAGCTCACATCACATCTGGCCTGTCACAGATTAAGCCTCTTCTGTGTTTTTCCAATAGGAGTCTCCACAAAAAGCAAGGATTGGTAGCAGAGAGGTTCCCCAAAGACCCCCAGATGGACAGGGACAGCACAGACCCACCTTCTCCAGCAGCAAACTGAGCAGGGGTTTGGATGCTATCTGAGTATCTTACTTTTATATAAGTGTCCTTAGCACAGAGTGCAAAAATTCATCTGTTCCAGCCATTCAGGACTGGCAGTCAAGAGCCTTGCATTCAAAGGGAAGAGAAAGAAGAGAAAAGCTTAATCTCAAAGTTACAGTGTAATTCCACCCTCCAAAACAGAGATGTTTTAGTAGTGCAGGAGTCAAAGGCAACTGCAGCACCGGGCCCTTTGTTAAATAATTAACTACGATTTGCCTAATCTATCTGCAGGTTCTCACTGAAGAGACAAAAAATATCCACATCAACACCCAACTCTTACCTAAGCAATGAGCTTCCTACAGCATCTCCTGGGATAATCCTCTAGTTTTTAACAAAACTGGTCCTTGACTTTTCTCACCTTCAAACATGATTCTGCCTGCTGCTCTTAATGCAGATCAAAGGCAACCTCTACTAGATCCTTACTGTGCTAAGACATAAAATTATTAAGTTACATTTCAAATAATTATGTTATTCTGTAATTTTATTAAAAACTATCATTTGCCAAACATGCTCTGGAAAAAAATTACTACTCAGACTTAATAATAAAGTACATAATTAGCAATGAATGTATACTGCCTCTTTTTAAAATCCATAGCATGTAATGCTCCTTCATGCTTTGAGTGGGTGGTGTCTTAAAGTCATCATAAACATTGATTTAAAGACCTTAATACCTTGAACTAATTTTAATCACATTAAGGATGAAACATCATCTAGGAAGAACCCTGCTAAATCCAGATGTGCGTTGGGCTGTTCCTCACTCTCACACCATCTATTTTACATAATTTAAGAACAAATATTTCAAAACAGCAGACAAGTAAAAAAAAAAATCTTTAATAACAAAAAAACCCTACCCAACTTCACATGTTTCTTAATCAAGTTCCTATTAGCTGCCTGTTTCATTTTAAAAAGAAGGAAAAAAAAGTTGAAATTTTACCTTCTCCTCCAGCTACACTGCAAAACTTTTAATGCTAAGTGTGTGTTACATTTTCTGTTTCCAACCCTTTGAGAATTTATTTTTTACTGATTTTACAAGAAAGCAAAGGGACATGGGCCATTCATACACTTGCCAAAAATTTATCAAATTGCAACCCCAAACAAGCCAAGCAGCCACAGCAAAAGCTGAAGAGTTCCAAAATGAGTATCTGTAGCCTTCAAAGACCAATAATAAAGAGTTTCAAATCACAGTCCCTTTCTGCTGCTGTGCAGACCAGCAATCACGAATTTGAGCAGGAGAAGGGTCTCTCAGCCAGTCTGTGCCAGAAGCTCAGCATGGAACTCATCAGGAAGATGCTACAGCAGGGCCTAGACACACAAACCAAGCAGTGACCTCGCAACACACAGCAGCCTCCACCCTGAGACTCAATAAAAGGATCAGGACAAGAGAGAAGGAACAAGTAAAATCCCTGTCTACACAGGAATGAACAAAATACAGGCAGATTAAAAAAATCAAATAAAACAACTAAAGCACGTTAGATGAAAACATGAAACAGTGGAAGTGGTCCTACTGCTTGTGCCAGTGAGAGGCAAATAGGAAAGGATGCCTTGATTGCAAAGCAGATAACTGAAAAATACGATCAAGTTCCAACCTTGGCTGCAGAAATCAATACAGAGAGGAAACTCAAGTACGAATTCAGGTTTCCTGTGCAAATATACCATTCAAAATGCATCACTTCGCACAACATATCTAAAAGCTAGAAGTGTGGCAGAGCCCAGGTGATAATTCCCATCACTCTTGCTGTCTGCTACCATCTGTAAGTAAAGCAGCCTGCAAACAGCCACAAATCCTTCGCCATACAGTGCTGCACACCACATATATCACCACCAATTTTGGGATGCAGCTTGTGTTAAATACCCAGTATCTCCTTGCAAAGTACCTCGCACATTTCCCAGAGTGCCTCCCATTCAATAGCACGTTTCAAAGCAGATCCCTCTCTTCTTAAGCACCAGAATAGTGCTTTGCCTGCAGGTGGAAAGGTGCTCTCCTTGTCCTGTGAGCACCCTGCCACAGCAAGCTCCTTGCTGGGATATGGATGGAGCCCTCCAAAAAGATGTCAGGGTGGGAACAGACTGATAGGGGATGAGGTGAAAGAAGAGGAAACCACAATGAAATTTAAAATGCAAACCAAGTGCTCAACAATGATCTTCCTCCTAAACTAGGTACCGGGTGCAGACAGGGATTTGTGTACTCTTTTTTTTTTAATCTGGAAGAACCTTATATTTAAGTCCCCCAGAATTTTTGTGGGGGAGTTGCAGAGGGTTCAGTGCGGAATTGGAGCCAATTGGAGCCAGCTGGCAAAGGGTGCCTGGTGCCTGCTCACCCCTTGCACTCTAGGGTGGTAGACCCTGAGATTGAAAGCACTCCCCTTGTGCACTTTGTGGTGAGAACAGCATTCACTGCTCACGAAGAGCCAAGAACAGAGCAAGGAAAAAGGAGTTCAGATTTCAGGAGATTAACTTTAAATCCACCAACTCAGTGCTCTGATTTGCTGCTGGAGAAGAGATGGGGCTGGAGCTAAGATCATTCCTATGTACAAGCTCTTTTCAGCATAAATAATATATTGTGACACTCCTCTCCTGACTAGGACATGTACCCAGTGTTCACACGCTCTCCTGGACCATCACACAGAGGGTAAACACATAAAAATAAGGTAGATAAGGCTAAGATCCAGGATAACAAGACAAACAAGCAGAATCTAAGGCACTTCAAGTATATTTAGGGTTGAACGCAAAATCCTTCAGAGAGTTAAGATGTTTTTCCTTTATCTGATTAAGTGTGGATCTTGAAACTTATGTTTGCCTTGAGCAGTATTTCCCAAACCACCTCACCCCCCAATATCACCAAAACACACAGAAAAGATGCCAACAGACACACAGAGGAGAGGCACCCTGTGAAAACTATTCTAGCAATAGTGAAATTGTGAGGATGCTCTAAAGAGATGCCAATTTAAAAGCAGTTAAGAAAACAGTACAACGCATTCTTTCTTGTTACTCCAATTGTTTTAAAAAGCAAGAAGTGATTCCTCACTTATGCTGAAGAATCCCAGACAGGCAGAGGGAAGCATAGGCTTCTTTAAGTAGCACTTTACTCTGAATTTATTCATCACCATTTGCACCTGGAAACTTCCTACTCACTGTAGTTGGGCAAAATCCTGCAGTGGCCACCAGCCCCTGTCCCCAGCAGCCAGGCATGGGCGTGCTGGGGACTGATGCATTCGCCAACTCTTCCATCCAGCAACCCCTGGCACTTTCCCTGGTTTGAAAACCCCACATGAAGCTTTTTCAGAATCACCAAGTCAGCTTTTTCAGCTGGTTTCTCAAAGTAAACTAATCCTAGCCCTCAAAATGGTCACACAGTGGAGCTGGTAGCTTCCTGGCAAGATACTTCTGCCCAAGAACAGGTTGGGAGGACCTATGCTGTAGGTTAAAGCCCAAGTAAAAGGGCTACTGTCTCAAAAAAAAAAAAAAAAAAAAAAAAAAGGATGCAAAGCCCTGAGACATGATAAACAGATCCCAAAAATCTGCAAGTGCAAGGTTATGATTCCTGGTACTGAGTATCACTTGATAGCAATGAAAAGCAGCATCACAATGGTGACAGGTGGCAAGAGATGACATGGGGATGCCAGACAGTAAATACGTGAGTGATAAAGGACTGCAACTACCTTTGACTGAGCAAAAGGAAGGTGCTGGTGTACTGGGTGGGAGCGGTGACAATCGTGGACTTCCAGCCTGGCAGCCAAGTGCTCTCCCCGGGAGGGAGCTCAGCACTCAAACAACTTCCTCGCCTTTCAGTCGTATGGAAATAAACAACACTCTTCACAGAAGACCAGGAAGGGGAATCTCTTTGTAAAAATTCGGAAAAAAACAGCTTCAGGGGAAGCTAGGATGCTTTGGGGTAACCCCATCTTTAACAATTTTCAAGAAAGCTGTACCAAAGCGCAGAAGACAACAAGCACCAAAGCCTTTAACAGCAGTGTGCTCCCAGCATATCATTTAAATAAATCAGCTTCTGGAGAGACAAAAGACAAGGAAAAACTCTCTGTGGTGCCTGACAGTTTGTGCTCAAGAGGACGCTGAAATAAAAAAAAAAAACAAAAACACACACAACAAGACATATTTGCTTTTGAGGTGGGCGGCAGGAAGAGGGGCGGGGAAGGAATATCCCCAGAAACACTTGAGGCCAGAACCATCAGGACTTTCCTTCATTTTGTGTGAAAGTGAATCAGCACTGCTCTGCCAGCCCGGCAGCAAAGCTTGGAGATGCTGCCGCTGTCTGCTTGGTACTGGATTTCACTGGCATGAGAGGAGGCAAAAACCTCCCTGCACCCCTTCCCAGGCCACCACCACGGCACACTTTGAAACCCTACAAACCTTAACTGCTTCCAACTGGTATCCTCTTGGATTTTTGTCTTGCTAGTAGGATTTAAGAAAAAGAACAAGTATTTTCCCACTTCTGCTATCTACCTGAAGTGCAACATAAAGTAACCAAAACTAATAAGCATGAAATTAGGTTGAGAAATGTAAAACATAAATGTCAAAACTTAAAGAGTGAGAAAAGGGAACAAACACATCAGAGGCAACAGAAGGGGCACAGAGTCCTTGAGACATACTGGTATTTTATTAAATCCCTCTGAGAGTGTCTTCAGCAGCAGCTCAAAACCTGTTTTTTTAAAAGCAGGGTGGTATTTAAAAAAACCAAACAAACCACAAATAACAAGATTCTGCTTAAAAAGAAAGAAACCACATTCTTCCCTATACAGTTTTGCTCTCAGGACTTCTTCCTCCACTCATCAAACTGGACAAGGGGTAAAGTAACAATGCACCTGAGGCTTCCTTAGTTATGGTCACTGACTCAAAAGAAGCAAGAAAATCTCTCTCCATTTGTTTGTTGGTTGGGGTGTTTTTTGTTTGTTTTAAGCTCCAGTGAACGAAATATGCAGTTTTAACACTTATTAAAAATTGTGGGAACAACATACAATCAACTACAAAAGAAGTCAAAATAAACAGGTAATTTGAGGTTGCAAGCTTACAAAAAATATTTAGTATTTAAGAGGGGAAAAAAGGTCAGGACAGGAAGAATGGGGAGGGAAAAAAAGAATGAAAACCCAAGACTTTGGGCCTTTAATAGGCTCAATAAATAAATGAAAAGCAGTGCAAGACGTTCCCATCCCTGCAAACTACTGCTCACGTGAAATTAATTGTCCCCTCCACCAGCACCAACTGGGACCACACTGCAAATCACAGCATTAAAATGCTACAGGTTAAAAGCTAACACTAAAAATTTATATTTCGACATGTCACTTCAAGAAAGGAGGGAGAGAAGCAGAGGGATGTTTCTCTGCAAAGCCAAAGCTAAGGGTTTGCTAAGCAGAGCAACTCAAGGCAAGTAGCTGTGCTTTTCATCTTGCAACATTCTTACAGGAAAGAAGATGAACTTCAGGCTGTGCATGAGTTTACCAAGTGAACTGAAATACACCATGGACAGGTAATACTGGTCTTGAGGAAACTGTGATGTGCATAGAGCCATTTGCATTTGCCAGGCTGTGCCTGTTCCTGTGATCCAGAGCCTCCCTTGGCTGTATCTGCAGGAGGGGCTGCACTTAACTGGGGCTCAACTTCAGCAGTAAAAAAGGTTTCCCAGAGCCAAGGGTTGATGTGCAGACACCAAGAGCTGAACAAGCACATGACAGCAGGCATGTCTGCATGGGCACATCTCACATCAGTCTGTACCACCAGCCCAGGGCAGGACATGTCACTGAAGCAGCTGTGCTGGCAAAACCCATGAGTGAAAGGGCTGTTACACCAGCAAAGGGAGATTATTGCCAATGTCACATACTGAGACAGGGTTGGGACAATAAACCCACTATCAGCACATTCACCCAAGGAGAAAGTTCTTGACGTGCTTGTGGGATGCTGACCAGACTAAAGCCCTTGGTACCCTGCCTAATGAGATATTAAACCTACACAGCCTCGCTTTTTACCAAAGCCTGTAGCAATGGGACAAGGAACAATGGTTTTAAACTGAAAGAGTGTAGGATTAGATTTGACATCAGGAAAAAATTTAAAGATCCCTTTCAACCCTCATGCTGGGCAATCCCAGACAAAGGCAGCATGAGATAGAGACCTACAGGATTTCAAAGCTTTTGAACCATGCAGACAGAAACTGAATCTGAGGCTGAGCGTGGACCATGGTGCTGTTTAACCTGTAGTCTATGCGGGTGGGAGTTCTGGAGATCTGCAAATTCCTCCCAATAAGCTTGTAATAGTTTAGTGAGAGGTAAGCAAGTGGTGAGCAGGCTCCAGTTTGCTAAATCAGGTCCCCACTGGACAACAACCTGGAGAAAATAGAAACTGCAGATGTTGCTGGATAGGCTTGTTCTCAGAGCAAAGCTGAATCCCCTGTCCCTGCCCTGCTTTCAGCACTCAGCATGTGTCCATGCCCCCAGCCAATGCACAAAAGGTTGTCAAAACTCACTGCAAGCTCACCCCCTCCACTCCCAATGTGCAATTTCTAACCATGCAGGTGTTCCAGATCACCTTCTTCCCCATTTGCTTCCCAACCCTTCCTCCCCTGTCACCCCTCCAGATGGCAAACACTCCCCTCTCTCAAACACTGACATGAGCCTTCCCAAGGCCAGCCCCACCCAGGGCACTGCCCACTGCAGGCCAGGCACATGCAGTCTCATCCATGAAGGAGATATTGTACCATAATCCACCTCCTCAGCTATCAGAATCTCCCAGGATGACTATTTTTAAGACCCCTCCTAGTTGCCAACACCTAAACCTTCTCTCCCTGCCTGTGTCCTTCTCTCTCTGCTCACTAACAAAACCAAGCCATCTGAGCATTCTGCAGTGCTAAATACACAAAATCATTTCACACCTCTCCCTCAGTTTCACCATCAGACTCACAATACTCGTCATTCTACATAAACTCAGCTTATGGAAAATTCAGTTTTCACTTTAGGAACTGGTTTGGGTTCCCATGGTTCTGGAAAAAAGCTTGCCAAATGCACTGTCTTACTTTCAAACTCACAACATTTTTACAACAACACCAAGTGCTAATTTTTAAAAACATAACAACCAACCAAACAACCCTTCTGCTTTGCAAAGGCATGGCAGTTTTAGGGAGAGGTTGATTTCTGAACTGTCTCACGAAGGCAAGGCTGGAATTGAACACTCTTCCCTTCATCTTCCAAGCACCCAACTTATTTTATTTCGATTTTGCTACACCTTCACAAACCAAACTCTCAAATATTATTCCATATAAAAAGTATTTGAATCATTCTGGAAATCAACAGCTCTTTCAGCTTTTCAGAAAAAAAAAAACAAAACAACTTACTGCTACCCTGGGACTGAACTGTACCATTACATCCCGTAAACTTCAGATCTATTTTTGAAGGATTCATAAAATAAACTAACCACAAATATTAGTTCCAGCTGATGTGACACATGTAAGCACACCTTGATAGAAGACCAGCAATTATCTTAATGGCTTTAATTTAAAGCCTTTATAGATTATTTCAGTGCCAACTTTTGTTTATTACTTACTTTCAGTATGAAAAAATACCACCATAGAGATGTGCAGCAACTTTTAGGGAAAGAACACATTTGCTGAATTACCATCACATTTGAAAGAAAGTCAGATTACAATTACACTCCTTGCAAAATGTAAATGCAGTTTTACCTGACAGCCATGCTGAAATCTCAGGGAATTCAGCTGTGACACTGCATGCTACTGAACAAATTCTAATTAAAATATTCTTTCAATTTATTTTCAGTGGATGTTTCCATTCCTTAAGTGAACACAAAGAAAAAAAATCTAGACATGGATCAAAACATCCCAACCAGAAGAGACTCCAAATAGGATTTCTGAGGATCATCCAAGTTAGGGCAAAACAAAAAGGAATAAAACCTGAAGATGTCACACATGCAAATGGAGTGATGTCATGTCTGGCATTAAGATCTTTGTCTTTTACGAGGATGAGCAAAACCTGCTGTGTTCTCATTCCAGCCTGGAGCAGTTTGAAACTGGTTTGAAAATGCAAAAAAGAAGCTAGTAACTTTATTTAAAGTTGGCTTTTTTTTAAACTTTTAATAAAAACACAATAAAACTTTCCCCTCCGCACAAGAAAAAGCACCAATATGACACTACAAACTTGGGCTGTTTCATATAATGGATTATTCATTTTAAAGATACTGACAAGAAATTGCTGATTGTAACTAAAGTAAAAAGGAAAATATCAAGTGGAATTTTGAGAGGAAGAGACTGGAAGGATTGTTGTACTTTCAAACACTGGCAGCAGGAAATATCCTGTGTGACGAAACTCTCGACAGCTGAACTCTTGGGGTGGACAGGCAGGAAATATGTCATTTTACCAAGGTGAGTAATCACAAGGTCTTTGGGCTGATGATTGAGCTATAAACACCTATCTACACTTTTCTGGCACTGAGTTCATCACGGATACAAGAGAGGACAAACATGGGAGAGCTCTTGGCCATTGCTTTCTGTAGAAGCCTGAGGGGATAAACACGCATATGGGGGAAAAGTAGAATCAGGACCAGCCAAGTCTTAGCATTTATACTCTTCCCAATTTCTCGACAGTACCTTATTTTCCCTGATGCAGAAATCAATTTGGAATTCTGTTTCAAAGAGCTGGTGAATTCAAGCCACATCTACACCAGAATGGCTTCACTGCTACAGCAATATATTACACTGGCAAAGCACTCTGGTCACAGATACGTCTTAAACAATAATATTGCTCATCTACTGGTCTAATAAAACCAGGGCAGCACACACTACTCTTAATTCACATGCCATTTCCCAGTAAGGCTGCATGCATGAGGTTTCTGCTAGAGACATCAGACTTCCTCTAGTTACAGCTGTGCCTCCAGGACCCAGCCCCGGCCAGGAGAGAAAAGCCCCGCACAAAGTTCAAGCTGTAGTTTAAAAATAAAAGACACCTCATTGACAACCTTGTGCTGTGACCCTGCTACTGCTGCAGAAGATGCCCTGTGCTGCCAGACGTGCAGCTTCTCGAGGCAATGCACACTCTGCCACTCTCACCGCTGCTCCCCGCTGCTGCTGGGGGACCCGGCGGGCAGGAGCTGCTGATACCCAGCAATCCTGATCACCAGGTCCCCTTCCCACCCGGCCAAGAGTCCTCCTCTTCCCTCCCATTCCTACTTCTTTGGATGTTTTCTCCCCTTTTGCTCTCCACCTTCCAATCCAAAACTTTTGCTGGGTTCCCCTGCACGGTAGGACTCTTGCAAGTTCAAAGGGTTTCCAAGGAGCACCTGCCCCAAAAAGGATGGGGAGCCGCCAACGGAGAGGTGCTTGGGCAGCCAAGGGGGGCAGGGAATCAGAGCCATGCCCCGCCTCCCCGGCCGTCTCCCTCAGGAGGAATTCCCAGGCTCTGAACGAACAAAAGTGTTCAGGAAAGAGCTGGGTATACGGATACCCTAAAGTCAGACAGGTACATCCCTGTATCATTTCCAAGTTATATTCCTAGCAAAGAGGGGGAAAGAGGGAGGGGGAAAATCAGTATCCTTCCTTGTCGCCTTCATCCCAGATGGAGAGAGAGAAGAGGGGAAAAAAAGACGGTTCTGTAATGTCTTTGGAAACCGGCTAAAACAAACGGGAAAGTCACCCCTCATTTAAAAAAAAAAAAAAAGAAAAAAAAAGTGGATGCAACGTGCCAAAGGCTGAATTTCCCCAGATCTCCCCATTCCGAGGAAAATAAAATGCCACGGGGAGGTAGAGCCTTTCACCGAGGATGGAGGAGGGATGGAGCGGGGTGCCCGGCTCTGCCCCGCCGCGGTCCCGGCTCGGTGCCGCCGCTCCGCCTCGCCGCACCCCTCAGTCACCGGCAGCGAGCCCCGCGCCACGACCACGGCGTGGGAGGGGGGGGGGGGGGGCTGCCAAAGAGGGGAGGGAGGACAGGAGGAAGGAAAAAAAAAAAATCAAAAATTAAACCAGAAGAAACGGCTGCCAAGTGCGGCCGCGGGCGCGGAGCCACGCGCGGCGGCGGCGCCGGGCTCCTCCCGCGCCCCGGGGCGGCTCTGCCCCCCCGGCCCGGGAGCCCGCGGCTCCTCGTCAGGGACTGCGCTGACAAAATCCCCTGCTCGCCTCTACGTAACGCCCTGTCGAAAGCGGACGCCATATTTTGTGTTGCTGATGTCGACATAGACAAACGTAGACATGTTTCCCCCCCCCCTCCTCCTCCTCCCGCTTTTCCCCCTTCACCCAAACTTGCGATCGGGAGGCGGCGGCGAGCGGGAAAAGGGCGAGGGGACGGAGCCTGCATGGCCAAAAATGAAAAATGTAGCTAAAATAATTAAGAGCCCACCCCGAACAACCCTCCCGGCTCCCACCCCCGGCGATCTCCCCCGCCCTCCCCCCACCTCCCGGCCCCCGCCGAAGTCCAGGGAACCGGACAGTTTCTTGGGGGAGGAAAAGTTGGGTGCGAGCGGTCGGGGCGGGAGCGCCGGCGAGCGTCCGTGCGCAGGGAGGGGGCGGCTGGGGAGCGCCGCGCACCCGGGGAGGGGGCCCCGCCTGGGAAGTTTCCTACCTGCGCCCAGGGCGGCGGCACCGACTGTCCCGGGCGGAGCGGCACCGGGGCTCCGCTCCGCGCCGCTCCGCTCCGTGCGCCGCCCGCGGCCGCGGGACCCCGCGCCCCCCGGCCCCGCCCGGCCGGGCCGGGGGCCACGCGCGCCCCGCCACCTGCGCGCACGCACCGGACGGCCCGCCGATGGAGAAAAAAAACAAAAAAAAAAAAAAAAAAGGGGGGGGGGGAGCAGAAAAAAAAAAAAAAAATAAGGGAAATAAAAAAAAGGGAGGAAAAAAAAAAAGAGCCCTCGATCGGCGGGGATCTACGCCAACCCCACATGAGCTTGACGTCAGCTGCGGGTATTTGATAGATACCCACCGCCGGCGCAGGCCGCAGGGGTCCTCGGAGCGGCGGAAGTTGCACGCGGGGCCGCGCCACCCCCATCGCCCGCCGGCCACGCCGAGCCTCCGCGGATCAGCCCCGACAATTCTCCAGAAACCCACCACCAACCCGCCCCCTGCCCGAGAGCTGGGGGCTCCGCCGCCGCTCCAGCTGCCCCTGTGGTGTACAGCGCCGCCGGCCCCGGCGGCAGTGGCATCGCCGGGTCCCCCGACGTGACTCCTGTCCGCTCAGCGGCAGGGGAACCACCGCGGACCCTACGATACGCCAGGTGAGCCGCGGGTCGCAGCGGGGAACCCACCCCCTCCCCGGGCACCCGGGCGCTGCCGAGCGGTGGTGACGGCCGAGGGGGATATAGACCATGGTACGAGGGGTGGGAGGAGGACCCTAGGACCAGGATTCGTGGGCTGGAACTCACAGTGTGGGGATGGCAGCGGAGGACCTCGTTCAACGACGTGGGGACAGGGACCGCATCTGACTTGCTCCTGCGTAGGCCGGCGAGGGTTCTGACCCCCCGATGTACGGAAGGGCGACGGGATCCGGAGGGTCTGGATGCGGCTGGTGCCGTTGGCCGTGAGAATGGCCATCGAGCGGGCGGTTACCTGGGGAGGTGGAAGCACATTCTTCATGTTCGACTTGCAGATAGGAGGTTTAAAGCGACAGTCTTTTGTGTGGGCTTTAGCGGTGGTTTTTTTTTTTTCTTTTTTTTTTTGTTGCTTTGAAGAACGTGGTGTGTATTTCTAAGGGATGCTACCGCAATCTCTGCGCCTCTGCTGCAACGCAGGAATCTTTCACTTTAAAACTACCGTTGAACTCTTTGCCTTGCTCCAAAGAGGATGTAGACAGATAGGACAAGAGCTATTTTCTGTTTCCTTCAATGAATTAATTAAAAGAAATAATTTACGATTGTATCGTGTACTAGATAAGTAGTCTTCCAACAAGTAGGCTAGTAAGACTTCAGAAGTGCCATAATCTGGACTGTAACTTCAGGGGCCGTGCTTCATCTTTGATTAGATCGCATTAGATTAATTCTTTATTTATACTTGTGGCCTACAGGGGCTTTAAATCTCGGCTTGCTCTCGGGTCTCACCCTGCCCCGGTGTCACCAGCGGAGGCTGGCCAGGCTGCCGAAAACTGAGAATTCGCGGGGCATCACGTTTTTTTTTTTTTCTCTTCCCCGTGTAGGGATGGGGACTGTTGAGCGCTCGTGTTGAGTGTCAGGAACCGAGGAGCCCTCTAAGTTATCGCAACTGACATAATCGAGAAGAACATAAATAGTAAGCAGTGCAAGAGATTTAATGTGCAGGGATACCCTTATTGAGTAGGGTGTTTTTGATGACTGAGTCTAGTCTCTCTGTAAGTACTTGCTAAACAGGATGGATTCCTTCCTTGATGCCACCAGCACCGAGATCTCCTGATCACTTTGCTTTCTAGATGGAAGCTGTTAGCAGCTTCCAAGCTTGGGGCATCCTCTCTCGCACTTTTTGGGGGGTACGACAAGATGCCCCTTAAGCCTGCTGATGCATCAAACTCTGATGCTTGCACCAAAACTGTTGGTGGTTTGATATTTTTTAATGGAAAATTCTCTCATTTAAATATTACTGGTATATTTTTGTTTAACTCTTCAGTAGATGGTCAGCCATCAAATATGTTTCTGAGTTGAACTACTTGGTGCAAAAAAATTGGTTTAGGGGTGCAACGATTTTCTCCTCAAGACACGTTTTTTTTCTGCCTAAAAAATCTTAAAGCCTTTCTCCAGTCTAGAAAAAGAGACAAGCATAAGTGTTTTAAACAAGGACTATAGCCTTGTGGTATAAAAGTTCTGAAAGGAAAGATTCAATGGACAAGGAGGTGAAAAATGTTGCTTTACTGTTGTCCTAGATTGACAGTACTTAAGGTCTGTTGTGCTTTTTTGGATTTCCAAATGCCAGAAGGCTCTCCGACTGATT